>CP059627.1:3000000-3531623 GCA_016906575.1 Ceratobasidium sp. AG-Ba
GTATATGCGCATTATTTATACTTGCTGGGTTTACAGAGACAGCTAATTCGTCTATTATTTGCGCAGTGATTGGGTAGCAGGATGTAATCAGTGGGTCGCGAATTAAACGCTACCGTCTGATGGAAGGATCTCGTACTCAACGTATTATATCAAAGTTGATCTCTGTCCATAAATCTGTGTGAATCTACGTGCCACCTACACGCCTTCTACCACTTCTTGTAACGTAACAATCCGGGTTGAGCCGGTGGCAATAATTTAGGATAATTCGGAATCCATTGTGATCAACCACAACACCCTTGAACCTAAATAGCTTGTAACCGATTTAGTTTGTATATACGGTTGGTGTCATATTTCGGTCGACTCCGGGACTTCAACCACAAGACGTATACGTAGGCTCATGTCGACAGAAATGAATGTGGAATCGGCACTCAAAACTTGGGAGAGTTGCCGTGTGGCATTGTCATCCGCCATCGGAGCGTATGTCGCTTCTTGTAACGACCTCCATACCGCTTGTGCCAGATCCGTGCAACATCTCTCTGGCCGACAAAACCTCGAGAACCTGTTTGCGCTCATTGACGAAACATTGCCCGACCTTGCCGAGGAGGAGGCTAGGCTACTCAAAGCCCGAGCCAAACTATCAACCACCAGAAATTCCTCGAGATCTCTAACTTCTATTCATACCCTTCCCTCAGAGATCCTATCCCAAGTCTTCACAGTACTCCACAACGATGCCAAAGATCCCACACGCTCAAACAACAATCCATTCGGATATTCCATTCTAGGCACTAGTGCGTCTTGGAGACAGGTGGCTATCAACACCCCAGCCTTATGGACTCATATCAGAATCATATGTGACAATCATCAAACTAGCTATGACCGCGCTACTGTTTGTCTTGTACGATCAGGTCTCCTTCCCCTCGACATCCACGCTGTTATACGGACTCCATTCGAACAGAACGAGACTGATTGGTCTCAGAGACTCTCACAGTTTCTCGAAAAAGCGTCTTTCCGAATTCAGATGCTAGATATAGAAGCCCAAGGCAACGCAGCTCATATGGCTCGCGAAATAATGAGAATCTGGATGACAAGTCGACCAACCATCATCACAAAGATTCTGTCGATTCGTACCTACACGTTATATCACATGCGTATCGCGCCAGTCTCTACAGAATGGGAGGCAAACCAACCACCATTCCAGTATGCCGAAGAAGCTCTTCGAAGTGTCACCGTTCTGCACTTGCAAGAAGTGACAATCCCTTGGGCAAGCCCGGTATATCATGGCCTAGTGGATCTTCGTCTGGCATATAACGAAGATAAAAGTCCTATTATTTCGGCATCACAGTTGGCCATCATATTATGCTCTAGCCCTGAGTTGGTCAACTTGACAATGGTGAACGTAACCATTGGCCGTGCCGATAGTTTGGGCGGGAGACGTACCGCTCATCTGCATTACCTGGACCAACTTACGCTCATCGGTACTTCGTGTAATAACTTGGATAGACTTTTGGCTCTGTTCTCCGTATCTGGGTCAAGAAATAAGCTGAAAGTTCGGTTTACCCACTATCGCTTAGGGGAGCAAACTGATGCAATCATTCGTTTCCTCTCTACCAGTTTTGTAAAAACATTACATTGCAGTAGCACCGATTACTCTGCAAATGCATTGGCACTATTGCCAATGGGTAAGTTGTTACCCTACACGGAAAATCTAGTGTTGGAAGGATTCAAGCCAATTTTTCAGTTTCATCTTAACGCCCTGTCTTCGGAATCAGGACCGAATTGGTCTGGTATGTCAAGTGAGACTGGCTTGTTGACCCGTTTCCCAAACCTGCATATCGTATCATCTGGAGTAACTTTGGAGAGCTTGAAGTTTATCATTCGAGCATACGGGATCCGTTTCCTTCGACTTGAACGATGTTCGGCTGCTAGTGAGCCCTACGATTTAAATTCTTGGGGTCCGTTACTTCAACAAGAGTTCCCGGATTTTGATTTTGTGGTGACGGAAGAGCATCTTACGAGCATTGGTCCACCATTCGAAAGGTTGGTGTCCCTATTTGCATAGTCACAGAGAAGCCAGTTGAGCGATTTTTGGCATGCAGGCCTCCTGAAGAACCGGTGTAACCAAGATACAAAGTGATTGTTGGCTCCGCGCCCAAGCATAATCAAACCTATTTTGTGTATTTTGAATTGTAATGAAGTGAGTTTGAGATAACACTGTAACACGATATCGGTCTATGGTACCCAGAGGCTTCGATTAGACAGCCGTTGCGATATTTTTAGGGAATGGTGGCGCGCATACACCCAGTGTGCTAAGCCAAACACGGGCCGATTTTTTTTCGTGGTAATGGCTGCACAATAGTTTTATGTGTGGTAAAGAAGCAAATTGTTAGCATGTGTGGACCTAACAGTAGTGTAGCATGCTTGTGATAGGAAACATTCGACACGTCCCACCGATGACCGGTGTAACAGCGGAAATATTTCAAAAATCAATCAATGTCCCATCAATTAGTAGATTCCAAAACTTTATGCCTTTAAGACATGTGAATCGACTGCTGTCGTGGATTAAGTGGTTTCCGTTGTAACGTAACAACCCAGATTCAGTTCGAGGTGATTTTAAATTTACCGTAATCAACCACAAGGTCCTTGACTCCTTGCAGGACCTCGCCGTTAAACACACTCAGATACTGCTGCCCTTTTGCGCTGGTTACGTCTCTCAGAGCTATGGCTGCAACAACCGAAATGAGTGTAAAATCGTCGCTCAATAGGTGGAAGAGCTCCCGTGCAATGCTTTCCTCCGCCATTGAGGAGTATGTAGCATCCTGCGTCGACCTTAACACGACATGTTCAAAGTCTCTTCATTACTTTTCTCACCAATCCAAGCTTGAAACTGTATTCGCGACGATCGACGAAGCGATATCGGACCTTGCTGTGGAGGAAACAAGGCTATTGAACGCCCGGGCCACACTGTCTGCCACAAGAAACTTTTCGAGGGCCTTGACTTCTATCCACATGCTCCCGCCAGAGGTCCTATCCCTAGTGTTCACAATACTCCATAACGATGTCAAAGACCCTACACGCTCGAACAACAACCCATTCGGATATGCCATCCTGGGTACAAGTACGCGGTGGAGGCAAATTGCAATTAGCACTCCCTCTCTGTGGACTCATATCAGGATTAGATGTGATCAGTACGAAACGACCTACGACCATGCTGTACTTTGTCTAGACCGATCAGGGGACCTTCCTCTGGACGTCCACGCCGTGATACAAGACCCATGTGAAGAGCACGACATTGCCTGGACCCAGAGGTTTTCGCGGTTTCTAGAGGCGGCGTCCCACCGAATCTATATGTTGGACGTACAAGCACGAGACAGTGCACGACACTTAGCTTGCGAAATTATGAGACTCTGGCTGGCATCTCGACCAACAAACATGACAAACCTCCTTTCTGTTCGCACCTACACCACCTATCGGTTCGATAACAGGGCTGTGCAACTAGAGTTTGATTCTGGAAACTCGGTCTCTCAATCCGTCGAAACAGTTCTTCGAGGCATCACTGTGCTTCATTTGCAGGAAATGCAAATCCCTTGGACAAGCATGGTCTTCCGGGGATTGGTTGATCTTCGTTTAGCATACAACACAGAAAATCACGTTGCTATCTCAGGAGCCCAACTAGCAAACGTCCTAAACTCTAGCCCTGCACTGGTTACGCTGATAATGATAAACGTAGTTATCAGTCTACCTGACGCTTGGGACGGGTATCGTGTCCCTCACTTAAATCACTTGGAAAAGTTTTCATTAATAGGCACTTCATGCGATGACTTGGGGCGAATATTGGATGCAGTATCGGTCTCTGGCATACTCCATGATAGATTGGATGTCACTTTCAGTCATTCTAACCTTCAAGAGCAGGCGGATGCCATTGTGCGTTTTCTTGCTGCCAACGTCACGAAAGTATTGCGCTGTCGTAATACGGGTCACTCTTCAAATCCTCTGGGGATCTTGACGATGGCCCGGTCCCTTCCTCTGACAGAAAGTATAGTCCTAGAGGGATTTAAATGGATCAAGAAATTTGAACTCGACCCAATGACCCCCGAGCTCGGAACGAGTTTGCCTGTTGGTTCGACAACACAGCCAAACCGTTTTCCCAAACTATATATTGCCTTGTCTAACATAGCTATAAAGAACCTCGAGTTCATGATTCAGAAGTATGGTGTTCAATTCGTCCAACTCCAACAGTGCACAGCTACCGGAAAACCTTTCGATTTGGATTCTTGGGGCGGATTGCTACGAGAAAAGTTCCCAAGTTTGACCTTCAGCACAACGCGAGAATATGTCATGCGCAATGATCCACCTTTTGAAAGGTCTGCACGATCATATTATTTGAACACACAAAATACTGACCGTTGACCAAAACAGGATGCCCGAAGAATAGGATGGGAGGGACGTGCCCTTTGTGGCGGGGAAAGCTCACGCATGTTGTTAATTTTGCTGTATCATATTCAAAACGCTGCGACTATGTACGCATGAATGTCATTTTGAATTGCGCCGGACTTGATTGTAACCCGTATCGTCCTTCACAAAGTAGGCATGACTAATGAGGCTTCGATCAGCGTCTAGAGTCTGCCGGCCTTGGCTTCCCGACCGACCACGACCACCTTCAAGTATATTTGATTAGAATCACGGTTTAGATCATCCTTTTGGCCTGTCTACTACCGACATCTCTTGTTCAGAAGATGGATCACTTCTCGGTAACATCACAAGTAAGTAAATACATACAAACCTCGATCGAATCACATCCGGAAGTCAAACACTAAGACTGTGGGCTTAGGACTCGGTCCTTGGATCAACTGTCGAGGACGCTGTCCAGTCGGCGTTAGAAAATGTGAAAACCTGGCGTGCTACACTGGCTACAGCGACTCAAGGCTACCTTGCCGCTTGCAACAATCTAAATTTTCAGTGCGCTCAGCCTTGCGCGACTTCCGCAGAGCGCATGAATACTGAACGTGTACTCGCGACTCTTGATACCGAACTGGACGGTCTTGCGTTGGAGCAACGGACAATCGATCAGGCGAAAAGTGTATTGTCAATCACCCGAAACTGTTCCAGGTCGCTAGCTCCTATCCATAATCTTCCTCCGGAAGTTCTTCGCACGATATTCTCAATACTTCCGCTTTGGGGACGTTCAAATGCCAGACCTGTAATCAGACACGCGCCTACAATAGCAGAAGTCAGCACGTACTGGCGAAAGGTCATCATCCGCTTAAAGCATGTCTGGTCATATCTTCGGATTCCTACGAGAAGTGGAAGCTATGAACCTCTGGAATTTTTGGCTGAACGCTCGGATGGCTATCCTCTTCACCTTGATATCTCTGGGAGCCTCCCCTACGGAGATATGTACCAGGATAACTTGGCGCGCCGATTAGACTTCATTTCTCGCTACAGTACACAGATCGGTCAAATAAAAATGTACCACAATAGAGAAGAGGACACGGGATCCTTACAGGATACCTTAATGTGCTGGTTCAAAACTGGGTTCAAAGCGACAGGGAAAGCCTTTGCAACAAATAAAACTCTTGTACTTAGCGGCATGGTTGGTGGTAGCATTCCGACAGAGTGGCCTGCCAATATTTTCTTGGACCAGACGCTTGAAACGGAAATGGAAATCATTACTGGGCTACACTTGACGAATATCTCTATCCCATGGGAAAGTCGCATATACAGCGGCTTGGTAGATCTTCAGTTGATCTTTCATAACCAAGACAGGCTCGAAATCTCACAGACAAAGCTCGCAGATATTTTAGGTCGTTGCCCTGAGCTCGAGACTTTGATCATTCGAGGCAATCTCATGTTGATGTCTGACAACAGTCATATCCCCCCTGTTTACCTTCCAAAACTGAAGACTCTATGCATCTTTGATCTCTCATTAAGTAGCTACAGGTTTCTCCTCCCTTTACTATCTTTATCCGGATGCCAATCTGACCTGAGCGTCCATCTTGACCTTCGAAACGCAGCGGAAATGCAAGATCAAGTTTGCAAACTTGTCCGCGACGCGCCGATCAAGACGTTTGTCTGTTCTAACAACCGTTTTGAGACTCGGTTATCCTGGCCTTTTTCTCTAGTTCCCCTGATGCCTTTGCTCGAGAATCTTGTCTTGGTCACCCATCCTTCCCTTACATCCGCCGAAATCAATGATCTGATCTTGGAGTTTCCTCCAAAAGTCGACTTTGATAGCCACCAGGAACATTCAGAGAAAGAAAGTCCCCCGGGCATATCGCATCTTTATGTAGTGTCAAGTACCGCGGTGTTACGCGATCTGCGGTACCTTGTGTTACTCTTTGGAGTTCGGAACCTCCACCTCGAGAGATGCACAACTCCATTAGATAAAATGACCGTGGAAGAGATAAAGTCTTCGCTGCTCAATTCGTTCCCAAAACTATTGTGTAGCATATCAGACGATGGCACTGTTGAACATCTTGATAGCTGCCTTTCATATGCGTGAGTCGGTATTCACATAAATAGCTCGATTTGTAACTGATCGTGCCGACGGCCCAGCTCTCTTCACTAAATTCATGAAGGGATTCAGGAAGCAGTGTGGTTCGGTGGACTTTTCGCTCGAACTTGAAATTAGTTGCCGATGCTCTTCGCCTAGCGCGATTCAGTCCTAGAAGCTACATACGAAAGCTGTTTTGTTTCCACATCACCTTTGAATAGGAATTAGACCTTTTGTGAAACTGCCACTTGAGGTGCCGTGCTTGGCCCATGAAGCGAGTATCCCAGGAAACGCGCCCGAGAAGCAAAGGTAATCTACTACAACTAGAAAATAACTTAGCGCAGCGCAGCTATACGCGTGTATGCCGCACTATTTGCCCTTGTGGATCTACCCTAGCGACTCGGTGGAATCTGCTGCGTTCCATATCGCACGGTAACCGCTCAGCCCTCGGCATCATCGCTCTCTCATCGTCGCATACAGCTCCCGTCAGTTGATGGCGATGGCGGGCGGCACAGAGTTCCTGCCCGCGGCCCGAGCGGTGCTGCCGATCGGACATGCGTCATCGAACCCAAATATGAGCATATATCGGTTTATATTTTCTTTGTTGGTGATAAGTGTGCGTCTCGCGGTGGCGATGTGGTTGAGGTGCGCGTACCTGTTGATTCAGATAAAAGACTTCTTCTCGGAATGTTTTTCGGCGTTTCGCGCGCTCTTGCGCGGAAGAGCGCGGTGAATGTGAGAGTTGCACCGCCACTCGATGTGTCAGACGAATCGGCCACGAGCCGCTCCGGACCCCGAAAACACGTCACCGCCGGCCACCCTGTGATATAAAGATGAACTCGGCGCGTCAATCCCCCCACACCTAATTCGCTCTCGACTTTATTCTCTTTCTCTACTACTAATTAATACCCCTGTCGGCATGACTACCTCGAACCCTCGCGAGATCCACTTTCTGGCGTGTGTACACGGGATGTGGGGTGTGCCGTCCCATCTCTCGTCGGTCGAGAAGGAAATAGTAAAGCGGTTCGGAGAAAGCGTAGAGGGCCCGGAACTAGTCACACTGTTGGTGCGAACAAACTCCGAGTCGTTTACGTATGATGGCCTGGACTGGTGCGGTGAGCGTGCGGTGAAAGAGGCAAGTCTGGGAATGTCGGAGGGTTGAGTTTATCTAACATTTTGTCTAGATATACCAAAAGATAGAGGAATTAGAGCAGGATGGGACCAAGAAAGTTACTCGGTTCTCGATCTTTGGCTACAGTCTTGGTGGATTGATCTCTCGATACGCCCTTGGGTTCGTCCGTTTGCTTATCTCGTCGCCGGTTCATGCTTATCCCCGTCCCAATAGCATTCTCTACCAGCGAGGATTCTTCGACAAGATTAAACCTATGAACTTTACCACCTTTGCCACACCGCACATCGGTCTCCCTCGTTTCCGTGGGTTTGTCGGTGGTGCGATGCACAAGCTAGGCCCGATCATGCTCTCTCGTACCGGGCGTCAATTCTACTGCGTTGACGACGATATGTGGTCGCCTCACGCACAAGAGGGGAAACCGGTGATTGCGGTCATGGCCGACAAAGGTAATATGCCCCTCGTGCCTGGAGCGCGCCTGATATTCTAACGCTTCCTGCCCAGATTCTATCTTCTTCAAGGCGCTGTCGCTATTCCCCCATATGACCATCTACGGTAACGCGGTGGTAGGTAGCGCCCATTCCGTATCTGGACCTAGGGCTAACTCGCTATCTACCCTAGCACGACTTGACTGTCACATACTGCACAGCATTAATCGAGCCACACGACCCGTTCACTGAACTTTCAGCCAAGAACAATCGTCTCGCTGTGTGAGTTCTCTCCATTTGCGCCAATGGGTTTGAGCTAAGATTTGTGCGTAGTAAATTGGATCCCGAGTACAAACATGTTATCGAATCCTTCTTCCGAGTACCCGAAGGCGAAGTCGTCCCAATCCACGAGCTCGAAAAGGTGCGCCGAGCAGAGCGAGCGGCGATCGCCTGGTACAAGCCCTCGAAATACGGAGCTGCTCGCCCACTCGTGCCACCCTTCCTCAAGCTTCCGTTCCCTCTCAACATTGTGAGTCTCAGTGATCAAGTTTCGTACGCGTAGATGCTAACATGCACCACCAGCTTTTCTACATGGTGACACCCTTGCTCATCCCCATGGGCCTCACCTACGCCGTGTTCCGCTTCCGACGAGAATCCGCCGAATCACGGAAACGACTCGCGGAACTCACGACTTCAGAGGAGGCCGACTCGAGCTTGGGTGCGCTCATGCGCAAGATGGAGATGGCTGCCGCTCGCGTTATGGATGCCGACGAAGCTATCGCCGACGACGGATGGGAAGTAGCGAGCGACCTGGAAGAAGGTACTCAAGAGAGCACGAAAAAGCGCAAGTCAACCCGTGCAGATACTCCCGAGGGCGACAAACGAGTCGAACTCGAGCGCGGCGCCGCATCATTGCCGTCCCCCGTTGCCACGCCCGGCTCCCGCACGCCTGCCGAAATACCCGACCCGATGACGACGACGAAATCCGAATCATACCCTCAACTCGCCCTCCGAAAGACTCCCGACCCCTCGGATCCGGCTCAACCTGCCTTGACCGAAGCGCAGCTCGAGATGATCGAATCTCTCAACTCGATTCCTCAACTCAAAAAGGTCCGGGCGTTTTTCCCGTTTGCGAGGAACGCGCATAGTATGATTATTGCGCGTGATTCTGAAAAGTTTTCGTTTAACCAGGCTGGATTTGAGGTAGTTAGGCATTGGGCCGATCGGTTTGTTCTGTAGACTGTTGATTCGGGTCGTATGGGTGTTTGTTTTAGAGTTTACTTTACGTTTTGGCTGGATATATTGTCGTATTTTAAACTGGAGTAGTATATCTTGGACATACGGTTTCGTTGCTTCCCGTCGTTTCTTGTTCCTTTCGCTCTATTAGTTTTATCCGATTCCTCTGTAGCTTTATCTTGTGTTGGTTAATTTCATTGAAGGTTCTCAAATGCGAATATAGTTTGTAGCACCACATATAGATTGGTGTGTAGAGGTTCGAGAACAATCTGCTTCGTGTTTGTAAAGTTGTTTTACTTACGTCCTTGTTGTTTTGTGCCCTTAAAGTATGGTGTGTGTACAAGAATAGTCTTGATTTATAGGCGAGACCCGGCTTGATACAAGGTTCTGACATAATTACCATTTACAGTTCTATCAAGGACGAGGACCGTGAACTAAAAAGGCCTTGACAAAGACATTACTGTTCGAGATAACTGTGTGCACTTATTTGATCACGTGACACAAAAGTTGAGTCATGTGTGCGCACAGCCCATCAATGACGCAATAATAATCACATGCATCAAAATCAAGCATGTGCAAACAGCCTAGGCTGTATATAAGACCTGCGCACCTGTGCAACTTTTGATCCCAACCACCACCATCCCCAAGACCTGAAGGTTGCGTTAGGTAAGCACTTCCCATATAAATAAATACATGAGTCATGTATTAGTCATGCGCCATCCTTGTTATGGCTTGTTACAAGTCTTGAGTCATGAATATATAAATGATGGCTGTGTTGGATGTAGTTACATAACAAACTTCTTTGAACGCAAATACTGACATACTCTTCCCTTACAGTTACAAATGAATACAAACATGATTGAGTGGACTGCATCTGATGCACCCATACTGCCCCCAAGCCCACAGGGTGTCAGCTTGGTACCCAATATGGACGCTTTTGGAAATGAGGACTGGATGGAACTCCTCCCCCCTGATCATAAGACCAATTTGAAATGGTGCAAGGTAATTGGTAAATGCATCGCCAAGAAGCATTTTGGATATAATACTGGTGAGTATTTAATCCATAAATTTTATTCATTAGCTGACTAATATTTTACAGCTGAAACACAGTATTATATGAATGGATTGCCTAATGGGTACGCTTTATACAAGCATCATAAGACTAATCCTGGAAAGAGAAAGCGGTCAGATACCTATTTATATGGTATGATTTTAATCTTATATTCCGCTAAATGTGCTTACATGTTGTTTGTAGGTTCCAGGACTGAACATGTGTTCAGGTCCCCACAAGAATTCCTGATGCATGCGCTCTGGCTTATGCAAGGAGCCATGCCAAACATGTGCAAATGCAAGTGGTGCACTGGGGGCCATAGTCGCTCTCAAATTGCTATCAATGCTAGGTACAACCTACCTGGCCAGCAAGTCCCACCTGAGAGGAGGATCAATAGGTCTGCCAGGCATTAAGCCAATTTGAAGCTAATAATTTGAGGATATACATGCTCCTCTGTATTGGATATATTTCTATTTCTGCTGGTTGATTGTGTTTGTGATAATTTTTGTACATGACTCAAATATACCGTGTAATTGGGCTGCTGATATCAGTTGGATCTTGAGATACACATTTTGGCTTGGTTGATTTGGCGCTGCTTGCGTAGTGGGCGCCAAAACCTCTTGGCTTGTCACGTGCGTCAGAGCGAGCGCCTGAATCGGCCGCAATGATGAGCCTTGCAGAGTCCTCACCTCGCCTTCAATCTTGCAGTGCTCTTTATCCTCGATTGAACTCGACACCCTAGGTATCTATGACAACCTCTCATGTCCGAGATGTGCACCTTCTGGTGTGCGTACATGGGATGTGGGGCGTTCCCGACCACCTGCTATCTGTCCAACGGACAATACGAGAGCGATTCCCCAGGATAGCTGACGGAACGGAACTCTCAACGGTGCTAGTACGAACGAACGCCAACTCGTTTACCTACGATGGGTTGGACTGGGGCGCCGAGCGCGCTGTTAAGGAGGTAAGCATGGACTAAGTGTTTCGGAAGAACGATGTTCACGATTTGAACAGGTTTTCCAAGCCGTGGAAGAAATTGAGAAATATGGCTTGAAGAAAGTCACTCGGTTCTCGATCGTAGGATATAGCTTGGGCGGACTCATATCTCGCTATGCTATTGGGTGAGTCTATGGCCGTGGTCGAGTTTACTTTCACATATTCATGGCGTGTGCCCTGCAGTATCCTTTACGAGCGAGGATTCTTTAAAACAGTTCGGCCGGTCAACTTTACGACTTTTTCTACGCCCCATATCGGCCTCCTTCGATCCAGAGGCGTCCTTGGTCGTATCATGTTCACGCTCATACCCAAGATGCTTTCCCGCACCGGACGACAGTTCTACTCTGTCGATAATGATCTCTGGTCACCGGATACCAAGCAGCGTCGACCTCTGTTGGCAGTCATGACGGATAAAGGTAACGCCCCCGGCTGTGTCCCCGAGACGTGCGTTAGAATTTACATGCCGCCACGCAGATTCCGTGTTCTTCAAAGCCCTCTCGGCGTTCCCACACATAACAATCTACGGCAATGCTGTGGTGAGTTGGGTTGGCGCCGGTCGAATAGCCGAGATTGATTTGATCCATTACCGGTAGCACGATCTCACAGTTCCCTACTGCACATCCATGATCGAACCACACAACCCATTCACGGTTCTTTCGTCCAAGCGGAACCGGCTAGCCATGTGCGTCTGTCCTTTGCAATGACTCCCCAGTCCTAACACATTCGTTAGCAAAATGGATACGGAATATAGGCATGTTATTAGCTCTTTCTACGACGTGCCCGAAGGCGAAGATGTCCCTGTTCACGACCTCGCGAAAGAGCGACAAGCCGAACGCGATGCGATACCGTGGTACAACCCCATGAAATATCAGAGCGGTCGCCCTCTCTTGCCGCCACAGTTACAGCTTGAATTCCCGTTAAACATAGTAAGGATTTTTATTCTATGTATCACCCAGTTGGCGATATGAACACAGTTGACTCGTAGATTCTCTACTTGTTACTCCCGCTACTCATCCCTATCGGCATTGTATATGCCACCCTTCGAGTAAGGCGCCAATCCGCCGAGTCTCAGAAGCGCCTCGCTGAACTGGCTGCATCGCCCGAGGCAGAATTGACTCTAGGTGCCGCGCTACGAAGCAGGACAGAGTTGGCCATCCCCGCAGATATCGATCCCACCAGTTCGGGCGCGATGGCCGGGCCTAAGCGCGACGAGGGCCAAGGACAAGAGGAAAAGCTGGAGATTGAATTGAAGCGAAGAAGCAGCCCCGAGTCAGAGCTTGAGCGCGGAACCGGCACATTATCTTCCCGCGTCCCTTCCCCCAGCCCCGACGTTCGCATATCCACGATCACGACAGAACCCATGGCCCCGGTTGATCCTACCGCCGACCCCAAGAACCTCGTCCTCCGCACAACCCCAGATCTGTCCGACCCATCCCAGCCCATATTTACGCCAAGCCAGTTGGAGATGATCGCCTCTCTCAATTCGATTCCCCAACTGCGTAAAGTGCGAGCGTACTTTCCGTTTGTGCGCAACGCGCATACTGTGATCGTGGCTCGTGATTCTGGTGTGCTGCCGCCAAACGATGATGGGGTTAGTGTGTTGAAGCACTGGGCGGATGGGTTTGTGCTTGATTAGGTTGTGAGGAACGTGATTTGTTTGGATCGAGGTCGTGTATTATGTATTGGATGTATAGGCTATTTTACGTATTGTATCATGATGTATTTCCAGAACTGTCGTTGTCTTGTTCCTAGGATGATATTTTAGATGGCCCACGCGAGATGTTAAAGAATACACCTTGTCTCTTCAAGCATCCTATTCCTACCAAGTTGGTGATCGAGCTCGCATCGCCTCAACAAGTGTTGGACGCACCTCTTCCTGCGGATCATACCCTTGTGTGATACCGAGCACCTCTCGGGTCTGTTTTACATCTTTGCCCTTGATCTTTTCGGCAATAGCCAAACAAATAAGAGCTCTGTGCACCATGTCAGCTGGAGGTCTCGCTTTAAGCTTGCGGTAAGGACATTCGCGCTTACTGCAAGTTCGTAATTTGTAGATAATCGGCAGCGATTATAACCTCAAACAGTACATCTCGGTCTATTGAGGCGACGAAATCCTTGTCTCATGCGCTAAGTCCCTTGATGCCCACAGAAAGCGCCCAGTGAGTAAGTACCAAAACTCTCCTCGGCATGTTCGATGCAATAGTCTAATATCTAGTCTAAACGTTAGAAATATGTATGTTTTGTTGTTGCGCTAGTTTACTCACCAGATGGAAAATAAGTGAACTGATCTTGAGGAGATATGTAGTGCCCAGCGAAAGCGAGGGCGGTTCAGTCGGTTTCTGGCGTGCTGCAACACGACATTGCGTTGTGGATGGAGCGAACCGTCCAAGCTGGCGAACCACGTCCCGCTCGACCTCAAACGACTGACCATCGTTCGTGACAAATTCGACGCTGGGACGAGGAGACTCCATAGAACACTTCGTCGTACGCATTAACTAAAATCAAGTAAAAACTGACGTTGCATCCTCTCGAAAGCACGAGGCTGGTTGAATCGAGATGAGTTGGAGTAAATGCAGATGAATTGATAATAGATATACAAGCGAATAGAGATGTACGACATTTATAACCTGACAGCACCATGACCCGAACAAACGATCGTTTGCCGGGCGCGACGCAACCGATTCTCAATGCCTCGAAATATAACAGAAAAGTTTAGTATGGGCCCTTCACCAGAACTGCGTCAGCGTCGGAAAAGTCTGGCTGCACAGGCAGAAAGAGGCCAAAGAAAGAATTTGTGGGCTGAATCATTTCACGCAAGTTTCAATTGTGGTTGGATATGGAAGTCGGATCGAGGCTGAGAATGTGCAAAATTTTTGATTTATAGGGCTTCTAGACCAAGCAAGGACAATCTGCGCCACACGCCCGGCACGTGCAATGAGATTCTGTGCGTCTCCACCACGGGGGTGACTCGAAAAAATATCGAGTTTACAGTACCGAAACCCTGCTCGCGTAAATGGCAACACGAGCCGAGGATGCCGAAGCGAGCGACCAGAAGACAGACAGAACCGGGCTTTGTCGCCGCATCACGCAAAAATCCCGGCTGAGTTACGGCTGCCAAGACACCAATCCACGCCAACCGGTGATCTAAATTTACAAATCATGCCAAGTCTTTAGCGCGCGTGTTTTCTGGATAAATGGGCTCGAGTATTGACGGTACCTGGCTTAATCCTTTCTCCCCCTTCGCTCGTTCTCTCACTCGCCATGGTCGCCCGCACGGCATTCGCTCTCTTCTTCTCGGTCTCAACCGCCTATGCGCATTTACACAACCCCCGTGCTCACCGTCATTTCGCCGAACGTCAGGACCCACATGCGATCCCCCCTATTGCCCAGATCTCGCAGGGCATGCCCACCGAGCCCCCAGTCCCGCTCTCTGCCACCCCCGTTGCTGGCGCGCAGCCCGCCATCTCTGGTGCACCCAAGCTGCCATCAGGTACGTGTCTACGCGCGTAAAAGACGCATTTTTCTTACAGTATTATCCAGTGCCCGATATGTCCAAGTTCCCCGCCGTGCCGTGGCCTCAGAGAATTCCTACCGACGCGCCGGAAGTAAAGGAATGGCTTGCTGAAGTCGCCGCATCAGGTGTCCAAATCCCAAACATCCCACCCAACAAGATCCTGCCAGACGACGCTCCCGCCGGCACGACCTTGTGCACACTCAACCCCGAAGCCTCGACGGCCGGAACCGCGGCGGGCAACTGCTGGTGGAGTTGTGGCGGATGCACGCGTGACACGGATCTGTTCACGTGTCCCGACAAACTCACCTGGGGATTGACGTGCGTTTTCAATTTTCCACCCTGCTCGTTCGTCTTGGCTGATTGCTCGGTGTGTTATTTTCGGCATCCTTAGGTTTGATGATGGACCAAGCCCTTATGTGAGTATTGATCTGAAATGAATGCGGGGACAAATCCGAATAAACAAATAAACAAAACAGACTCCGAAAGTCCTCAACTATCTCGCCGAGAAGAACCTCAAGGCGAGCTTCTACGTTATCGGTGCCAACGTTGTCAACCACCCAGAAATCTTGCAAGCGACGTATCTCGCTGGACATGAGGTTCGTCGCTCTAATTTGGCTTGAAACGAACTGTGCTGATCGATTTTCACATTCAGATTGCCATCCACACTTGGTAAATCCTATGACAGCTTCGATGACAGACGTCAGCTAACCCGTGATTTTGATATAGGACTCATCCTCAATTGACTACACTTACCAACGAGCAAATCGTTGCCGAACTCGGATGGACACGCAAGGCGATCCAAGCTGTGCTTGGCGTTACCCCACGTTTCTTCCGCCCACCGTATGGTGACTGCGGTAAGCTATACCTACGAGTCTTGCCCATGATTTTTTCTCATACTGTCTCAGATGACCGTGTCCGTGCGATTGCCAAAGGTCTGGGCCTCACGCCCGTCATTTGGACTGACGGGTTCGACACCGACGATTGGTCCGTCAACAGTGGCTCCATCAGCACCGACCTGTTCAACGATTATACCAAAATGCTCGACGCCCTCCCGAACCAGTCTACCGGTGTGATCAGCTTGCAGCACGATTGGTATCAACAAACTGCCGATCTCGCCGTTGGATACTTCTTGCCCGCTGCGTACGTCCATTTCATGAGTTTATCCACATTTATGCTTATTTATTTTGATCGATAGACTGTCGCACAACCCCGCCCCGGTCTTCCAGTCTGTCATCGAGTGCCAACACCAACCCGCTGGAGCATCATACGTTGAGACTAGCGGTGGCCTGGCTGCTGCTCCTCCGAGCGGGAACACCACTGCACCCATTGCAACTATCACCCCTGGTGCAACAGGCTCTGCCACCAACTCCCGCGCTGCAGCCGGTGCAACAGGCTCCAAGACTAGCTCGAGCGCGAGCACCACCGGAACCGCCGCTGCGTCGACCAACGGCGCTTCGACCGTCGGGGTTTCCTCGATGATTGGGCTAGTAGCGGCGTCGGTTTGGGCCATGATCTAGATGTTGATGTTTTCGGGTGATTGAGATATTTATATATCCGTTTATTTGGGCTGTAATGTGTTGTGCATTTCTTACGTATACCACAATAGTACATGTTTGCTGTTTCTGTTTCATGTGTGGTTCAAGTGTGTTTAGGTTGGCTGGACGCATGCAACTTTGATTGGCGATTGCCCGTAGTATCTCCACGGTAAAATCAAAATGATCTCGAATGCCAATCGAGGTATTCTGCATAGACCCTACCTTGGGCCACCAGCTTTGACACTAATACTTGGAGAGCCTCTTCATACCCGTATCCATCGAGCTCGACTCTCCACAAGGTGAGCGTTTGAACGCAATGTATTTCAAGAATCCGACTTGGCTTCATAAATAGCAATGGTGGGTCGAGTGAGATTCTTCTCCAGTCAGAGCTTACTTTGGCAGTAGTGAGCGGCGGATCGAACGACTGATGGGGCTCACTTGGTCTCCGAACATAGTCGATCAAGAAGGTGCAGGTACCAAATAAAAGCATAAAGATATATATCTCATTATTTCGTCGAGCGGAGATTGAATGGGGACAAGTCTATTGTATGGCTTGCTCATATCATTCGTCGATTCATCTGCACACCTTGAAGCGGCATCCATCGATTGGATACGTTTGTGTTCAGTCACGATACCGGCGAATAGTGTCTCCCAGTAAGTCAAGAGGTCTCCGACCATCTTGAACTGAAAGGTAACTAAAAAATCGAAGGCAAGACACCCATTAAGATATTGATCGCCGCGGGGTGAAAGAGATCATCTGGTATTATACCAACTCTGAAACTCAACAGATGTTGTGATAATATTGGCTGTTAGAGCACGGGTCGGCTTTTACTACGTGAGCAAAAAGTGGTGGTGTGCGCCCAACAGACTGCTTTAGGCTTAACATGCAGGCCGAAATGAGCTCGTACATAGGGGCTTCCTATTTGAGCTGGGAGTGTGCGCTCCTGATTCCGGATTCATACGAGCTACTATCCTGAAGACCTTGCTGCACTCGACGGCGCGTAGTTGTTGCCGGTGAGATCATATAGAATCCATAGCTCGTATCAAACCATAAGCCCACCCCATGAGAATCTTAGGTGGATGGGTCTGCCATTACAACAAGAGTTTTGATGTTGCAGGTATATTGATTTATAAATAATTCAAAAATACGTCAACTGGGTGCGGCTATACACGTTAATACTGACTAGAAACCCCGATATTTGAACGTGAGCAAAATAGAATCTCAACCAATCCCTATCTAATACCTACCTTTGTATTATCACCACAACGACGTAAGAAGTTTAAAGAGTTCTTGAATGTCATTGGCTCCTCACATCGAACTCTGACTGGAGAATGATAAAAGATTCAAGGGCAAGGCAAGCATCAAGATATCGATCTACGGTAGCTGAAAGGGCTTTATTAGCATTATACCGATTCTGAAACTCAACTGACGCTGTTATCATGGTGGTTGACTGGGTGAGAACAAAATCACCACCTCATCAACCCATGTTTGGCGAAGCCTCACGGGTTCTACACATGTGAGAAACCCATCCTCTACGAAGCGCCGCGCGCCTCGCTGCTTATATGCGTTGTTTCACTGCCCGGTCTACCGACGATAGCCTCACAGAACCACTAGCCCGACGCATCTCATGGCCCGTAATTTTCACCTAGACATATTCAATAGTCTTAAAGGATGCATTTTCTGTGCGTGGTGCTCTATAAATGTTGGGACCTCGAGTATGGCTATCTGAAAAGTGGGTGATTTCCTTTCATTTTTCCGCCGAATGTTTCGCCCACCTCATCAGTACATAGAAATGAGTGCGGATCGCGCCCCTCGCACTCCGAGGGCGGTCCCCTTCTCGGCCGCTACGTGAGTGGAGACACCTGAGCAACAACGCAGCCGTTGCTCAGTGCTTGGATCATTTTTTGAGCGGCATACTAACCATATCACCCCTCGTTTGTTTTCTTTGTGCCGACTTACTTTGGACAAAACTATCAAAGCTTAGGTTCAGCGCTTTATACATTGTACGCGCGTTTGCTTTGGGCAATAACATATCGTAAAATCCGTGTTTTCCGCTAAACTACAACGCAAATGATTTGTTATGCCATTCAGAATCGAAGGCACATCAATCGGGTTAATTTACACGTGGGAGTACGAGCCAAAAAGTTGAGAGTTTGGCGTGGCCAAGATACAAGATTCACCCAAAGCTCGTCTGTAATCAGGTATCTTACAACACAATACGATCAATTAGTGTCAGGTGCCATGGGTTCACATTCCCAAGATTATCAACTACCAACTTCGATACCGATGCCTGAAGAATATCTCTACACCCATCCCCCCGAAGGACGACACGAGAAAGAATCAAAGTTCGAATTTGATACAATATAAGTACCTCCTTTATGGGATCGGCACTCAAACCCCCACCATCAATCCAAATAGTGTGCAGCTGAGGCCATGGGCTAGCAAACTCGGAATATGATCCAGGCGTCGGTAAAAGCTCGCCGAAGAAAGTATTGCGCCAATATTCACCCTCGGACTGCACAAATTCAAAAGCTAAAACACGAAGATTGCTAAGTGGTAGGGACAATAACTGCTTTCCAATCCCAGGATGATATCCGGTCGAATAGGTCTTAATGCACAGTCTTGTGATATTCGAGGGCACTAAAGCACAGTTGGCGGCAAGTTTGCCGATCAGATGTCCATCGATTCCCAGACTCAGCTCGGTCAAATTTGCTCTGAACAAGGGGAAGAAGTCTGATACTGGATTTTTGCCGAGGCCGATTATATCTAGAGTGTGTAGAGCGTTCAAATCTTGTGGAGATATGACATCTCCAGCCGAATCCGCCTTGATCGAAATCAGATGCAGGCGAAGATAGCGTAGCCCGGGACTGGCAATGAATATGTCTGATATGTTGCGTTGCGTTGGACAAGTGATTTGAGGAGTATGAGAGATATCTAGGTGCTTTAGGCCCCGGTACGCTTCGCTTGACCATCCGAACAATACATGTCGTAGCCGAAGGGTTTGCACCGGGGACAGGAATGAATTGATCGTGTCCCTGGTGAAAGAGCTGGTATCTTCTAAGTATTTAAATTGGTCTCTAAGACCTCTCGTTTGGGGCCCATACACCGTTAAATCTTTAACGGATCCAGGGCTACCATTGTCCCACCAATACTCGAGTGCCTTATGGAGGGACTGCGTGCCACCAAAGTGGAGTAGGGCAAGCGAGGAAACGGAACCAAAGTATGGAAGAAGCCATCGAAAAGATCCCTGGTTGCGGAAATCTCCAACATAGCGATCAATCGATACTTGAATAGAAAGTGGTGTACCAATCGCTCGTTCAAGCCATAGTCCTGTAGTACCAGCTTCCTCGTTTGGAGTACCTCGATCAATCATATCAACATGGTTCCATAACAGCGGATTGCCCAACGCGATTCTTCTCCAATTGGAGCAGACTTTATTGATAGTCAGAAGCGCGCGGAAACATCGGCGGTTCCGATCTGGCGGCCTGTCGGCGGATAGGAAAGTACATTTGTCAAAAGTGAGGGCAAAGATACGAGCCATAATCTCGTCAGGTAGAGAGCGGATGGGAACAAGCTTTTTGGAGAGGTTGTGTACTCTTTTAACGGAAATATCACCGCGATCCAATTTCGAGTTCCTGAGCTCTACAGATTTCTGCTCAAGAAGGACAGCGGCGAAAAGTGTATCTTCATGAGCGGTGCTGCTCACGGTGGAGCCAAACCGAAGTGCAATGAAAGACTCAAGTGCAAGGCAAGCCTCAAGATAGGTTTGAACGGCTATCGAAAGGGAATCGGCAGCCTTGTACCAGTTCCGAAATTCCTCTGGGGCTGCAGCCATGGTAATCAACTTCGGGTGATTGACATTTCGGCACGTGATTATGGTAGCGATATAAGATAGGCGTCAGCCATCCGCCGCCATCTGACTTTTGATTCGGATCATTTTGTGGCGGAAGTGCTAAAATCGTCAATAAATGCCATTTTTCTCTCGTTCCAGCCCGAATTTGGAGAATCGCTCTAACAGAAATCTTCTTTTTGGACCTCCGAATGCATATATCGACACCATTTTTCTTATCGCTGCCTGCTGACGGGTATCGGTAGGATCTCCGTCGCGCGCTAAGGCATTGTGAAAGGCTCACGTGAGATGTGGGGTACCTTGCACGAGGCTCGTGGATAATGGCAGGCGTGAATATTACATGAGCTGCAGGCTCCGGGGTCATTGTACCTATGCTAGAAATTAGATATTCGGGATGTATGCTACACTGGTGGTTGATACATGTATGTGGGGGCTATCGCACTATATGGAATATGTGCTGGAGTTTGTCTGTGACCCCGATGCTCCTTCGTAGCCCACTTAATTGCCTCTGAGCCGCCTAAACCGCTCGCGTAGGCATCAATGAATCGCTGCGAACGAGCAGCAAATCTAATTTGACTCGTAAGCGGGTTTTTAATGCATCTGAAAATGCGGGCACTTACTTTCGCATCGATAACTCGGGGACCGATTCAATAACTTCGATTACATACTTCTTCATTGTCGCTTCTTGGCGACAATTTGGCTTCTCCCTATACAGCCTCTTCGCATATCCCCAGCACTGCTCTATAGGGTTGAGTTCGCAGTGGTACTTTGGCAAAAACACCACTAGACTCCCAAGTCCGCGAGCGACTTCTTCGAGCGTGGAGGCACGTGACCTGAAATCTGGCTGACAGAACAGCGCCCGACGACAACAACAGTCCGTCCTTCCCCGCTCGCACTTGAAACCGGGACACTCGGCTCTCTTTTCGGCTACATGGGCCATCCCTCGCTCTCGCAGAATCTGCGCCATTCCCTTGAAATAGCCAGGCGAACTGGGATGATCGTTCGGGAAATAGAACGGCTGGTGAGTTCCATCGGGTAGTCGCCCATCCTCCATTCGGACTTGTATCTTACGACCTTGCCCGTCGGTTGAAGGAAAAGTAAAGTTCTTCGCCGGCATCTTGGGCATTTTTCGAGCGGAAATCGACCCGACCGGGCGTTTAACGTGCGCAGGGGCGTTGTCGTAGAGGAACACATGGGTATAGTCTGGATACCGCCCTTTTGCGATACTAATCGCGGTTTTTAGTTGCTCTACGACTTTTTCGCCAGTAAAGTAGCCATCTCTGCTCTTCCCTGGGCTCATAATTACTCTAGCGTCCTCGCTAAGCTAAACCGGTGAGCGATAATTATGAATGGGCGATACGGCGTAGGTCTCACCCGTTTGCCCCTCGTAACCACCCAAACTCCGCGCACATAAAATCGGCCACCATTATCGAACACCCTTCGCCCTTCTGATATGGGATCGCATGCTCGCCGACGTAAACCCATCGAATATGTCGACGATCGTTTGCATAAAAGATCGACTCGTCGTGAAACCAGAATATTATGCGTTTCTCGCCAGGCTGCAGAGTGATTTTGTGCTCAGGTATCGGCAGCCCGTCCTCCCCGTATAAGATACGTTGTCGTTCGGTTGCCTTCCAGAACGGCACAATTATTGATTGACGGTACGCCACAACATCCTCACGCTCATGACCATCAAAGTATTGACCTTTGGGCTCGGCCCGCCAACGAAACCCTGAACGAGATAGCCATCGCTGAGCCGTGCGAAGGCCCACCTTTTTCTTTAGCCCCAGTCGCTCGCGAACCTCAGGACTTGAGAGAAAATCTACAACGTCCTGAGCGCGCGCATATTTTCCGATCGATTGGAGATGGAGCTTAATCTCGTTTGAGACATCCTCGTCCTCGAGAGACGAGACATTCCACCAACCCCAGCAGTTCTGTGGTAAGTCACCAGAGCTTATTAGGCAACGAATCCATCTGCGAACTGACCGTGCATATGTGGCGCCTCTGCGATGTCCTTTTGCTGCCAACAAGGATGCGTCAATGAATGTTCGAGCCGTGTCATCAAGGTATAGGTTCAAGCAGGCCATCATAATTGAGCATCGCTCGAGAGTAACGCGATCCAATGCCAAGTAGTCATAGCCCTTTCCAGTTCGGCGGTGAGTACGAATGGCTGCGTCAAGTGAATCAAGGGCAGCCATTGCTTCTTTGTTGGTTGGCGGACTGCGACATAGTGGCTCGACTGTGGGTTCTGAGTCGTCTATCTCAGACTCATTGTCCGAGTTCGATCCACCATCATGTACGTCATTTGCGTCAGGAGCTGGACGCAGCTCAAGATCGGCTGAGGTATTTCAGCATTCTGGTACGTTCCCCTCCAAGTGAAATTTATATTTGACTCACAAGAGTGCTCTGTTGTCCTTCCGGGTTGAAATGGGCTTTGGACAACATTTGCGGGAGGTTCGGCTGGGAGTGGTGGTTTTGTTGGCGTTGAGAACACATGCTTTTCACGTCGCTGTAACAAGTTGATTTCAAGTATATATGCTATTAATTCTAAACCAACTTACCCCTTCTCTTGCACGCTCTGCACGGGCTAAATTGAATTTTCTTTTAATGCTGGGAGGCATGCGAATGAAGTCAGCAGATCCTATAAAGCATTGACCCCGGAGCCTGCAGCTCATGTAATATTCACGCCTGCCATTATCCACGAGCCTCGTGCAAGGTACCCCACATCTCACGTGAGCCTTTCACAATGCCTTAGCGCGCGACGGAGATCCTACCGATACCCGTCAGCAGGCAGCGATAAGAAAAATGGTGTCGATATATGCATTCGGAGGTCCAAAAAGAAGATTTCTGTTAGAGCGATTCTCCAAATTCGGGCTGGAACGAGAGAAAAATGGCATTTATTGACGATTTTAGCACTTCCGCCACAAAATGATCCGAATCAAAAGTCAGATGGCGGCGGATGGCTGACGCCTATCTTACTGTATACAGTAGGTTTGCCTAAACAGGTTTGAGCTTGAAAACTAACTGTTGAACGTCAACTTTGTTCTGTAAACATATGAAATAAGTTATCTACCAGACGGTATCCCCCTTCATGTCTTCTCTTGACTGATCCTCGATTTTCTTTTTCATATAGCTCTACGTGTTGGACTAGCCCATTTATAGTCCAAATAGAAAAGATTTGAGCGGCATTTCGCGGCTCGAAATATTGATTTGAAGTAGCCGGCGACATTGATTATACAAGCTGGGGCAAAACGATACTCTATACAAAGATATCCTATCGGAACGCGAGACAAACTACTACCACCTCAACTGCCATTCGAAGAGTGTCGACTCGCCCACCCCGTTCTCAACAATGAGCTCTTTGACGAATGGCCGCAGAGCACTCGGAGGCTCGCCCGAGTACAGAGGCTTGACGTTGGTAAGAATCAAGGTTGGCATATCATAAGCCTTTGCGACGTTTTTCATAGTATTTATGTTATAGACGCCACCAAAGAACCAGATTGTATGAAGTTTTGGCCATCTCGGGAAGCCATCGTACTGTGATATTTTGACCAGATCCTCGAGTACAGAGTTGCATGTATGCCTGTCGATGCCGAACCCAATTTTTATGGCCATGACGCCAAGGTTGGTAAAACTCGGTATATGCGTCAATCCCGAGGTCCCCGAGGTTGATGGTAGAATGTGAAGGAAAAGTTTTGTGACATTGAAGTCGTTGAATGTAGAACGGTCTGGGCAATTACTACGGATGCTCACGTTCAGTTCGTTTGAGCTTGGCTGGATTATCGGGAAAAGATTCGAGTGGGGGTCGTTCAAGATGCCCCAAACGTTCAAAGTCTTCAACGATTTGAGTTTGACAGGAGCCGTGGCCGTATTATTACTCGCTGGGGGGAGGACCGACATTGCATGTAGAGTGAGAACGCAAAGATTAGGGCTGGCTGATAATATGTCTGCCAGTTGTTGCGATGTCGGGGAAAACTCGCGGGGAATATGGAAAAGCTCAAGATGAACGAGGTTTTGGTATGCCGTACTTGCCCAACGGAATAGGACGTGATGTAGTCTGAGTGCTTGAATCGGGCTCAGGAAAGAATCAACCTGGGCTGCATCAAGGTTGTCAAAGGCGTTGTCCAGATATTGTATTGGATCCGCTCCGGTGGTTGCACCTGGGCCATATACCGACAGTTCTTTGACGGACCCGGCAAGTCCATCTTTCACCCAGTGTTGAAGTGCCGTACGCAGCCAACTCGAAAACTGTGAGCACTGCAGGCCCAGAGAGACGATGGAACGTAGATGGGGAATAAGCCAATCGAGTAACTCAATATCGTCAACTTTCATGGGCCTTTGCTCGAACGATAGTTGAAGGTAAAGGGGCGCGCTACGCGCTCGATCCAGCCATAGATCTGCACTCCTGGGTTGTTTGCCGCCGGTACATACGTTTACATCAATATGATTCCATAATGACGGCGTTGTAATCGCAACTCTTCTCCAATCAGAACAGATCATGGTAACGAGGGGCAGAGACCTATAGCATTTTCGGACATCGTTTGATAGCAGCTCCGAGGCGAAGAACGTGCACCTATCGCTAGCTAGAGCAAAAATACGAGCTAAAATTTCGTCTGGGAGGGCTCGGATGGGCACGATTTTGGCGGAGCAGTTGTGCAGCTTGTTTAAGCAGTTCACTGCTCTGTCGAGTTTGCTTCTACGTGATTCTGTCGCTGCTTGTTCAGCGAGAATGGCGTCAAATAATGATTCTCGATCGGAGGTGCTCCACTTCGAGAATGACCCATATCGGTGTGTAACGGTAGATTCAAGAGCCAATGAAGCATCTAGATAATTCTGCAGGGCCTTTGCGAGAATATCGCTGGCGTCGCGCCAGTTCTGAACTTCCATGGCACTCGTCGCCGTTCACAGGATAGATCGTGTCGGCCTAGCACGTGACCTGGCCTCTCATCACAGCTGGACTTCGAAGACTCTTAGGTGAGGCGATGGGATTCTTGCTCCGGCTCCGAGCTGCGTACAAAAATCTTGGCTCACGTTGTTTTTTGCGGCGGGCAGAGTGAAACTATATTCGTTTCCGACTCAAAATCGCCAGAACCGCATTTAGGCGGTCCGAGGTCTCAGGTTGGCATCCCATTGCCGGCGTAAAACTCGGAATAAATTGTGATATTTCTACACATCACACGCCAATTCAAAAACAGGCGATTCCGCTCCCATGTGTGGATGTCTCAGCTTTACAAACGCAATCAAACACGCTCGTCGGCCACATATACAGATTGCAACATCTCGGAAACAACCTCCTCGAAGAGCTCTTCAATCGCTGAGAATTATGAGTTTTTCGACAAGGGGTGCGAGATGGCGTTTCAATCGCTTGATCGATGAATCTTGAATACGGCGAAGGGTAAGGGTTTCCACCGGAATTTTACGAAGAACCGCTTTTATCGCTTGAACACTACAGGTACCTGAAGACAAGGTGAGGGTGCGGAGGTTGACCCAGTTCTCTGAACCTGCAAGGATTAAATCATCGAGAATAGAGCCGGTTTTTTCCTTCTCCATCAGGCCAAAGTCTATTGACAACGACTGCAGACTTTTGATCGCAGCTAAGCATCGAACGGAGGGTGAACTATAGGACGCCTCCACGCAAAGATCCGTTATGCTTGAGCGCTCGAAGAAACTAATGGAAGCCTCGGGGTCCTCTCCCAAGGCTTTCGAGGATACTTTCAGACTAAGTTCGCTGGATGTGGGTGCTACGATAGGAAACAGCGTGACAAAAGGGTTCTTGTGAGCAGATTGAACGCTGAGAACTTCGAGCTTGCTGAGTGTAATGGGAGAAAAGGACGAGACATTATCATGGCCAGTTATTATATCTACTCCAAGGAGTATAAGAGTACGGAGTTCTGGGGAGGCAGCGAGTACGTCCGCCATTTGCTTCAAAGTTGGAGAGCACTCGGATGGGAGATGGGATATCTCGAGGTGTGCCAGTCCGTGATAAGCCGTACTATCCCAGTGAAAGAAAAAGTATTCTAAGCGAAGGGTGCGTAACGGGGCGCCAAGAACGAATCGACATAGTCCTGGTCAAGGGGGGTTGTGCTCAGAAGGTGCCACCCATGATGGTTCCAGCCAAACTCATTGTGACCTCTTAGGCTCAACTCTTTGACAGAGCCCGGAGAACCGTTCGTGAGCCAGTCTAAAAGTACCAATTGGATCGACAGATTGCTTTTCTCCGATCGTGCCTCAAGCGAACAAGTCCTAGGGAGGTGGGGCAGAACAATCTTGAACGAGTCCAGAGCTACATCGTCATCGGCCCTAGATCGACGTATCATGGCTTGCATATAGATTGGAGCATGACGGGAGCGGTCAAGCCATAGCTGATAAAGCTCGAGTGTCGTATGCTTGGGAGAATCGATAAAGTCCAAATGACTCCATAACACGGGAGTGTTGATCGCAACTCTGCGCCAGTGCGCGCAGACTTGGGTTATGGCAAGGAGGGTTCTGAAGGTATGGCAGTACTTGAGTTTTTTGGCGGTAACTAACCGGCGATCGAAAAACCCGCATTGATCACAAGCAAGAGCAAAAGCAGCAGAAAGCACCTCATTGGGTAAATTCTGAGTTGATACAGGCTTAAAAGGGTAGCTGTATAGCTGACTACGCGTAACGGTAGCCTCGCCTAACGTCTTGTTCTTCAGCCTAGGAGAATGTTTTTCGATTTGAACAGCCTCAAGTGCCCCTTGTATCGTCGAGACACTCCCGCCGGTTTCAGTAGATCTTGAGAGGGACTCAGAAACTAGTTATAAAGATAAAGCTAAACTTTCGCTCAGGAAGTGTCTATGCATACTGGTCCACGTACGAGAATCGCTTGTTGTGGTCATGGTCGTGAAGCTTTGGTGATAATTTGACTGATTGTCGTGTGGTCAGCTGATGACGACACGTGCTCTGACCCGAAACCACACCCGAATACCGAATCGGTCATTGGGGCTATTTGATTGCATGTATTCGTAGAAGCTTTTGACAAGAGTGAATATCAAGCCCTCCCGACCAACCGCTCACTTGCGCGATTATTTGTTATACTAGGTCCTTCTTGGTGTATATTAGATTTGGCTAGGCACACCTGCTGCCACTTTTTTTCTGACTAAACCGTTTTCCGGAGACATTTTTGATTTCAGAGTAATACATCCTCGGTTCCAGAAGCATGTACGTATTCAGAACCTGGCTTCCTTTACTGTATCCGTCGTCGACGCCACATGTTCCTCACCGTTCTATATCGAAAATTAACACATATAGACGGTTAATGAACAAGGAATGAACACAGCAGTAATGCCGAGAACTCACCCCAGTGCTGTGTCTCAATACCTGTCGTACCAAGCTTCGGTAACCAGCCTAGGTATAACTCTTTCTACAACCATCTTTCCAACCACGATATCATCTACATATTCGCGGCCTGTAAAATAAGAGAGCGAAAAAAATAGTGAAGATATATCGGTTGCCTCTACCGTCTCTTTCACTAGCTGTTTATCGATATATGTTTCAATTATCCATAATGTACGTAGTCTTGGCCACCGATATGTCGGAGGGCTCCCGGACTCCTGGATGCGAAGCAACGCTTCGAAAGCAGGACCGGAGCCTTTTTTGTCACTTGGACAATCCTTTAGGTCTAATACCAAAGTCTGAAGGTGTTTGATTGTGATTAAACAGTCTACGAGAGGAGCCCAGTCTGCCTTCAGCTTGACGTAAAGCTTTGTTATGTTTGTGCGAGTAAGAAAGCCTCGGATAGCTTCCAGGCTGGTCGAGTCGGGGGCTACCTCAAGTCGAAAGCTGACTTCGCCAGACCCAGGATATATGCTTTCGAGGAGAACCGAACACGCTTGAGGGGAAATGTTAATCAGTTCGAGTCTCTTCATCTCCTTCAAGAGTATGGGGTCTCCCAGTGTTTCAACAAGGTCGCGGTCAAGATCATCCAAGGATTCGAGCTTTAACACCTGGAGTCCCGGACAAGCCCTTAGAACGTGATTGACCACGGGCATTAACCCCACTGGATGACTGCGAGAGGACGCAAGTTCTATAAGCTCAAGGTGCACGAGAGGGGGGCAGTACCCGTAAAGCCAGGTCGTATCAATCAAGATCCCACGTACACAGAGAACTTGCAAACCCGAAAGAAAATGTTTAGCTGAAAAAATACCGATTCCGTAGCCATCGTCCCGGCGTGTGAGGTATTGGTTGAAATTTTCGCGCTTGGCAAGGGTAAGCGTATGTAGGGCTCCAGGAACGCCGCCATTATGTCCCCAGTACTCGATTATTGAAAGCGCTCGGAAATAGCGACCCGTGTGTAATCCGAGCGAGCGGATTCTGTGAAAATGCGTAGTAAAATTCTTCAATTCGCCGTCGGTATATTCGTTTGCGCCGGCCTCTTGGGTAACCTGTAAAGAAAGAGGAGCGTTTCCCCCGTATTTTAACCACATCCGGTTTAACGGGCTCGACGGCTCATTCTCGAGTCTTCCGCCCCATCTGCTATCGAGGACATCCAGGTGTGACCAGAGTGACGGTGTTGCGAGAGCAAGCCTTCGCCATTCGGCACAAACATGGATGATGGCCAAGGTTCCCTTTGTAAATTCACAGGCTGTGATTGGTCGTTCACCAGTAGGGAAATATCCGCATATACCATGAGTCAATGGGAGGAATATCCGAACGAGGATTTCGCCCGGCAGTTTCCGGACTGGAGATAATTCTGTATCACAGTTGATAACTCTCCTCAGAGCGACATCGGCTCGATGAAGTTGAGAGGTTCTAGTATACTCAAGGTCTATCTCAGAGCGGGCGACAGGAAAGAGTTTATCCAGTGTGGCCTTTTCGAAAGAGCTGCAATATCGAGGGCCCACGGAGGTTTCGAGAGCGAGAGAAGCATCGTGGTAGCGTTGCAGGGAACGATTAAGATCTTGAATAGAGTCATACCATGTCTGGAACAATTCGGGTGTTGCGGCCATGGTTGTAGTCGCGGTCGAACAGCGGTCCAAAACAATTTGGCCAAGTGTGATCACATGCTTGACTGAGTAACAAGTTTGGCTTTGTGTATGCGCCGCCTCATCCTGCGTCTCGTTTTGTCATCTGATCCGCCAGCGTTACTGACTACATGCATATTGCAATCACATATCGCTACACTCTATATCCGTCGAAAATACAACACTAACACGTAATATATTCAGGAATTATGCCATATACCACGTTATCCGCTTTCTTGGGTACTCACAAACGGGTGATGCGGGCCCAGCGAAGTTCCTGGTTTTAGCTGTCGCTCATCACATCACACCGGAAGTGTTGCGTCTGATAGAATTTTTTTCAATACCACTTCACTAGCGAATGCAATCTTGTTCGTGATGCGCCCAATATGAATTCTTTCGAGAGTGAACATCGACCACTTCGAGAGCCGAAATGATATACAATTATTGGAAGTATCGGTTGATTAGCACTTACGGCGCTTATGTGTGGCTTGTTATACAGTACCAACCGCATTTAGTGCGGGCGAAGTTTTGTATGTATCTTTGCTCTCATACTCTAATCTTACTCACTCATCGGACTCTGTGCGACTTGCAGAATAACTTGAACATATGCGCAGGTCAAAGCATGTATGGCAGCCGCAGTGCTAGTAGCCAATCAAAACTAACCTCCTAACTCGCTGACGAAACCTATCAAGCCAGTCGATTATGGCGTCCTCTTTCGCTTTCTCCAACTCATCCAACCCCTCCCGGTTGATAGGGTTTCTCTCTAGTATGATTTCATCCAGCTCGTAAATTTCTGCTATTTTTTCTAGCATAACCCGAACGAACCCATGGATACTGCAATCAACTAAATGTAAGCTCCGGAGCCGAAGCCATGGTTTTCCAGAACGCCAACTGCTGTTGGGTAAGGTAAGGGCGGCAAGACTGCGGCAAAGTGGGTCTTGTGACAGGAAGAGCTTCAGGTGTTGAAGTTGTGGTAGATAACTTGGATAGTCTGCGAGAGAATGGAGGTTGGAAACCCGAGCATTTCTAAGCGATAATGCGGTGATGTTTGCGTTCTCAAAGAATGCGACAAGTGGAGGTGGGGCGTTGATGATGACGCCATTTTCGGGTAGTGTGATTGAAAACTTCAAATGGGTTGGACCTGGAAAAAGCAAAGACACAAGTTTCTGTATTTCACGATTGGATATATCCCCTACATCAAAATCTTGTAGGTGACATAGGGAAATCTTAGGGTAGTGGTCCACTTGTGATTTTCGAAACGAAATATCTCCTAGACGCAAGATTTGCAGACGAGTGGTACTTGAGAGTATGGCCACTAGCTCACCCAACGTCAAAGAAGCATTGCCGTCTAGTTTGGTGAGCTGAAGGTGAATGAGACCCTGCGGTATGTGCATAGGCCAGCTGAATGGGTTTTGGCCTGAGCCTATATAGGAAGATATTTTTGGAACGCTGAGATCGTCTACTACTAGACTCGATAAGGCACTAGGATCACACGAGCGCAGGACGGAGCATAGCTGTAAACAATTGGCTTTGCGGAATGTCAAACTAGTAGTCCTGGGGAGATGAGGTTGGATTATAGAAAGCATCTGGAGCGCTGAATCGTCATCCTGTGGTGGTTCCATGAATATATATAGGTGTATTGGAACACCTTTCGCCCGTTCTAACCACAGACGAGTACGTCGAAGTAAGTAAGCATAACCTTTGGTAGACCCAAATCTATGATCGATCTCTACACGAGACCAGATCAAAGGCGTGCTTAAAGCCACGCGCCGCCAGTAGGCACAGATACAAGATATTATGCCAAGAGGATGCAGGGTCACCGCGTAGTGAAGGTCGTCGCAATCAATCATAAGTTCATCCCGCATAGAGAAGGTAAAGATATACCCAAGGACTTCCGGAGGGAGATGGTAGGAAGGAGTTTTATTATGTGCACTTCCCTCTTTGACCCCGCCCAAAAGACGTCGATTACTTTCTCCATCGGAAATTGTGTCTTCCGGGTCGACACATGCTAATGTGGATTCGGTTTCCCGTTTCGTCAAGGCTTCCATGATTTATTATGCTAGCCTCGAGAAAATATGACTTTGTACAGGTATCGGAGGTGCGTTCCGAGTGTCGTTGCAAGTGGATCTCGGACCGTATGCGTGTGGCAAAACTGCACGTGACTGTCCGTGGTGGTAGTTTGCCGCTTGTGTTTACCACCACCCCGCGCACCAGCTGAATGCTTGGACCTGCTGATATTCACCTTTGTTTATTCTGGTCTAATGCCTGCATTCGAACAAAAAACTAATAAGGCTCTCGGGCCTCGCTCACTTGCTTTCTCCCACCACGAGGACATCCCCGATCCGCATCCACCTGCTCATCCCATGTCTGGTGCTATTCTATCCCCCTTTGTGGCAACCATGCCAACAGCCACGACTCAGGAGGAACATATTGCTACCTACTCGGTTCTTGACTTACTAGCGGCGCTTTCGGTCAGTTATACATGAAGCCGTTTGGTTCCCGCTGATAGGCCTCCCAGACACACAACGAGTTGTCACGAGACGACCCTGGTTCGACTTTGGATGAAGTACAAACCGTACAATTCTTATACGTACGATCATCTTCTTGAGCGGCTGGTGTTCTTGCTAAGCCGGCCTCGAATGTTTCATTAGAGGATGGTACTGGCAGGTGTCGACCTTAGCCTCATGATTAACCTTGTCGAGCAATCTCCATTCGAAATAATCGAACCAGACTTCGAACCATGTACCGGCTCTCAGTTCTGTCCGTATATCGTCGTGTCGTACGCACCAGATACCGAGGCATCCCTACTCGCCGTGGAGCATAACTCTCGTCCGACCCAGTTTATACAAGACGGCTCCGCGTTGATGATCCCCGCTTTTCACGCCACCCGCCCACAATCATCGACCACCCCAGACTACACTACAATCACAACGACACTGACACAAAACCAGGACCCGGTGGCTACGCTAGACTTGACTGACGTAAACTGGTGGTCTCGGGATGGCGAATATATGGATTTCCAAATGGACAATCTCTGCAACCTTGATCTCGGCATCTCTACTTCTGGTCACGGAGAGCTTGGAGTATCTAGTATCCAAACCCCGTCGGTGACAGCGGACCCCTGTCTACTCGATGCCGCTGACTGGAGGATATATTCTGATATCTTTGCCGCCGACGACTTCGATCTTGTCATGGGAGACAGACCTATATTCATGCTGGAAGACGGAGGCAATGAGTTGTGGATGAACACGAATCAATTATACGAGGCGAATCGCGAGATGGACGAAGACATGGGAGAAGACGAGATGGATTTCGAAGAGGAAGAAGAGTATGAGGGCAAATCAGAAATGGAGTGGGGCGAAGACGAAGACGATGAGAGTATGATGGAGGACGAGTAGAGGATGGTGGAAACATAGACGTATCTTTGCTGCTAATAGATCTATAAAATTATACGTTATATATAAACTTTGGATGTTTGCGAACCTCTTTGAGTCTGGATTGTATTGTTCCTAACGTTGTGTCCGAATAGGGTAGGTAAGATTGGAGTCACTCAAGCTTACGTGATCGTCACGATGTTGTAATAACCCTCCTCGAACCACCACCTTCGGTCCCAAAGGTGCCTTTATAGGTAACGTCACTTTTAAATTAGGCGTCCGTTTAAACCTAGTTATACTGACATGAACCTCTTCCCTTCCCGGCTGTTTTTCCGCGCTGGGTGTGGGTCGCAGTCCAGGAATAGCAGCAAACCAATGAATCCCAGGTATAATCCGCCTGAGGACGCCAAAGATACTGGATTTGATTCGGGTCACAAGATCTCTAAAGGCGGATACATCAATAAGCTTCCTACAGAGATTCTTCGCGGCATATTTCTTCTTGCACAACAACCCTGTATACATGACATTCTTGTTTCTACTAAGCAACATCCCCAAACATATCCAACGACTGATGCTCTTGCGAGTACATGCTCTAGATGGCGACATATCTCTTTACAAACAGCCGAACTCTGGCCTCATATTGACATAGCGACTACGATCCGGTCTTCCAAAAGTGATCGTGTCCGATACCGTGCTCAACTTTGGGCAAAACGAGCCCGTGATCTACCACTCCACTTGCATTTCCACGAAATTACACTGAAATATAGGGGAGGGTTTGAATACGTATCGGAGATTTATGCGTATAAACACGTTGCTTCGGTACAACTCTGGTCAGATTCAGCGTATCCTTTCAACTACTTTCCATGGCGGCGCCTCTGTAATCTCTTCGAGCCAAGGCCTGCTCAGCTCTCCTTCTCAGTCGTCGTGGAAAAGAAATATATCCAACAGCCAAATTGGTTACTGAGTCAGGAATTTTGCGATGCAGTGAACGTATTACACTTCAAAGGTGTTAATAGAGCTTGGGACAGTAGATTATACTACAATCTAACAGAGCTTCGACTTGAGAACATGCAGGCCACTATAGCCATCAGAGCCCATGAATTGGCGGGAATTTTAACAGCAAGTCCTGGACTACGGTCGCTAGCTCTGGCCGACTTGTACGTCTCTCCTCGTTATTTCGGCGATCCGATACCTCTCAACGATCTTGAAGTCTTGAATCTAAGAACTTTGCATCAAGCATCGATAGCTTTTGTTCTGCCACTTCTCGGGCCTGGTCCCAACCCGCTCAAAATGAGCATCCCGGGGGTTGGGCATTGCTTAGGAAAGGCAGCAGAGGCATTCTTTGAACGGTCTAACGTGACTGAATTGTTTGTTGATTATATTCGGCCTGATGAATGGTGTCCTCTACCTCCCTCTTTGAGCAAGTCGTTGAGAAAGTTGGCTATCATCAACTGCGATTTCTTGTCCGAAGAGACTCCGAGTCTATCTGATATGGGCTTTTCTCCCAGTGTACCAGCCGAACCAATTGTATTCCCCGAGCTTCGCGAACTCCACCTGATCAAATCCACGTCGAGCTCGAAGCTGTTGCTCCCAATTATTGAAGCACACTCGCTTGAGAAACTTTGGTTTTCAGAGTGTGAATTGGATGGAATTCGCCGCTGTCCCGGAGATTGGGAGCCAATTCAGCAGTGTAACATGAAAGGGCTTATTTCAAGAATAAAGGAGATTGTCGAGTTCGTTATGTGTGCTGATGATCATCGCCTCGATCCCGCCGTGTCTTGGAGTTTCGTGACCTAGTTGATTTCTGAATTCTTGTATGCTCGATTATTTGTAGGGAATATGATGATGTCCATGTCTGCCTTCTATTTTTCTGTATCTCTCACAGAAACCAAACCACGAGGTCTGGTCTTTGAAGAATTATGCACCTGAGTACAACCATAATCCATGATTGGACCGTGGTCTAACGTGCTTGAGCCCTAGACGGTCCAAGCGCTATACAAGCCTCTCTCGAGCAAGGCCCTTGCGTCTAGCTGACCGATAGTGCAAGCTTTGCTACAAGGGTGAGAGTATAGCACTTGGACCTCGACTTGTATATATATGGAGGTGTGAACGTGCTTGTTATATCCATCCCCCTTCCTCGGTTGTACACAGGCAACTGCTAATTCTCTGAGAATGCCAATGCTCACCGCTCCCCACGCTGATCCTGAGTCGTGGTACAATGGAAGCGTATCTCACGGTTTGCGTGGCTTGGCAGCTAAAGGAAATTCAGTCCTCCCGGCTGACCTTTACCAAGCGGTATGTTTTTCAAGCGGTTCACAAGATACTCAACTCAGTCGTGACTCGACATGATTTTCATAGATTTCCGATGCTGCTGGAAAAGTCTATGTCCACGAGTCCCGGGTTAACACTCTACGACTAACGACTCCAAGGGGCAAACTTATTGACCCTGATCCGTTTTTCGTATTTAACGGGTATAGGGAGGCTTTGAGTGAGTTGATGGAACTCATAAAGCGCCCAGAGAATCAATTCGAGGCGTTTAGATGGAAAGTCTGCGTCGGCCTTGTGAGTTTCAGCTATTTTGTATGTGCTACCCTACCGGTGAACTAAAATCTCGTCTATCTTAGAGCAAGCTTCTTCACGATATGCTTTCCGTGTTGAGGGCCAAGGGGTTTGACTATGCGAGGATGTATAAGAACTTGAAGTTCAAAACACTGGCAGAAGAGTTGGAAAATGGTCTTCGGTTGGAGTAAGGATACTTTGACAGTTTTTGCTTTGATCGGGGATTTGAGTTTTACGTTAATTATTATCGAATTATGACGACGTTCACAAGCACCGAGCACTATGCAAAATCAAAGGATAGTTGTGGCTGATGTACATTATTTGGGCATGCTGTTGTAGTCTGAGCCTCATTGTATGCGAACAAACAGGCCAACGATTTCAAACCGGGGACTTGCCGTTGACTGTTGGCAGGTTTCTCAAAGGGAACAAATTACGTCCTGCTCAGGTGAGAGAAGGATAATGAACTCTTTGTCGTTTGTTGGAGCGTATAAGAGATGGCCAGGTGGCACGAAGTGACCTCTCACCACCACCCTCCTCGATATGATCCCAGCGCCGCATCAAAACATCGATTGGTACCCAGGGAGCGTGTCATGTACGCTGAGGTCGCTGGCGACCGAAGGGAGAGTAGTGTTACCCGAGAATCTGTATCTCTTGGTATGTATGCGCGCCCCGTCCGGTCTAAGTCCCTGACACTTTTTCAAGTTGGAGGAAGCTGCTGGACGAGTATTTATACATGAGAATTACGTCAACGATCTACAAGCTCAGACAATACCGGGCCTGCCGATTCATCACAACCCGTTCTTTGTGTATTCGGGATACAAAAGCGCGTTGTGTAACTTGATGCGAGCCTTATCGGATCCATCTAACCAAACGGACACATTTTGCACCCAAGTATGCGCACATCTGGTAGGAGGTCTGTTTTTCACCGTGATTTCCTTAATTGATCCTCTCTTCACAATCAGTCTGTGCGCTTACACCAAACTCTGGCAGTCCTACGTGCTCGGGGCATGGACGAGCATAGAATGTTTAGCAGCTCGGATTTCCTGGGACTCCTTTCTAATTTTGAGTTTGTATTTTGAGAACCTAGCGCTATGATAGAAACGATTTTTGTATACTAGAATCCAAAGGTTATATTTGTTATTTCATCCTTCCATCTCGGCCCCAGGCTTCTCATTTTCGTCATCGCTCGATTCCGCGCCTGCCGCATCCTTCCCCGCGGGGTTCTTCCAGAGATACTCTCTAAACTTGTTTGTCGCCCCTCGCTTTCGTTGGCCACGTTTCACAACAGCCTCCGGAGGGATGTCTCCCTGAGGATTCAAATAGTTGAATTCCGGTCCATCATACTCGTCAATAAACTGAAGCCAGCTCGTGAACCTTTCGAAACAAACCTTTAGTTCACGTCATCGAAACCGGCACAAAGCAAACTCACACTCCGTATTTTGTCTCTTCTGCCCTCAAACGAGAATATATATGGTCATTTTTGAATTGGTTTATTGGCTCCTGCAGCGACTCCCACTCGATCAATTCTCGAATTCGATCAGTCTGGCCCCGTTTGGTAGCTAACTCATTTTCTTCGGTTACGTGTTTGTTGTAAGTACCGAATCTTGGTTCTTGAAGCAGAAGGCCCAGGGAAGGAGCTTTGGGAATGGTGATTTTCGGGGGGTCAAACGCCTTGGGAATCAAGACCGAAGCAGGGGTGCCTGTTCGGGCGGCGAGTACGAGGAGCGTTGTCATCTTGCGCTAAGAGCGAATCAGTCAGGATTGGGTTGAAAGAATATTATGTGTATGATCACATACAATCTATGCGGACTATTCAATACACGCAACCGGTTGGAGCTTTGAAATCACTCACCTGATGTAACATGAAACTTTGCCCGTGGAACATGATAGATATCCATTCAATCCCATCAAATATTTGTGGATCTTTAACCTGAAGCAAGTGTCAATTTTGAATAGAGCCAACCGGAGAGCCACTCACTTCGATACTCAACATGTATCGGAGCCCGCTGGGGTCAGAATGCTCCAATCCGACTGTGAAATTGTGAAAATTATGCGTTCCTGGCGACAAACACTCGGGAGGTGTAAAAAAAGGCACTCCATGACCGCGCATACCTTCATAGATCTTCGCACTTTCTCGCAGGGCAACCAATCGGGGTTGGCTAATCCTCCAGCCTCTTATACTGCCGAGAGTATCTGCATCCGGGTGATCCCAATAAGCCCAATCTGGATCGGAATCCGACGTCTGTGACTCCGCTGGTCGAGTATGTTTAGCCATGGGCGTGCCGGGTCTGGGTGGTAGCAAGGCATATGAAGGTAGAAGATACTCGTATACCCGGCTATCACAAGCACTGATCTCAGGGGATTAAGTTTTGTGCAAGGGGCGCAGGTTCATTACCAGACCTACGTTCTAAACGTCAAGTAAGTATAAACTAACAGAAGTTAAAGAGTTAGCAATCACGAACCGTGAATTGAAAGCATTCAAGGCTCTTGCAAATTTCCAGACCCTTATTTCTGGAGGTAATAGCCCATTGAGTCGAGCGACGAGGTCCGGGGTGTCAGGCGGTTCAGTAATCATTTTGAGGCTGACAACATTGCCTGCAGCGTGAACGCCGGCATCTGTACGAGCGGCTCGTTGAAGGTTCACCTGTAGACCGAGTTAGTAACGACTGAGGTCGGAAGACAGAAACTCGAACCTTGACAGGATCATCAGAATTGTCTTTGCTGACCGCTCCTGCTTTGACCATCGCATCGAAGAGGGTGTTCTCGATCGTATGCGCATCCTTCTGACTATCAAAACCGATTTGTAAAATAGTCAACAAGGTTCAGGTTGCCGGTTGGGATATAATCACATTTGCATACCATTATACCCTAGGTTATTGTTCCATCGGTCAATTCGACAAGCAACCGCATGATGGATTGCAATCACCTGTTCCACAAAAGCCTATTTGCATAGCAACCTTGCGTTTAGGTAGCCGGGGGCCTCGTTCGACATCTTCCCCCTCTGCTTGAGCATCATCATCCCTTGTTCCTCGGCGTGGCCGGCCTTCCCATGCTCGTTTCCCGCCGCCTTTCTCGGCATTTCGATCCGTCCGAGCTCGTTGGTCACGGCCTCTTCCTCGTCCCCTCCCCCGCCCCTTTCCTTTCCCCTTGGATCCGGTTTCTGGGGTAGCGTCGACGCTCGGTTCAGCTGGCGCACCCTCAGCGCTGCCGGAATCGGCCTTGGGCGCTGGATTCTCTGCAGCACCCCCTTCGACTGTAGCTGCGGGTGTAGAGGTGTAAATATCCATTTCGTTGGTTTCAACTCGAGGTCGTTTGTCAGAAGGACCAGCTTCACTTGTCGATTCCACAGACTCTCGTTTCATGACTCGAGACTCAAGACTGGAAACACAGTAATAGGACTGAGGAGAAAATAAAAGCCTTTGTTTTCCGATCAGTGTTAGAGCCCGAACAGAGATTAGATTGATTAAGCGAGAAATCAAGCGCGGCAGCGTGGTGGAGGTCGAGAGAAAAATCCGGGCCCGATCACGTGTACGTTTCGCAGGATAGTTTACTGGACCCATTTAAGGTACGTATTATTTAAGACATCATAGAGGTCAGACTGAAATTAAGGGCGAAAGGCTATAAAACACATCTGATGCTTGTACAATATGCAGAACATGTGTAGAGATACAAAATGTGAGATATATGCGTCACCTTGAGACCCCATAGGCATACAAAACGTAACATGGCGTACAACTGCTCGTCAGGATGATGGTCATGATTGTGAAGGCATGAGATCGTAAGAGCGGAGCTACATGAAAACGTGAGATTCATCAAAGACACCTGTCGAAGATAAGGATACAAAGGAGGGTAACATGTGAGAAACCAAAAGCCCGCATAATAATAATAGCTAACCGAACGAAATCAAAAAAACGCAAGCTTAAACCCGATTATGATGATGAGCGTGATCATACTGTATCCACTCGGGGGGTATAGCACCATATCTCGCGATCGCAGCGGCATCATAGTCTTCCTTGTGACTGAAATAGTCGGCAGGTGGTAACCGCGGGTCACGCGGGGGTGCACGGCGAGCAGGTGGAGAGTCGTCTGTCGGAGAAGGTGGAACAGACGGCACTTGAAACGTCTCCCAAGATTTCGTATGATGAAGCCGAGTACGACTACCCCTATCTGATGGGCCAGCTCTCGAATTGGCAGAACTGGCCCGTGCGGCGAAAGACATCATGTGTTGCAGATAGTCGGGCCCAAAATCCTCCAACGCGCTGGGATACCGGCTACTCGCTTCTTCATCTGTAGTCGACTGATCAGAGAACCAGGATGGGGGTTCAAAAAAAGCACTATCAGTGCCAAGTGAAGAAACCCTAATCTGCTCCCCGTAGCCACTAGTTGCGTCCGAGTACACGCTAGTTGGATCGGGCCCATTCATATATGGGTAGTAGGGGCAGGGAGGTCGCTTTTCGTCCGTGGCCACAAAGAGCTTCGGCTTCGACTGTATCTTGCGCAATCCTTCGCGTATATCCTCGGGATAATTCAGCATTCCTTGACGGCGCGCACGTTTGGCTTCTGCGCTTTGGTCCCACTCGTCGTAGAGATCATGGGCGTTTACACCTGGAGAGCTTATATCAGTAGGGTCGCTCGAGCCGGCCGGCAGCTCTGGATCCCGGACTGCGACACAAGGAAGGCAAGGTAGGGAATATGAAATACTCAGCGGCCTGGGCTTCTGTCTCCTCCCGAGCTGAGCGCCACCGTACGGCGCGTCGTGTTGAATGATATGGTTCGACTTGGGACCCGGCTCGCGTTTTCTTGGTGGCTCAGTAAAATGTGAACGTTGGGTGTGAACTCGGATATTAATCGAATTGTTGTTCAAGCCGGGTAAATCGGTGGCAGGCCGTCGTTCGGGGCTGGGGCGACTACGAAAAACTTTGAACGAATCGAACGTCCAGGTTGGCATAACTACACGGATTAGAGAATTAGATTAGAGGAGTGGTAGAAAGAGAGAACGAAGAGGAGACGGTACTCCGGGTGCCGTGCCACCCCCTTAATAAACCTCGAGTGCGTCCAAGCACAGATTTGGCAGCCCCATCACCCACGTCGCATCGTCCTATCATGGGCCCAAGAAACCTGTATGAGAAAAAGTGCAATGGCCAGAGCACCGTCAGAGGCTTGACGGTTGTTGACGCTTATGGGCACGTGCCAGACAGGGTTTGGCCATGCATCTGACAACGGCCTGCAGGCAAACCGTGGCTTGGAGAAAAAATCATGCCATAGAAACGGTCGTCGGATATACATACAGCTACAAGTGGGAGTGTGATGGTCCAAGAGTGTTGATGTGGAAAAATCGAGCCATGCGGGGGGTTACTCGAACGCACAAGGGTTCAAATCGTGATGCAAAGGAAATAAAACGAAAATAAGTCCGAAAAAGGTATTCGATTTCAGTCATCCATCTCCACATCCTTGTCCCTGTTCGTTCTCAAGACAGCGCCCTCGCTTCGTCGTTTGGGAGCTGGTGTAACCTTGCTCTTTCTTCTTGCTGCCTCGCTCTTCCGAACTCGGGCTCGACGCTCCATATCGGCATCCAGAGCCTTGCGAGCGGCCACAGCTCCCAACGAACGACGAATGTGACCAGAGCTTCGAGCCTTGCTCACTGGCGAAAGAGCCGCAGGTTTATTGGCTGATGCAGCAGCTGCACGCTTTTCCTCCAGCCTAGCAATAACCTTGCTCCGAGATATCCGAGGGCGACGCTGAATCCTGGTCCCGGCCGCACTCGTTCCCGCTCCTGTAGTCGCAGTCGCAGTCACCGTCGGCTTGAGTACCGACTTGGGACTGACAGCCGTAGCCCTTGGTTTGGGACTCGCGGCGGGAGCAGCAGGGGCGGACGTCGTTGGGATATTGACTTGGGGGCTCAGTCGGAAGGGCTGAATAGTCGGAGCAGCCCCGCGCATGGTCATGGCATCTACCGTCAACGGGGCCCTGAAGATTGACTGTCGGGGTTTGGCACCAGCTCCAGCAGCCGCAGGCGATCGCGCAGAGGACTTTCGACCAGCCGGTTGAGGAGCGGTGGACTTGCGAGCCGTGGTCGTAGGGGATTTGGCACCAATCACGCTCGACGCGCGTACAGGTGGAGACACCATCCTTGGAGACCCAGCAACCGTGGCTCCAGAGGTTGCAGCGCGCCCAACAGTGGTCGGAGGAGCTGGCAGCGGGCGGGTTGTCGACTTGGTTACGGTCGTGGCTGTTGGTTTGGTGGGAGCTGGTTTCGGCGCTGCAGCAGGATTGGACACGGCAGCGCCTTGACGAGCCAAAGATGCGGCAGTCGGTGCGTGCAACGTAGATCTTGTACGAGTGGAAGCTGAAGCAGTAGTTGTTGCGCTTGGACCCGCCTGACCAGCGAGGGACCCAGGTCGGGACTGGGCTTTGCTGCCTCCCAACTCCGACAGACTCTTCGCCGCCCCAGTCGACTTTCGAGCTGCCTCGACACTAAGCTTGGAAACTCCAATCTTGGCCGTCGAAGCCGACACAACGCGGCCCGCCTTGGGCACCACCGACGGCCTCCCCAACCCAATCCCAGATAACACAGGCTTGGTCTTGGGCGCCGAGGGGAATTTGGGAACCTCCACAGGCTCTTCGGTGGGTACACTCGGGAACTTTTTCGCAACGTTGACACTCGGTTTCCGTTCAGCCTGTGCGGGGGTGGGCTTTGCCTTGTCCTTTCCTTTCTCCTTTTCCTGCTTCTCCTCTTCCTTTTCCTTCTTACTCCCCCCGCCCCACACGCGACTCACGATCCGCCCGACAAATCCGAATCGAGAGCTGGCAGGTGGCGGGGGTTGACGGGCTGCACTCTTCCTTGGCCCTCCGGCGCTCTTTCGACCAGTAAGGCTCGCGCGCGCAGCGGACGATCGACGCTTGCGCTCCAAGTTGGCGCGTACTATGGGCGAGTCGCGTATGACATGTTCTTGAGTGGCGGATGTAGAAGGCTCCTCGCCGTCGACAGTTGACATGCGAGCTCGTTTAGTACTACGCTCGGGCAAGGTGGGAGGAGCAACAATGTGGGAGGGTATCGTGAAGATCTTGTTGGGGTTGGGATCGTCAGACGTAGAGGGTTCATGATGAGATTTGCGTTTGTTCGCTCGAGAAGCTGTGACTGAATAGTGATTGGCGATAGAGTCCATCCTACGACACCATGTTAGTCCAGTATATTTATAGTAGTCGATCAAAATTGAACTCACTTGGCGAATTCCTTCTCGTGTTGGCCAGTGAATCTAATATCCGTCTTCTTCTCAGTCGCGACTGACGAACCGGCGCCAGTAGTCTTGTTCGACAAGACATTCTCCAGTTGCTCTAGGCTGACAGCCTGCGTCGAGCCCACTACACCCATGCGAGCATTCATTTCGCGCAACACAGCAGCGGCAGCGTCTCCAAACTGGGTATTGGAAACCGAGTACCGAGGAGAGCCAAAGACAAAGGGCTTGGTAGGAGGTTCGTCCGATTCGGAATCCTGAGGCGCAGGCGCGGCGCTGGGGGATGTTTCTTCAGGAACGCCATCCTTCTCGTCCAAAGTTTCGCCGGAAATCAAAGTTTCAACCACGGGACGGGTGATCGTCGCCATACTCACATCTCCATCATCGTACCCGGCCGAGCCAAACCCAAAACTGATCCTGGGTCCAGAAGGGGATGACTCGACACCAGCACCCGCAAGAACTGCGTCTGCTTGTGCCAGCTCGGCGGTGAGTTTGTCAAACGCCGGGGTAGGTAGAGGGACTCCTGGTAACAAGTCGGCGGCCGAGCGCCGTCGGGGGAATGGGGAGGGCGACCCAATGAGTCGGACAGTGTGAGGACCTGGAGCTTGAACTGGAGGTGGGGTGGCCTCTCGTCTAGGAGCGGGTGGGGGAGGGGCAGGCTCTCGAGGTTCGGGGGCTGGCTTGCTCGGACGAACAAAGGCCGAAGCAAACGACTTGAGCGAAGATGTGATCGAACCTATGGGTGGTGAGCAGTTGTGAATGTGCGCTCATTCAAAGGCCCACCCGACTTACTTTTCGAGCTTGAGCTCCCGACTTGACTTCCGCTCCCAAAATCTTCAGAGTTCTTTGTGCTCTGTGAACTGCCTACAGTTCCGTTCGTGCGCGGAACCAGAACCCCATGCTCCCCTCGAATAGTGCCGTCCGCGGCAAAGACACCCTCAGACTCAGAAACACCCTCCCATTGTTCACTTGGTCGGCCACGTCCCGATGCCGAACGAACAGGGATGTTCTCTTCAACATCCGAATCCGAATCGTCGGCGTATGTGTGTTTCGAAGGAGAAGAGAGGAGATCTGCTTCGCTTGGGCAGATGAACGTCGAGGCGGGAGGAAGTGTTTGTGCGTATGCTTCGAGCTTTGCTACAAGTTCAGGTGTCTTTTTGCACGAGTCAGCATCCAGTTTCGAACGCCAGTGTCTGTAATTACCTTTCCAGTAGCCTTTATTCCATATCTCTTGCATAGTTTAATGAGCTGGGTGCGCTTTAACGAGCTGAGAGCATGCGAGTTGAACAGAATCTCGTTGGACATGGTAGTTGGCGGCTCTGAACATCCCACACGGTCACGTGGCCGCGTGTTTGGCGTCAGGCGCCTAACTCTATCCAAGTAACAATCAATTGCCGAGCGTGTCAAAACGAAAATCCGACTATGAGGTGCCACCAAAAAACCTCTCAAACTATCTTAGAAACACATATGTATATCTATTCTGCACAATTTACAATTCAGTGGCTATCTTCGCTACTCCAAAAAGCATCAGACATTGCATCAATCTCCAGGACTGTCTCTACCCGTTCTTTGAGCCATGCTAATGGGTCTTCCTTTATGTTGTTATCAAACATTCTCCGATCCCAATCATAAATCATGATCTTCTTCAGTTGATATACCCCAACTACCATCTTTAACTTCTCCCAAGCTTCAACGCTTACAGTCGCCTGTACTAGCACGATCGTCCGAAGTTTACGGCATCTTGGCTGAAGTTGCCCATCCACACGAGTCACAAGTACATCCAAAAACCAGTAGATAGCCCCATCTCTAAAGCAAGATAGGTATAAATCCTCGAGACCAGGCATGAGATCAAAGTATGGACCAAAGAACGGTGCCGATTCGCCTTGTGGTCCTCGGAGACAGAACTTCGATATTTGCGAGTGCTTCAAGAACTTTTGGATCAGGCCACCGAAATAATGGCTGGCTTGTACCGGCAGACGCAACTCGACTTGAGAAATACTCGGACCAGGGACGATAATCGATAGAAGTTGTTCAAACGCTCGCTCATTTAGAGGAGAGAGACCAAATTTTCTTAGTTGAGGCAACGTAATTGAGGGGTATTCTCCGTCTTTGAGGGGTGTAAGATGCGACCCGGAAACCTGAAGCATCTCTAACCGAGGGCTGCTCAGTAAAATTGTGACCAGCTGTTCCACAGCTAGAGCCGTGCTAGGAAGATACCACAGATCTAGAACCACAAGGTCTTTTGGCCAGATGTAGGGAAGCTGGGACGGCTCAGGAGAGGGTTTGTGCACTACCAAGTAGTCCAATCGGGTCGAATTGGCGGCAGCATACATGTCAAGGATCCGCCCAAAACATTCTTGTTGGGGTCGATAGAACGTCAACGAGACTGCATAAGCTATGTGCTCCCTAAATTCGTCAACAACCGCAGGACGAGTGTTCTCATGGAACGTCAGATGAAGAGGGGAGGTACCCGCTCGGTTGAGCCACCCGCTTATCCGAGAGATTGCACAATCGAGGTAGGACAGTGGTATTCTTCTCTCTCCTACGGCAATATGTGTCCACAATGAACGCGTCACGAAAGCGAGACGACGCCAGCCCGTACAAACAGCAGGTATGACCAGTAATGGATGTGGGGTGTCGTTGGGGCGAAATCCAGATTCACACGAGAGAGGCTCGGCTGCGAATATGAATATTTGGGATAAAATCTCTGGGGGGAAAGCTGCTATCGACGGAGGAATTGGGATATTCAGGTCGAGGGCAGAACGGGATCGGGAAATCTTCTGATTTGTTCCGCCACCTTGCTTCGATTGCTGAATCATGTTTTCGAGCCTATTTTTGAGTAAAACTCCTTTACGAGATGACGTCGAGTCCGAGCGGGAGTCAAATTAATAGCCTGGGGCAGGTCAACGTAGTTCTGGACCGTACCCGTATGCCAGGTTTATAAGTCACATAAAACTGCTGTTGATTCGGCAAGGGCAGACAAGCTTTTGAGGGTTGTCCCAAGTTGTTGACTGTTGTGGTTGAGAGGAGATCTAGAACGTGGCTGTGCTAGACCTCATAGGTCGCCACTCAAATACAACCACTCCACACCACCCAATCCTCGCGTGCTTGACGAATACTCTGATCGTTGTCATAGGCGTGGGTGTGGCCCGCCAGCGCACCAAAACTAACGCACGAATGTTTTGCCCTAGGAATACCGTTGGACTGAATTTGCCGAAATGTTTGAGTCTAGCCCACCCTGAGCCGATGACTTACACTCTTATACTTAATCAAAATTTAGGGAGCGGCCCGTCCGCGAGATGTTCAACCTACAGCTTGTAAATTCGCAAGAGCTTCCACCTGGGTAGGTTCGTGACGATTGGTAGGCTCTTCTATAGAAATCTGGGAGATTTCTCTGTCAACGCATCATAGATCGAGGACTACGAGAGCTACATTAATAGAAGATATTGAACAGCTGGATTTCTATCATTTACATTCCATCTCAAAAAAGCACGGACAACCATACCGGCACGGACAGATCCTAGTCCTGTTGTAGCATCTCCCGAGTAAATGGATCAACCCCATAATACTCACTAAGCCGGCTCCACGACGGGCGAACTACAACCTGTCTTGCTAGGCCTGAAATAGAGTGCTTTATGTCTTCAGGAATCTCATCTATACTTCAACCGTCCATATCCGGATATAGGGCTTCAGTCATTGGAGATGTGAATCGACACGCGAAGAAAAATAAGTGCTCGACTTTCAACCTGGCCAGAATAGTATGGAGCTGGGAAATAGAGTCCGGGCCTAGAAGAGTATGGGCAATGCAAAAGTATCTTAGATTGGGAAAACAAGAGCCAAAGTCGAGGGTCATTAGGGTAGCTGGTTCAAGGACGTCCGGTTCAAGTACTGTTGCGTCAAAACAAAGGCAACGTAGACAAGGCAGAACTGACCATATCTGCGGTAGTAAGGTTAAGAATAGCTCGTGTCTATGATTTGGCTCACGTAACGTGAGAGCGGCAACACGGGCGCGAGCAAGAAACGATTGGAGTGTAGTCAGGCTATCCGGGTACATGTGATCAGGCCAAAACCCCGATAGTTTCAGGTCAAGCTCGGATGACTGAGTCTGCAGCCGAGACAGGAGAGGTGCGCCTGCAGTGCTGATCTCCAAGACCTTTAAGCCGGGCATGAAAATAGGTTCTTGCCGACTTGAAGTCAGCTGATCTACTGGCACATGAGAACCAAGCCGCAGAGTATGCATCTCCGGACAATTTGAAAGAAGTTCACAGATTTCGTTTATACTGGGCCACATTGGGCTGCAAGAAAGGATAGATAGATCCAGTTCAAGTAGCTTTGCTAGCAAAGAGATCTTTAGGGTACCTGATGAATCTAGGTCATCGCAGCCAACCTCACGGATGTCCAACATCTTGAGCGATGCCCAAGCCGGCGCTGGGTAGGCGGCGAATATTGCACGGGCAGCAGGAGACACCCACATCCCAAATATCCTCAAAGAGCGTATGCGAGCGATGTGTGGTCGTAGAGAGGATACCATCATACTACCAAATAACGCTGCTACATCAGGGTCAACTTCACTCCAGGGAAACTCGTTTGGGTATGGATCCGCGATGTGGATATGAATCGGTAGGCTACTAGAGCGACTAAGCCAGACTTCAGGGCCATGCAAACAACTGGCCCTGTCCCATCGCTTGATGGAAATATCGACGTGCGACCAAAGAGAGGGCGTATTGACCGCTATGTTGTACCACCTGGTACACACTAGTAGGATATCTGAGAGAGCGTGGCGCTGGGTACCGGATGAAACGCAAGGGGATTTTGCATTGCTGATGGCAAATATCCGAGCGAGGATCTCCGAGTAAAGCTTGTTTATGGTAAAATAAGCCATAAGCTAGTTAAAAGTCTTGTGGAGGGCTATTTGCTATTGAGATATATAAATGTCCGTAGCATGAGTCCCTAGATTCTGCGTCTTTTCTCAGGTACTTTAGATCGTTTACGTTCGAATCAACCACAGTTGAGCCGGAGCTGGAAGTGTTCAGCTTCGTATCCTTGCCTGAGACCTAGGTGTGTATACAACCTACCTGCGGATTTTTTTCTGTTGTATGAGCGCAGAAATTTGGGCGTAAGATATGAGTAGGGCGAGGTGGGGTTGCGGGTTACCGCCGAAGATGAACCCGTAGAGCATTTATGTAACAGATCGCTCGAGGCACGGGATCAACGGCAGACAGGTGAGCGATTGTTTTCCGACCAGGGCGAGCCTGCATACGGCCGAAATGTCACTGATCAAGATCTATATTCTGGACCACATCCCAACGTGAGCGCCGAGAGCCGTTTACCACTCCAGCTATGTTGAAGTAGCTGGGTTCGATACCAGGGAAAGTATTTCTTTCTATTTTATGGCTCGAACCGCGCATATGGGCTGGCCGAGAGTAGTTCTTGCGCATGTGATCCAACTGATCTAACATAAGATACTGAAGCTCGCGCCACAAGTGGTTTAGTGCCTGAATGTCTTGTTCCATTAGCCAACAGTGGCACTCAACCATTGCTTATATCTCGGAGTCGCGTAAATCAATTACCCGTGCCACATATGAACGTGACATCCGCACTTTCCTATCTGGCTCATCACAACTTCATCTCGCTCAACGCTAGATTACTTCCCCGATCATGCTCTCCGGTCCAGACGCTACCATCAACGTCACAATCCGTCCTATGGCTACTCATACAGTATCTCGCTCGGCCAAGAGTACCATGTCTCTCCGGCCCCGTATTCTACTGCTCTCCCGTCGAAGTACCTATATGAATAGTCAGGCCGAAGTAAGGGCTACGTCAAATGGGGTGACTCGAGCTTTGGCGAGGAATGGTAGATAGGCAGTGGCTGGAAGCCCCAGGGGATGTACCGGAGCCTTTGAGTCTGCCAAAGATGACTAATTCATGCTCTTTGCGACCACAAATTACGATGGGACATAGAATGGTTCAGTATCACCCTGAGTCTAGGAGCAATAGGTCAACGGCCAGCTCGACATATTCGGCAGGTTCACCCGAGATCGACCAGGCTGTCTGTTGCGATATGAAAAATCCTAGTCATGTGATGCACTGCGTGCATTTCACGATCTCTCTGCTTTTCACTCATACGTGTACATTTCTCAATATGTTAACGACGACGTGTCACCACGTCTTTCTAGTACTCGAATGTTCTATCGAATCATGTATAAAGAGCTTCGCTCTTTACTCTGTATCTAGAGCGAATTCACAGTTACTTCTATCTTTACTTACGAGACTAGCAGACTCGAGCTAAGAAGCAAAAGATTTCTTTTATTAGAATTGCGCAAACAAATAAGACGCAATTCTACACTGCCCAGACTCCGGAGGATGTCATGTTTTGGAATGCGACTACAGTAGTGAAATAGAATAGAGGCGTCTTAGACTAGAGGTATACATGTATAGATCTGATAGGATCCTGTACCATTAGCGTTGTATAATAATTTTTTAACATTATGGCGGTTTTGTTGAGTTATGATGCTAGGCCACTTGATCGCGTTAGTGACTTCTCGAAGTCCAAGTTTGTAAGGGGTAATTCCCTCCACCAGTGGCCACTAGACATTCAAGACAGTATACGATTGACGGCCTTCATTCATCAATCTTTTACTCCGACGACAATGTGCTCGACTTCTTATGATTATGGATCTACACCTTGAAATGGCTTCGCAAATAAAGTAATTTTAATAATAATAAAATGAAGCCGCCTTGAGCATCGTGAGCGTCCCATTCGGTATTCTACTAACTATCCACGAACGTACCAAGAGATCACAGTTATCTTTAATACTTTTTCTAGCTAGATCTCTCAAACCATATGTTTGACTGCAGTACACAGCGCTTTGCTTGAAATGGCACAACAGACGCAACTCAGCGTCATACAAATGCATTTTATCGGCATGACAATGAGAGACCATACAACTCAATCAGATTTCATCATCTCCTGAACAAACAAGTCACCCCCATGGTAAATTTCATTCGGGACCGATTCGCGCGTAACAACTCGTTGCGCTAACGAGGTTAAACGGGGATGCGGGTCCTCAGGAACCCCTGGCTCTCCTCGCATATCCGGAGTAGGCGACCGAGAGTTGAATGGCCGAGAATCTAGGGACCTTGGTTTGAAACGACAGTCAAGGAAAGCCACACGACTCAGTTTAGACATGGCTAGCAGTTCCTGAAGCTCTTGTATAGCCTCATGGTTGAGCATGAACTGAACAAAACAAATAAATTGAAGGTTCGGACACCAGGAACGCAAACCGTGTGGGATGAGTTTTTTGAACTCTATCCGACCGAACAGACCCGAAAAATGATCGACATACCGTAATCCGGATAAGTAATGGAGATGTTTCGCCAAAAGAGGAAGTAGCCTTTGACCGGGTATCCCGGGAACAGTAAGAGTAACAACTTTTGAGCGAGAAAAGAACGACTCAAGCGTAGCGTTGTCAGCATTTTGGCTGTACCATGAATTTAGTCTGAAGTCTAGCTCAAGTCCTCCAGTGCTCAGGAACCATAGAATAAAGATGGTATTCTGATCAAGTTCTATGAGCTTCAAGTGAGACATTGCACAGACAGTAGGTTTATAGCTAAGGTTTGGCACATCAAGAAAGTAGTAACCGCCATCGGGTCTCACGTACGTGAGTCGAAGGGTATTCAGATTGGGGCATTTAGATAGCATAATGGACACATCATCCAGAACAGTGTGTGTGTGAACGTTGAACCTCTGTAGAGATAGTTCCAGGAGGTTTTCAAACTGAGGAAGAGTAGGAATGTCTGTATAGGTGCTTTCAAAGTGACCCAGATCTACGTTCTTGAGCGATTTCCATAAATCGATCGGATAAGTACCAAGTAGGAGGCTAGAGACTGAAGCAGCCTTTGGTCCATAAGCAACCAAAGAAGTGACGAACTGTACATCCTGCTCCAAAAATGAAACCACTTCGTCGCGAAAACTGTCTTCGAGTGGATGATATGCCACGGTTGAGTGCTGAAAGCTACCTTCTATGTGGATATGCAATGGCACAGTCCCAGATAGATTACGCCAGCGCCGGGGAATACTGAGGTTACGCCGCTTGATCCAGCGTTCCATAGTAATATCGATATGGGACCAGAATAAAGGGTTGTTGAGAATAATCCCATACCATCTGACACACACAAGCATCATGTTCGTCCGGACATCATACTGATTCCCAAATGCCATGCAAGGAGAGTCTGCAAGACACATGGCGAAGATCTGGCTGAGAGTTTCTGTACCAATTTGGTTGATTGGAGCACGAGCCACCGAACGGTTGAGTAGCCCGTGGAGCAACGTTTGCGATCGTGTGATATAAGTTTGTGCGAGAGGCACAGAATCAATGCAATCCTCTACCTCATTCGCCACCATTTCGATACTATGTTCGGTCGAGTCCGTTACAGAGGATTCGCGAGTGGTGGTATCTAGGGCCTTACTTGCCTCGAGAAATTCGAGGGTTGCCTGTTTGAGAGCCGAGCTTGCGGCAAGCCAGCGTTTCAGTGTACTCATGTGCGGATAACTTGAAGCGCACTCGCTGAGATTGGGGAAGCAACTAAGGTTGAGGTGAAGAATGACCGGCCCAGGTCAGTTATGTAAGCCGATAGGTAGCGCCCTGGGCTTCAGACGAAAATGAATTTCGTACGAGCACGAAGTACTTCACTAGAACAACATTCATTGGTAGTTGAAAGAGTATATATTATTAGCGAAATACAGACAAATGCTGTCGGTTTGAAAAGTACTGTCGTGCATATATTCCCACATATGTTGGTCATTTAGGGGGCGCCAGAGTTAAAAACACCAGGGCTTCCACTGCCACGTCTCCTATTTGGCTTAGCTGTACATACTTAAACCCTTTTTCGGCCTTTGTTTCCATGGCTTAGGCCGGGTATTCTATGCAAGCGACTTATTGAAGAAACATAGTAGACACACCCAACATGATTCAATTGTATTTTATTGGCACGGAGATTCTTGAAAGCCATGCAATTTAACTAAGCTCCATCATCTCCCGTACGAAAAAGTCAACCCCATGGCAAATCTCGTTTGGCACCTGCTGATACGCGACAACTTGCTGCGCTAACGAAGCTAAACTGGAACGTAGATCATCAGGAACATCTTCAGGAACATATGGACCGAACACCGCAGGGTTGAGGGGCGCCTGTGAAAAACTACAGCCCAGGAAAGCTACGCAGCTCAGTTGCGGTGTGTCTATCAGTTTTTGAAGGTCTTGTATAGCATCCCGACTGAATACAGCATTAACAAAACAGATAAATCGAAGGCTTGGAAGTTGTGGGAGAAACCTGTGGGGAATTATTTGGCTAGGCTGTATCTGGCTGAGCTGGTTTAAAAAACCGTCTTGATAACGCAACGCAGATAGGTGATTAAGGTGCTTCATCAACCGCGATAGTAGACCCTGAGAGCGGGAGTTGGAAACAGGGAGAGTAAGAGTGACAACTCTCGACTGGGAGATGAATAACTCAAGTCTAGGTAAATGGTTGAGATCTGGGTCGTACCAGTAGGATAATCTCAAGTCGATTTCAAGTCCACTAGCCCCCAGCAGTGACAAAACGAAGCTAGTACTAGCATCAACTTCTATAAGCGTCAAGTGAGGCATAATGACAGAAGTAGGGCGTGTTTCACGACCTGAATCATCGTGACGGTATGTCAGATGTGTCAGCCGAAGAGTGTGAAGCTGGGGGCATTTAGATAGAATAGTAAGCATATCGCCGAGGATAGTCGCTTCACTAGCCATGAAGGAGTCTAGACATAGCTCGAGAAGCCCTTCAAACATAGGAAGAGATGGAACGCCTACGTATTCTCTTGTAAAAGGAGTCACATTCACATTTCTGAGTGATTTCCATAGGTCGAGTGGGTAACGATCAAAAAGGGTGTCAGCGATCGAAATACCTTTTGACGTGTAAACGGCTAAAGTGGTTATGGACCCCAGGTCATGCTCGAGGAGCGAAACTGTCTCGTCAGGAAAAGCTTCTTCGCGTGAAAGAGGCACTGGTGTGTACGTGAAGTTATCTTCTATGTGTATGTGTAGAGGCACTCCCCTCGATCGATCGAGCCAGCGTCGAGGGGCATCAAAGTTTGCTAGTGTGACCCAGCGCTCGAGAGTGATATCAATATGCGACCAGAATAAAGGGTTATTGATAACAATCCGATGCCATCTGGCACATACGAGCATAATGTTTGATCGAGAATCATGACGGCTTCCAGACGCCATGCAAGGAGACTTTGTAAAGTATATGGCGAAGATCTGGCTGAGAGTTTCTGGACCGAGTCTGCCGATTGGGACGCGAACCACCGACTGGTTGAGCAGCCCGTGAAGTAAAGTCTGGGATTGTGTTATGTAGTTTTGCGCGAGAGGCACAGAATCAATGTACTTCTGGACCTTGTCTACAACCTTTTCGATACCATAATCGTCCGAGTCTGTTGCAGTGGAATTGCGAACAGTGGTATCCAGTGAAGCACTTGCCTCGAGAAACTCGAGCGCTGCCTGTTTGAGGGACGAGTTTGCCGCGATCCAACGTTCCAGCACACTCATTAGCGTAGGATAGCCGAATGCGCAAAAGTTAAGTCGAATGAGCTATGGTTCGCGAAGAAGTTAGGGTTGAGGTTGGGAATGCGCGGCCGGGTTTAGTTATGTAAGCTAACGGACATCGCCTCACGGAATTCTATATGAGCACTAAGTGCTGTGCCAGGACAGCATTCACCCATAGCTGAGAGGCATAGCGCAGCTAAATTAGTTCTAAAATACAATACTATTGGTAGAGCTGCGCATATATACAGCTCAATCTTGGATCACCGATGAACAGGCGAAAAGATAAAATAACAGGGCGAATCGGATATGGGTCATTCTTATATCGCAACGGGATCTTCAAACTGCTCATCCAACCACTCCTTCATACCATCCGGCATAGACTTGTAGCGTGGGTCTGCATGGGGTGCGTTGATGTAGTTCTCGTTAAGAGGTTCGAACACACCCGGGAACCAGCAGGAGCGGAATACAAGATTCGGCGCTTTCAAGCACAAAACCAGCTTTGCAGCCAGCTTGAGAGACCAGATTTCCATACCTCCGTGAACTAGGTATATAGTCTCTAAATGAGGAAGATGAAGCTTCGAGTACTTTTTGAGGACGCCCTCTAGACCATAAAATGTAGCGCATGAAAAATCAAAGTCGAGTCGAAGAGTGCGCAGGTGTGGGACACGGGAGAGATACTGGCTATACCACTTGAAATTTACAGGTTTGCTCAGTTGGAGCGATAAACAAACAACGTTTGAGCGCTTGAGAAGTCGTCGAAAAGATTTCATGATTGGGCTATCTTCGAACCCAGTCCTGAGTTCGACGTTAAGCTCTTGGCTGTCGATCAACAGCCTAGATAGAATGAGTGGCAGGCCGTCGTCATCCCAATGATGGATGATCTTTAGTACTCGTAAGTTTGGGAGACGAACTCGAGCTCGGGTTTTGTGTCCATATGAATGAAACGCCACGCGCACTAGACATAGCGTGTGCAAGGTCGGAGATTCATACAAAAGAAGTAGAGCTACCTCAACGTGAGGAGAAAACCCTCCTTCAAAGTCGTGTAGCTCCAACTTCTGCAATCCTTTCAACCGTGTGACCCCCCACCAAGATTCCAATGTAGGGATATGAGCATCGCGGGTTAGACGAGGCCCGTGTAGGATGAGTTCGACCAGTACGCCAGATTTCCATAGGGGTGCCGTGCACTCGGACAATCCCAGGTCCAAAAATGAAGGCGCGAATCCGTGGGCCACGAGTGAGCAAACCCGTCTCATATGCGCTCCTAGACTACGATAAGCCGCTTCTATAGTCTTGATTGGCACTTCAGCGCCCGAGGTGATGTGAAGATACAATGGGATGTTTTCTGGTAAATGAGCCAGGTAATGCGAGTTGCGCTTGATCGAAGTATGCAGAGTGGACTCAGACTCGAAATTAACATCGATATGTGACCAGAGGACGGCCACTTCCTTTGAAACCCTGCGCCACCTAGCGCATACGAGAGGGATATCCCAGAGGGTATCTCGTTGTTCCGTTTTTGGAGTGCATGGTGAAATCGCGGCGATGATGAGAAATACGCTCAGGAGGATTTCCGGCGGGAGCTTGTCAACGAAGCTTGGGATATTGCTTTTGTAAGTCATAAAATGCGGTTGAGGTATTTTCGAGGCCATTGTCTCCATTTGGCTCGCTGTAGGTAGGTCCTCAAATGCCATGCAGGTGTACAAGTCGAGGCCCCAAGCAGCCGATATTGTGCCACGGGATCAATGTGGCTGTACAGCAACAAGCGCCCACCCACTGGTCACAACCACAGTTCCCATGGACATCACCTCACCTCGACTCTCTGTCTCTTATTCCGCCTTGTATTTAGCATCTAGTAGACACTCAAATCTATTTTGGACTTGTACAGATATATCCATTTACCTCGAGGCCAACACGTGTCCTGTCAAAACAACCACAACAACAAACGTCATTCTGAACCGTTTCCTACCCGCCACCTCGCTCGTTTACGTCCCAGGAAAGAAGAGCACACCTAGATCTTGTATTCTATAGAAGCATACCTCTGCATCGTGAATCGTGAGGATCTCATCTTGATTTTCTTTGTTTGTTTTTCGATCTGATTTTCCTACGAGACAGATACCCTAAATTAAACATTAAATGTTCAACAAGCTCTTTGGGAAGAAACCAGCCGAACCAACACCTTCGCCGATACTCGAGCATGACCAGATTTGGCCACAGCTACCTACTAGACAGAGGTTTAGGCGAACTCGGAGTGCGGCGAGTGAGAGCGTCTATGCCGATTATGGTACGCTCTCTCTCCCTTTTCGTTCTTGGTACCTTCTTTTCGCCACTCTTCCTCACGCCAAAGAACTGGGATATCATGGAAATACCGCGCTCCTTGTCTCTCACTAGTCTTTCGCTGCTCTGGTGTTTGAGATTGAATCCATTAACGCTTCGGAGCACCGTGCCCTCTTTTTCTATCTCGAATAACGCTCCCAACTCTCGACTCACATTTTTTTTTATCACAGTATCAGATGACTGGGGTGTAGCACCCACCATCCTTCACGACCGATACGGCCAAGAAATCAGACGAACACCATCCATCAACTCGCTCGAAGAATGGCAACAAAACGCAAATACAAATGCAAACGCGCTTTTTCGCAACGTCTCTGCCCGAGTCCGTTCACTTTCCGTATCTCGACCCAACTGGGCCCGGGCTCCTCCCACATACGGATGGGCTCAGCGAGTTGAACAGGCCGGAGGACAGGATGAAAGGCAAATGAGAAGAGACGAGGAGAGAGCCCATCGGCCTGTGACAATTCCCGTTCCAAACCCTGCGCCTGGGCCGATCGATCTGAGACGGGATGATGATCCAGAGCTCGCTGCCACTGAAGGAGGAACGAGCGCACTCCAGGCTCCTGCTCTTGTTCGGCGAAAATCTTCGTCGCGAAGAGACGATACGGTTAAAGCTGGCCGAATGGCTTTGGGGCATAGATCTACGACGAGCAGCCCGACGATTATACCCCAGGCTCAAACTACTGGCGCCGGTCCATCGACTAAACATGGCCCAGGCGGACGAAGAAGGCACTTGTCAAGGGTCGAAAAGATTGCTGCTGTACTCCAACACGTCTCTTCTCTCCCGCTTTTTGCAGAAACACCAGTTCAAACATATTATCCTCGAACCGACAAGGACAAAATCGAAGATCAAAAAGCAAAAGCCGTACCAGCAGAGCCGTTTCATACCTACAACGTACCACCTAGTGTTCCCAAACGATACCGAGCCCCACCAGTTCCGTTACCCACAGGGTGGTACCAGCCTAAACAACCCAAACCCAAGAAACCCAAAAAGGACAACAAGAAATCAAGAAAGACCATGACCAACTTGGGAGGCGTGGCGGGTGATAGTTCGCTCGACTTGGACTTTTCAGACGAATTCGAGTATCCGGATTTCGATAATTATGGCTATACCGGTGATACGCCTACACTCCAATCGGACGAGAGTTCGATGTTTTACGAGCAGGTGAACCCCAAGATGATCGAGGGTGCTCCGTATTCGATTCGGCCTGCGTTTTTTCCCGGTCCGATCAAGTCGACTGGGCTTACGACGCACGGGCAGGATGAAGAAGATGAACCGAGGGGTCCGCTGAGAATTATGCCGGCTCCACCGCCTGGAGAAGAGTTTGATCCTGGAGTCGGAGGATTTGAGCCGGGAGTTGGAGGCTTTTTACCGGGTATGGGGCCGGGACTTGCGCCGATCCCGGGAGCGTATGGGTATTACGACGACAATTACGACGACAACTACGACGATGATGACTACGAATCCGAGTCGTCTCGAGGTCCGATACCATCTACTCTCACTCCGTCTGGCACGGGTGCTCCTCCTTTGGTTATCCCGACTCCGACAGGCAGGCACCCTGCTATGCCATTCCCCATGCCAGAGCCCGGTCAGCCGTTTGCGAGACATTACGAAGCTGCTCCGGGTGCCGAGCAAGCACCGCCTTTACCCGGCGGATACGGTCCCTCGCCGTCCGCTCAAGGCTGGCGTCCGACTGAACAACAACCGTCGGCGCAAGGGTGGGGCCTTCCAGAACGAAAGGTTTCAGCGTCTTCTGAACGTCGGCCGTCTGCCCAAGGATGGGGCCACGAGCGGGGAGCATCAGCGCAAGGGTGGGGACAGGAACGGAGGCCGTCGGCGCAAGGGTGGGCGCTGCCAGAACGCGAGACTTCGGCTCAAGGAGTTGGACATGAACGGCGGCCTTCTGCTCAGGGATTCGGACACGAGCGGAGACCCTCGGCTCAAGGATGGGGAACGTCCCCTGGGCCTGCCCGAGGTATGTCCGCGCAAGGTTGGACTCCTCCGGATCGACGACCCTCGGCGCAGGATTTGGGGATACCGACTCGAAAGCCGTTTGAGCCGCCCGCTGAACCTGTTGACGGAGGATGGGGGGAATCAAACGGAGGAGAATGGGGTGATCATCCTGGGGGGTGGGGCGACTCTACCGGAGACGAATGGGTCGAGTCTGGCGAGGAAGGTTGGGGAAATCCCGCTTCGGACAGGCGAGGCCCATCAGCGCAAGGATGGGGAGAACTTCCCAAGCGCAGACCGTCTGCTCAGGATTGGGATAGACCCGCGCCAATGGCATATGGATTCCCTCAACCACCCTACGTGTTCGTCCAACCAACCCACGGTCGTGGATACGAGCCCGCACCTCAGACCGCTTATGGGCCGTCACTGTACGGGCCATCGCCGCACACCACTCACGGACGCTCACCGCATACACCCTATGGCCCGTCGCCGGGGGCGCCACCTCCACCCCTCGGTCCATCCCCTCAAAACCCATATGGTCCGTCTCCTCAAGCAGCCTATGCGGCCTACTCCTACGGCTACTACCCTCAAGCTCAGCCGTTCTGGGATCCGTACGGCGTGGTCCCCGATGGATTCCACATCACGGATTCGCCAAGAAAACAGCATCGCGGAGACTCCCCGCCTCCCATCCCTTCACCAATCGCCACGAGTGTTGCGCTATCGAGAACCAGTCGACGGAGATCCGAGGCTACGTAGCCGTAACGGTTCGAGACGTGGGCGTTCGTTTTACGGCTTGTATGTTGCTTCTTATTCGGTATGAAATATATTTAGTTGGCGAGATATTTCCAATAGAGCATACAGACTAGTGATCCGTTTGTGTCAGACCAGGCAGAAGGGCTGAGACGATTGTCTAGACCCGTCATTCCTTGGGCGAGTAGAGCTTCAAGATGGCCAATAAGGGGTCGACGGTAAACAAAACTGGAGATATCGCCGCCAAATTTGCGTATCACGTTGACGATGCACCTACCCGTGGAATATTGCAATCTATCGGTCCGAATGACTTCGTGGGCGTTGGGAACATACATAGGGCCAAGAATGAGACAGTTTTTCTCAACTCGCCGCCTTTCCTTTCGAACGACCTTTGAATCTTATCCCTCAGCTCACTATGCCTGATGTTTTCGATTTTGAGCATTTCCGTGCAGAGCCTATCTCGTTCATGGATGCTCATTCTGGCGGAGCACATCTCATGTTGACCGTCGCAGTCACGTTCAGTGGTGTGATAGAAGAGGGTCGTATCCGAGATGCTGTACAGACGCTTGCCAGTGCGTGGCCAATGCTTGGATGCTATATACGAACCGGACAAGAGGTGAGTTGTGTACTCTAGTTCGTCGACGACGGGGGTTTAGATGATTTGGTAGGGGACTTTCGAGCTTCTTGTCCCCGATACGGAGCATGCTTCATTGACCACTACTTTCGTTGTGAGTTCATTTCAAACTTATCTCCATTTATCTATGCTCATCATCGTCATTACAGCACATAAATAAACCCCTTCTCGCTACTACATCCCTTCCTCAGAAGACCCAAACAATATCAACTCAAGTAATTGACCGCAATACCTCGCTCTTCTATGCCATTCCACCTCCTTCCTCCGCGTATGCATACATTCAAGAAAATCCCCGCCCTGGATTTCAACTACACGTGTCGATGCTTTCGGATGCCACGGTGATCTCCTTGAACTTCCCTCATGTATTGATGGATGCGTCTGGCGTGTGCTCCTTCATGCGCGCGTTGGTTGGAGTCATGCACGGAGAAGAAGTTGGAAAGTGTATCGAGGGAAACCCATTCTCCTCAATTCCCGATACGACGACCAAAACTAGCAAAGAAGATTTAGAAGGCTGGACAACGTATGGGCCTGACGAGTTTATTGTTTCCGCGCAAGCCGAACAGGTAGACTTGGAGAAGGATGGTCCAATCTCGCAGCGGACAATTTATTTTCCTCGGGATGAGATTGATAGGCTCAAGGCGGAGGCAATGAAAGAGGTAGGGGAGACTGTCCCCTATTTGAGCTCAGGAGATGTTATTGTCGCATGGCTATATAAGGTGCGTTGGCTACTTTAGTGGTCATTTCAATTCGAAGACTAATCAGTGCAATAGCATTTCTATGGAGATGAAATATATGATCCTGCACGGACATCTCGTCTACTCTACATACTTGATGCTCGCCTTCGTCTTCCTTCTCTATTCCCGCTTACTTCAACCTATCTTGGGAACGCATATCTTGTCTCTCCTGCTCGTCCTTTGACGAATGCTCGCGTTAGAGATATGAGCATAGGCCAACTCGCAAGCATGGTTCGCCTTTTAGTTGAGGAGAGTTCAAAGGAGGAGAATGTGAACCAGGCCGTCCGATGGAAGTGGGATCGCTCGCTAGAGGGCGGAGTGCAGGTGCCGGCGAAAGCGGGAGAAAGAGTCTTGTGTGAGTAGTTTCCCAACCGCGCGCATACAACAAGGGCTAACTTGTTTTGTAGTTGCTTCTAACTGTACGTCAACTCCATTGCGTCTTCCTGCCTTATTGAATTACTCTCGTAGGGCTCACCTTTGGACTTGGCGATCTCAATGTCAAGCGCGCTATTCGCCCACTATCCGGGACTGGTCAATTGGTGGATGTGTATTGGGGCATGCCGGGAATACCAAGGTTCGCTTTGTTTATGTTCCTTGCTTCTTCACTTGTTATATATCACTCTAATCCTGTTTGATATTCCTCAAAAGGTGTAGCGGTGTAATCACTTTCCGCGACGACTCCGGAGGAGTGATGGCTCAATTCGACTGGGCTGAGAAGAACTGGACGAATGGGACGATGGGCAAATATGCAATCGAGAGATTGCAGACCGAGGACTCGAAAAATGAGGCCGAGGACTCTAAAACCGAGATCGAGGAAGTGGCAGGGAAGGATTATATGTACACCACAGGAGGAAAAGAATCATCGGTGGAAGAGCGGCAATTGTATGCTTTCGTTTCCTGGGTTAGGAGGTGGCTCCGGCTATAGACATTCACTGTTGATGCTTTGTTCCTTCATTTACTAGGCGCTTTAGATTTTTCTTGTATCACGGCTCTGCGATTTTTCGGTAGTGGGCGCCCATATGTGAATGCGAACACTCAATCGATTCAACTTTCTTTGTATATCCTAACTTGAACAACTTCATTCTTAACGAGGTCGCTCTGCTGCTTTCCACGAGCTTTGATCTGCTCTGCGAATCGTAAATCTGAGGGGGTTTGAACTGTTCCTGCCCGGAAACGACTATTACCCCAGCATACACCTGCCTCAGTTGGAGCACTTGGAAATATTTAACGTGCCGCAGCTTATGGAACACCTGACACCTATCATAATATTAGGGACTGGTGAACTCGACGTCCAGTCCTGTACAGCAACCCAGGACGGTTCTACCTACACTAGCGCAGTTCTCGGATTCTTTCAGCGAGTGATGATAATTTCGAAGCCACTTTTTTTTTTTAGCTGTGTTTTCTTGCTTCGCCTGCCCTTCGTGTTTTAGCCACACATAAACTTTGACACTATAGCCACTTCAATACCATTGCCATACCTTTTACTGGGCATCTAGAACCTGAGGTATGTAAAAAAAATCCATATGCTGTACGTCTATAGTACTCCATATCGCGGTATGCGCAATTCGATGTGTAAGGATGACACCGGTACTTTAACTCACCACACGTTGTTCAGACTTAGAAGTAACTCTTGCGACCTAGCACTGCTTTACGAGTCAATAGAATCGTGTCTAAGAGCAAACCAACCCCGGCACAGGCTCATGTATTTAAACGGATGTTTGTAACAAACGACATTAAGAAACTACGTTCGCAACCATACCCTCGCCGGGTGAGATGACTTTCGCTCCGATTGCGTAGCAGGTATGGACGGCATTGACCATATTTAGTCAACTTTTTTTGAACCGGCTCCAGGAGTAACAAAGCCTAGCTTAGTCCCGACGATATACCAGAACCATTGCCATGATGAACCGTGGTTCACCACCCTGTGCAGACAGTAGATGGTCAAGACAGCGCACAGATCAAGAAGTTTGGAGACACACTAACTCGATGTTATTCCCGTATGGATCAATAATGAAAGACGCATAGTAGAATGGGTGGTAGTTCGTCCGAAATCCTGGAGGGCCATTGCATTTTCCACCAGCTAGTAAAATGAGATCGCGTAGAAGTACGTCAGAGATTTGTTAAATTGTATGAGCTCTACTCACCGCCTAGTGCGGCCTCATCAAACGCGCGAACTTGGTCTTGCGTGCCTTTGAAAGCGACGTGGGCAGCGGCTTCAGATGGCGGCGCGTTACCACGCCCCACAGGGCTAGATGCGATCCAAAAGTTGGGTTGGCAAGGGGCGGTTCCAAATCCAATCGCCTCCCCAGGTATTGTCATCTGGGTATATGTACTCGTGAGCAGACACGTTGGGGAGCAGGTGCGAATATAGCCCAGCGACGAACCCGGACTCTGAATCCCAACGGAGCAAGTGCCTTTTCGTAAAACGCTTGAGCAGCATCAAGGTCCTTCATTCCACCAAGTCCTACATGGTCAATAGACATGGCTCTCGTTGAGTTTTCGGGTAGGCGGTCGTTCAAACGGAGCGAAAACGCCAAGGCCGTGATATAGGTTATGTATTGATCGCCCTGTGGCTGAATGGGCATCCTTGGTTTTGGGCGCCGAGTATGACAGAATGCCAGCAGCGGGCAGCAGCGGACAGCATAACGGTTGCCATGTGCGTGTATTTCAGGAATAGTTGTGCTTGTCAAGCTCAGCCAAGGACCCGAAGTTGGCACTGCCACTCGGTTCAGCACGTGAGATCGTCGCGCATCGTTCCATTGCGACCATCATCTTCAAACTTTAACCATCCTCGCCCAATCTAACGCTCGCAATCACTTCCAGTTGCTGCTGCTTACTCGTATGAACGCTGGACTTGTCGAAAGCCTCTGGCAATGGCGGACTGCGCAAAAGGTACTAGAGTTGGCTGCGGATGCCTTTCATGACGCTTGTACCAACCTATACAAAGAGCTTGACCGATACTATGTCGAACACGTGGAATCATTGGCTGTCGAGGCGGAAATCCTAAAAATATACGACCAAATATACCTTCTCGACAAGATTGAGCAAGTCACGAAGAAGTCTCGGATCGTTCTCCATCAGGTCACAAACATGTCAGCCATACTAATACGAGTCAACCGTCTCCCTCCCAAAATCCTTTGCCAAGTATTCGAAGCTGCTCTTCTGTCGTACCGTAGCTCTATGAACCCACACGGCCCACACACGTTCCATCCCTTGGCCGTTCTTCCTTCTGTGTGTACTCGGTGGCGGGCCCTTGCTATCGGTACCCGCTCTCTGTGGTGTCACTTCCTGATATCAGGCGTAGAAATGAGCAAGATAGGGGAGTGGAAGATAGAGGCACGAACGCGTTTGTGGCTGCAGCGTACGAATAATGCTCGGCTTCACTTCACATTCCTTCAAAGCACCGAGTCGAATATCCTTCGGACATTACTTCCATTAGGCTGGCACCTGCCAAGTTTGTCTTCTCTTAGCTTCCTATCCGCACCCCTGGCAGGCGTTGCATACACTGTGAAAACAATTAGAGAGCGGCTGTCATCCCTGCGATTAGTATCGTTTGCCCTCGAAGACATCAGCCCGAGTTCAAGCACAGTTAGCATTAATTGGGCGCCGGATACTTTCCAGATGTTGAAGCACTTGAAGCTAGCCAAACTGTCCAGGGATGCTTGCCCTAGCTTGTCCGAGTTAGCGATGCTGCTCGCCGGCCATACTCAACTCCAAACGTTACAAATCAGAGAACTTCAGATTACCCCCAGCCAACTGAGCAATAACGCTACAATCGATTTACCTCACCTGACGCTCTTAGATCTAACCGCTTAGAACGACCCTGGGCTTTTGCTACTGATTGGCCTTTTACAACCCAGTTCGGCCAACCTCGAGGTCCGACTCACAATCCTTGACGCCGAACACGGTTCATGTGGCCCTGCAATGTGCGCTTTATTCCGGCGCTCATCCGTTACCAAATTGACAGTCTCGGGCTTACGGACTCTGTACGCGGTGGATCTGTCGCGCTATCTAGATAATTTGCCTAAACTCACAGAGCTTTATACCATCTACCAGAACTCCGGCGAAGGGTGCGTTACGTTTGATGCGCTTTGTAGACCAGACGACCAAGGCCAACCTGCGATAAAATGCCCGGATTTACGTACACTGGCCGTGTACAACTGCGTCATTGGGTCGTCTGCCCAGCGCCAGATCCAGGAAATTGCAGCGGCGCAACATCTGGATAATCTCATATTTGGACGTTCCACCGAGTTTATCACCGAGCACCCATATGATTTGGGTATGCATACGTTGATTGCTTTGCTTCGCAGAAGAATTGGAAACGTTGTAAACGATTTTTATCTACGGAGTCCTGTTGAATAAGCATGTATCCGAATCGTCTCCAATTTTACTCTCTCTGTACCGCACTGTCTTATTCGATTTATATAGAACTACATATCCCTTGCGAAACCCTATTTCGTTCAATAAAGTGCTCGCCTTGAGTTTCTTCACTAAAAGTCGCCGTGAAACGGTTCCATTACGACTATCAAATGAACTTGTGTTCGGGAACTCACAAAGCAACAACACTCATGGGCCTCTCGATAGATAACCTCCATCAACCAATCCTGACGATATCTTAGGTACGTCATGTGAGAATCTTCATTTATTCAGTTAGTAAATCCGTCATATATGCGTTCCCCTATAACTAGCTCAAGTAGTCCCGCCTCTACAACGATTTTTTGTGAGATCTGATCTGGGATTCAAAATCTCCTGCCCGGGCAATTTCTCGCCCAATCTGAAGAGACCTGCTTATAGAGATATCAGTTGGTTCGATTCCAGGCTATGGCATGAAGGTTTTGGATGACCTATGGTTCAGTCTGGCAATAGTAAACCCGTATCGACTGCGTATCTTTGGCTCCCAGTTATGAGGAATACGCTCTTCGACCAGCCAAGTCTTGAGATCAGCGGCATTCCCTGCGAATACTATTGACTCTGGGTCTGGGAGTCCATCATGGTTATGAGGAGCGGAACTACCTACCATCAAACGCAATTACCGAATTGATACAACTGAACAACCTAGCGTTGAGGTTCATGAGGTATTGGTTATTGAAGACCTTTGAATGGGCGCGACGATAAGCAAGATATTTGGCAAAGTCTTCAAGTTGGAATGTGTCAGTGCTATATAGGCTAGCAGAGTCATGAGTAAGGTTATGCGAATTTCAATGGAGAGAAAATACGCACTTGTCGATATCGAAACCTGCAGTTTTGTATAGCCCTTCAATAATCTCTACATTAGGAGTCGATTGGTCAGGCTGCCATTTCACATCCGCCCCTGTGCAAAAATCAATCGGAGGTTGTTATCAGGGCAGCAGGTACTTTGAACCCACGTGCGTAACTGGCGTCATGTTCAATCGCTCCATGGGCGTTGAGATCGTCTAATGTCATTTGATCGTTCCAATCTCGACCGTTGAACAAGACTTTAGCTGTTAGCCATGGGACTTGAATGCAAAGCGTCGGGGACAGGTTGTATGTGTGCTGAACGGCTTGCCCAAGTTGCTTCCTATTGTTTTTATTATTGTATTTTAACGAGTTGAAATATTGTACCTAGCCTTACCAGGTGAATCCGCGCCCATTCCGAGGTAGAATGCCTATACCAAGTTCTGTCAACGAGATATGTGTATGAGAACATACAAATCCGCACCGTGGTTCGCAAGTGCATTGAGAGCTGGACACGGTGACCGAGCATCGTCTGAACTAGGAGGTTTATACTCTCCCCAATATCCTTTGTGTCCACTTGTTCCCCTGATATATGGACTCGTTGGGGTCAGGTGCCATACCCCAAACCAATAAACCTACTGTGGTACTACAGCACCAATACGTTTTGCTGGTAGCAAATAGTTGGCAATGTGCAAGCCGGCATCCCACATGATAAGAGCTAACAGGCCACCCAGAGTGACGACGGCATCTACCACAACTTTGCCCAGGGCGATAACGAGGGACATGGTGTAGTACACGGGGTAAAGCTCCAAACCGAGCCCAGTTTTATCTTCTACACTACTCTTTTAAGGTGCAGCCCACTTACGACATTTGATGCATCCCCCCTTGCCCCGCCCAGAGTTTGCTCACGAGGTCACCGTTCTAGGAAGCGCCTATATGCGTCACCGTTGGATATCTTCCGATTGGGCTGTGTTTTAAATGAGCCATTAGTTTTGGGGTGCGTTGTCTATCGATGGCATCAACTGGACATATAGATCTTTATAGAAGCCCGTTATTTAGTTGCTGTTGTGGCTTCTCCGTTTAAGGAAGTTGTAGAGACCCGTTGCGGGGCCCATAAAGATAAGCCACATGTAACAGTGATGGGCGATCGGATTGCCCGAGGTTTTGGCGACTCTGAGGCTCTATCCATTATCGAACTATTATCGACTAGAGCGGACCCTGACACAATCTTAGTCCAAATGTGACCGGAGCCTCCTAGCAGTGTGCATTCCGGCTCTGAGCTCGAGTCATAGTATCTTGGATAGAAATGAATTTGAGCTTAACCTCTTCCGCTCATTACAAAATAGCGATTTCAAGCATCAGGCTGGTTTGGGTTTGTATTGCCTTAGGTTCGATACTCTTGTATGCCCTCTTACATTCAGACCGAGCCGAACCGTCGATAGAACAATGCATGGCCGCAAGGCGCTCTTGCGGTATGGACATCCTCCACCTGGCCAGCCCTCGCAAGATATACCGCGCCTTACGCTACAATCGATAGGTTGAGCCACACCTTGAACAAGTTATATTTCATGAACCACTAACTATGAAGCCACCAACATCCTAGGCCATTCGATCATCCATAACTTGTGTACGACATATGGTTATGAAGTTTGAAATGACTTCGATTGATCACGTTTTGGCTCAGGTTTACACATGCTTGTATTAAAAAAGCAAATACATTCTATGGCTCTTAGAGAAGATCGAGCCTTCGAAACTGTTCTGAGAGTCCCCGGTTATAATCATGTAGCCACGCCCCCCTTTTAGACAGATTAGTCGTGTTAGCCACCAAACGAACATTACCCCGAAACCCAAAATCCCCTGAGCCAGGCTAGAGGTAAGCGTTGACGTGGGGCATTTATGGTTTAAGTTAAGGGTAGCACCTGGAAATTTAATCACGCTCAAGAGGACTGTTGTGGGGCTATTATATAACACAACACCCACGCCTTTCTAAGCCAGCAGTCCAGCACTTGGCTTCGGCCTCAATAGTCTCATGGTTTAAAGTTCGGTCTGGCCTTCCTCAAGTTAAGGGGGCTCCAACGCCGCCACGCCGAGATCGTGGAAATATATTATCTGCAAACGGCTGTACTCAAGCCACGCGTTCGCGCATACCCCGTGAGCCACATCTCGGCCGACTTTTGCCGTACGCCCCCGTTCTTCTTCGTTTATCTGTTGATGTCCCTCACCCTTTGGGGCTTTATTTTGTCTAGGCACTGAGCTCGGTCCTTAGGGGTTATACATCGCGTTCTTGTAACTATTAAAATATGCTTACGGGAAAAGACAAAAGCGCATCAGTGTGACGCCCAAAAAAGGGGCCCATCACGTGACCTTTCGCCAAGTGCCATCTTTTCCCTCGCCCAGCAGTACTTGTGCCCCGTCGTCCCCTCTAGCGCGCAGTCTTCCACTTACTGCCCCAGCGCTCAGGGTAATCAATTAGCTACTACCAAAACCCCAATACATAGGTGCCTCTACCTTCATTATTCATTAACATTTTCCCCTCGGTCTTCGGTTCGCTTCTGTTGTCGAATTGCCCATATCCCTTGGGTCGCCTCTAAGTCTAGATCAAGTTTGCGACCTTGGAGAAAAAATACATCACGAGCATACTTCGCTTGCACTTCTGAAAGAAAACCTCTCATCGGGAACAAGAAATTCCGCCTAACCCCGCGAAGCTTTACGGTTTTGCTTGGCGATGTACATATCGACTCCCTCATCGATTCACCGCCTTCCCACAGAAATTCTCTCCACAATATTCGAGGATGTTGTTCTGCCAGTTTCTTGTCTTGACATGACACATATACATCTCGGAACACATCCACTAGCTGTGATCCCCTCCGTTTGCGTTGTTTGGCGCCACGTCTCTCTGCGTCATAGAGCGCTATGGAGGCACATAGACGTCAAAGAGACCGGAACACATGACGAAAGCGGCAATATACACATGAAAAGAGCCGAGCTCTGGTTAGATCGTGCGCAAAAGTCTTCGATCTACCTTCACATTCGTCACGAATATTGTCGTGTTATACAAGATCCTAACGAACGAATATCTAATTTTTTGAGCTGTGCATCGTCTGTCGTGCTCGCGCACACCAGAAGAGAGTATTTCGAGGCATTATTTAGCTTGCCCGACATTGGACAGCGTCTAAAACGCTTGGAAACCTTACTGGTCAAGGGAGTCCCACTACAACGTTCAACAGGCCAACCCATAAAGTGGCTGACCCACATTCCACAAAGCCTGAGGGTCCTTGAGTTGGTTAGCCTTCCCTTGAATGTAGCGCCTACTCTCGACGAACTAGTTGATCTCTTTTCGAATTGTAAAAGACTATCCACTCTACGGTTATGCGATGTTCCTGTCGTACTCGATCAACAAAAGTCCTATCCCCAAGTTTACCTGCCCAATTTGGATTTCCTGGAGCTGGTGCTGAGCGGTGATGGCATGGGTGTTGCCTTAGAGCGCCTCGTTCAAATTATCGTGCCAGGGGCTTTGGAGCTTGAGGTGAAGCTTCGGTTCTCACCACCCAACACTAGGTGCCATCTAGCAATTCTCGAATTCTTCAAGCGGTCCTGCATCCTATATTTGCACCTTTACGGTCTACGTCCTGGCATGAGCTCCTATCTTGCACAATACCTCGACGCCTTGCCTGAGCTGCGCTGTTTGCGGGTGAGATGTAGCAGGGACATAAACTGCGAGAGCTTTGATGCCCTGGTTATACCTGACGGGGCAGTATATCTTGCAAGATGTCCAAAACTTGAAACTTTGTTTGTTACAGAAGCTGCTATTGATGACACGGGAGTCGAACGACTAAAGAGGATAGTCGGAGCATACAAGTTGAATAAACTCATTATCGGGGATGGATCTTATTTGACATCAAATGTTCCGGATGACGTAGATAAGATACTGAACTGGCTGCGCGAACGGGTGACATTAGTAGAGTACGGAGGGGTGCCAACTTTTGGTACGAGGTTTAGAAATCAGTGAGCAGCATTTTGTACCACTCGTAGCAACCGAAACCTCTATGTATAAGCCCTTGATATGTTATTAAAGTATTGTGACTGGAAGCATGGGGGTTGGAAAATTACAACGTGGGCTTGATCATCCCGACTGTAGACGTGGTTACTTATAGTAGCTAGAGTCCCTAGCGAGGAATGTAATCTTATAGGCGTTATAGATCCATTACACTTGCTCGGTATCCCTGAACCCCTATTCGCGCTCAAATATAGAAGATTTTGGGCGTTGTGGGCAGCCAATAACTTCTCCTTTCCACTTATTTCAATCGCCTAGATTCGGGACGTTATTCTGGTTCGATGCGCTTTCCTTTTCGCCTTGGGGATCACCCAGTGCTTTCTGCTTTGGCTTCGTAGCTGCCGGTATCATATATACTGCTCAACTTGTGTCCTTGAATTTCTGCACAGACAGCTCCATCGAAATTACTGGTTCCCATTTCTTGGGATAAAATTGTGGAGCTCGTCCAAATATAGGCACCTGTAACATTCTTTAAAAAAAAAACCACGAGACTAGATTGCCAAGTTTTGAGCCATGAGGCGGCGCTAATTCACAATGAGACTTGGTGACATTGACCATCTAACCCTACCAGCCACATCAGAGGTTTCGGTCTTGACTAATACCTGGTTGCTCTGTCGGTTCGGCCTCTTTCTCACTTGTCATTAGGCGCTGCACACACTTCCCGATTGGCTGGTTTATCCCGATCATTGATACTTTACTGTGGCTTGTGCCATCCCCCTCTCCCTTAGGATACTGGCGAGCCAACAAAGATTCCCTCAAAAATAGCATTCTAGCCACTTCTCCACCATAATTTTCTCGGCCAGGCACACGAAAGCCGCACGATTCCGCCGTTCAACGATGCGTATCTTCGATCATTCATCCGTTCGTATCTTTCCGTCCGAGGTTTTATCTATAATCTTCGAAGAAACTGCCCTACCAAGATGCTGCATTCGTATGAAAGATAAAAAACTCAAGAGACATCCATTAGCCGTCATACCCTCGGTTTGCGTTGCATGGCGTCGCGTTGCCCTAAATCACAGGGCACTATGGAGGCATATCGATATCGATGAATCCGGGTCACACAACGATTATAGTTCAAAGTATATGCAAAGAGCAAGCCTCTGGCTAGAACGTGCGCAAAGCTCATCAATTTACCTTCATGTAAACCGAGACGATTGGGCTACGCAAGCGCCAGGAGATCAAGCGCAAAGCCTTTTGGACTCTTCATCCTCCATCACATTCGTAGACACAAGCACACATTATTTTTGTGCTTTGTTTGGACTTTGCGAAACTGGGAAACGTCTCGAACGTTTGCGAACCTTGTCAATCAAAGGAATTCGATCACTATACCTAAGTAGTACATCTGCCAACTGGCTAATCAAGATTCCACATAGCATAAAAGTACTTGATATGGCTAGCCTTCCACGCAAAGTAGCCCCTAGCTTAGAGCAATTACTAGAACTTCTTTCGAACTGCTCAAGGTTATCCACTCTACGACTGTGTGATGTTCCTGTAGTGCCTGAGCAAAGTAGTTACGGTTCACCAATCAGCCTACCCAACTTGGAGTTCTTGGATCTAATCCTTGCGGAGGATGAAAGGGGTCGTTGCTTGAGTCAAATAACCTCCATTATAACACCTGGAGATCTGGAACTTGAAGTGAGAGTGCGACTTCCGCCATTTGGGGATGAGTGGCATCCGGCGCTCCTCGGGTTCTTCAAGCGATCACGTGTAGCATACATGCACTTGCACGGACTGCGTCCCGGAACCGTTTCAATGCTCGTCGAGTATTTAGATGTCTTGCCGAATCTTCTTTGCCTAGAGACGAGATGTAGCAGAGATAAGAACTGCGAGAGTTGGGGTAGTATGCTCGCTCCAACGAGGAAAGGATATCGTGCGAGGTGCCCAAAACTCAAAACACTTTTCATCACAGGCGCCATCATGGAACACACGGCAATTGAAGAGCTTAAAAGGATAGTCGAAATACAAAAGCTGGATCAGGTTGTGATTGGAGATGGATCTCGCTTCGTAAGTGACAAGGAGGAAACGTTGGAATGGTTATACAAACGAGTGAGGGTGGGACACGGAGGGATGCCAGTGTTTGGCACAAAATTTCGGGAATATTAGATCTACGTTATAACTTGCAAGTGTAGTAATCAAAGGCTTGTACAAACCCTCTCAGTCCTAAAGTATTAGCAAATAGCACAAAATGTTACAAAGCAGCTTGCGTTACGTACCACACATTGATGGTCCACTTCTGGCCTCAACCATCTCATCTACAGATCTCGGTCGAGGATTATAGTCTCTCGAAAGAACTTACGGATGGGCCCAGAAATACAGATCGAGGCCTTCAACCAATGGCAATCCGCCTATGGCCAACTTCAATCTGCTGTCTATATTTTTCATCTGGCTTGCGATACTCTTCACATAGCTTTTCTTGAACAGGTTGGTCACTCAAAAAGCTTCGCCTCGATTGGATCTCGCCTCGCACAAGTAATCGAAGAGCGTGGTTCGCTAAGCCATCTAGAAGGGAAAATTTTGGAGTCCCGAACTATGCTTTGCCGGACAATGAGCTCACCAAATAGCCTTGTGCCGATCAATTCACTCCCGGCGGAAGTTTTATCGCATATCATGATTCTCGTTTCTGCTCTCTGCTTATGTTTGGCAGAGTATGACAGAAACGTTTCACTCCGGATCCATCCTCTTGCCGCTATCCCTTTGGTGTGCACTCACTGGCGTCGTCTCGCGATCGATACTAAGTCGCTTTGGGCGCACATTGACATCGAAGAAGCTGTTATCTCCGGGGGAAGCGGTGCTAGTCTGATCAACCGCGCAATCTTGTGGCAAGGATGGGCACATGACATACCGGTTCACCTCCATTTTCTGTTCCTGAGAGGATATTCTGGGAAAGGAGAATTTGATGAGCAGCTGTTGCTTAGGGTCTTGATGAAGGCAACTTCATTTACGTTCTTTTGTTCAGCCGAGGCTCATTTCCTGAAATTTCTTTCCATGGGATACTACTGCAACTACTTCGCTAAACTCAAGACCATACGGTTGGAAGCACTATACTATCATTTTAGCAGTGGCTATGATGAGTACTGGCTACGAAACATCCCAAAAAGCCTTACAACTCTTGAACTGGTAGATATCCCTCGCCGTTTGGCTCCAACTTCGATCGAGTGGGTCGAGTTCTTCTCAGGGAATCGATGTTTGCGACACTTGAGGCTGCATAACGTAACAATCAACCGCGGCTAGAAATATGGTCGGCGGCCAGTCGAGCTACATAACGTGGAGCTCTTAGAGCTGTTTCCAGCGGGGACCTCGAATGGTTTGAGCAACTTGTATCGATAATTGTGCCCAAGACACGAAACCTTGAACTTCAACTTGGCTTACCTTCAATTCCCAACTTGGGCTATCACTCTAAGATCCAGAAGCTCCTTGAGCGGTCTGCATTCTGATCGTGTGCTACAGATTTCAGGATATTTCGACTACCTTCCGGAACTTCTCTGTCTGAAATTACACGAATGCCATTCTGATTCCGATTACCAGATTCTAGATATGCTTATCACGCCGACTGGAGGGAAATATCGTGCAAGGTGTGCTAGCCTACAAAGGTTGTCCATCGCCAATTATTGAAATGCGGTTCTTATATGTAGGATACAAAAGAGAAATAGATTGGTTAAAAGTTCGAGTAGAGACAGTAGAGTATGAAAGTGATTCTGGGATGCTGGTAGGGGGCCGAAGGCACCCCTATTTATACCCTAAAACCGCCGAGTCATAATGCCGTTCGGAACCGCATATACTGCGCATATAGCGAACTGACTCGATTACTGACTCGGTTACTGACTCGCTCGATGATTCATTCATTCGAGAACATTCTAGTACATACATGAATCTTCTACACCAATAGCGTTATCAACTCTACGGCACTCAAAAATCTGGGACGGTGGTTTTATGCTACAGCCCGTTGGATATGCTAGAGCTCGATCGAGTCACTTTTACAGACGATGCAAGCAATCCGTTTGCCAGCATCGAACGGTTAAGGACACAAGTCAAGCAGTTAAGCTGGTTTAACGGAATGGTGCTGCAACAAGACTCTATATGAATAGGTTTTGTATTTCATTTCGCCAAACTCAATAAACGCCTTTGGCACTTGCGGATTCTACCTACGTTTTAAGGTCTAATTGCGTTGTCCAAACAAACAAACGCTGTTGGCGGACGTTTCATTACATAATCAATACGACAACCGCTTTGATCCACCACGTCGAGCCTCAAGACTCTGCCTGCCCACGCGATGCAAAAAAGCTCACTTTTTGATGCGTTTGCCGAACTTGATGATCTACACAAGGAGTTTAACTCCATCACATCCGCCTTTCACAACGCCTGTGCGAAAGTGGGCCAACTGGTAGTTGCCGGTGGCAATGGTGACACCGACCACGACTTGCTCGAGAGAAAATCCAAGGATATAATGGAAGCGTTAAAATCGCTTGATTCAACCACGGAGATTATAGGGAAATCAAAAGCCTTTCTTCGTCAAGCAATGAATTCGTCGAAGAGCCTGGTCCCCATCAGCATTCTCCCCGCCGAAATCATGACCCGAATCTTCAAGTTAGCTATCGTTCCTTCATCTGGTACAACACGGAACACCAGGAAACTACTATCTCATCCAGCAAGCGTGATCTCCTCAGTCTGTGCCTTGTGGCGCTATCTGGCGATCAACGATCCCTGGCTGTGGGTGGACATCGATCTCTTTGAAGGTGGCAGCACACGAGTATCAAAACTCCTGATGGCGCGGGCGCTCTTGTGGTCGGTTCGCGCGCGCAACATTCCCACTTGCGTCAATTTTCATTCTGGCAGTCGATGCAAGGGCGAAGATCTCAGACGTCAAATCGGAAGTCTCATAATGCATGCAAGATCCTTCAATTTCCTATCAACCTCCAGCGATGCATATCTTTTATATATTTTCCGCTCGTATAATTTGTCCGGCCGGTCAGACTGCCTCGAGAAGGTGTCCATAGATGGGCCATCAACAAATACGTCTCAAATCCCCACTCGTTTCAACTGGCTAGATTGTCTTCCCCCAACTCTAACAACCCTCAACTTAGCATATCTTTCCGATGTTTTAACTCCCAGTCTGCACGAGCTCACTACACTACTTTCCACATGCCCCAGACTACAAACGCTTGTACTTAGTGTTCTGACTATTCCTCCCGGCACAAACAACAATCATCCTAAGATTGACTTACCTTGCTTGCAACATCTAGAGATTTGGCTGGATTCTGGATCCATTTTAGAGCGTATTTTGTCTCTCATTAACCCTGGAACCCGCGACCTTGACCTCTCTTTCAGACTACCTGAGCCTAATAACGAATACTGCCACCGCACGGCCCAACTATTTTGTGGACGCTCACGGGTTACCAGATTGACTCTGGGAGCTGTGAAATCGAGAAGTGACAGGAGTTTTGCCAAACTACTGGACAAATTACCCGAGCTTCAATCGCTTTCTTTGATCTTTTTTTATGACGCAACGTGTGATGCGCTCGATGCCCTCACCCTGCCTGTTGGCGAAGAGCATCGGCCTAGGTGTCCTCGGCTTCAGACACTGGAAATCTTCCAAGCTAACATTGGACCACGCGCCCAGCAGCAGCTAAAGCGCATAGTCAGGGCCTACGAATTGACCAATCTCGCTATTCGGGGATGGTTTCCGGACGGCGAAGGTGGTCAGCGTAACGGGGCTATGTCTGCCTGGCTGAAGACACGGGTCAAGAGTCTAGATTATGACTACGAGACGGACACCGAGTGATGGCTAGTCGTGCTAGATACACTATCGAGAGTCATGCTGTCCATCCTGTACAGGGTCTCGGCTGTTGTAATACCAATCTATGGATGTAAATGCACTCAGAGTGGGTGTGGTTGGCCGTCTGAAACCTAATTTCGCCAAACCAAATGTACTTTATCATGGAAGGTAGGATTACGTATACACCTTTTCCCCTTCGAATTTCAGTGTCCAACCACGACCCCGACTCGGTTGGCTGAACTGCTGTCTCCAAAATCTTCACCTAGTAGATTTCGATGCCTACAATAATGGATAGCTTTGTCAAGCTCGACAGCATAGGAGTGCAATTTACTTGCGCCGTATCAGCTGTTCATGATGCTTGCGTGGCGCTGACCCGCTTCGTTTCTACCCACGATAGTAACATCATCGGCAAAGAATGGATTGAAGATGGACTATATAGTATCGAAAACCAACTGGGATCGCTTGCTGGTATCGAAGAAAAACTTGTAATCTCCCTGACGACGCTACGCCGGCTGGCGAATAAATCAAAGCATCGAGTCCCTATCAGTGCTCTTCCTGCGGAACTGCTGTCTCGGATCTTGGGATTGGTCGTTTCGTCACCGCCTGATATCCGTAAAATATCAGAAGATTTCAAACTCCATCCATATTGCGTTATTCCCTCGGTGTGTGCCTCGTGGCGTCATCTAGTGATGAACACTCCCTCGTTTTGGACCCATGTATACCTTTACGAGGGATACAATCCACTTTGGCTCAATATAACGAGCAAAGCGCTCCTATGGTCCGAAAATGCACGCGACGCGCCAGTTCACATCAACTTTTGTTCTGAGCATGAGTTCTCCAGCCCAGAACTTGAACTACAAATCAGAAAACTCACAACTCGTGCGAAGTCCTTGATATTCTCTTTTTTCACGGATGATAGCTATGTGTCAGACATCTTTCGTTTGTACAATGCGTCCGGTGGTTCGGATGTACTGGAGGTGATATCTATCGATGGCTTCTATAACCGTGCCGTTGTAGACCCTTATCCCGTCAATTGGCTGGACTATATTCCTTGCTGTCTGATGACGCTCTCACTTGTCAATATTTACGAACCAGTCACTCCGAACTTGGACGAGCTCATGACCTTGCTTGCGAGATGTTCAAAGCTACATACTCTAGTTTTGTGCAATGCCAGGGTTACTCCAGTCATAAAGAACAGTTGCAGAGAGATCTTCTTACCAGATCTAGAATACTTGAGAATCTCGTTCGAACAACCACTGGTATCTGAGCGCTTGTTTTCCACTATTACTCCTGGAACTCGTGATCTGCATTTGTGGCTGAGTTTTCCGGAAGTTGATTACCGGCAGCATCAATATGTCGTACACAATTTCCTCCAGCGCTCTCGCGTTACATCCTTGAGTCTAGATGCCCTGAAGCCCGAATTAAGCAATGAAATTGTGTCCCAACTCCTCGATCGCTTACCTGGGCTTCGATATCTTCTCCTGAATCTCGAAAAGGATTCTGAGGGACGTGTTTTAGATGCGCTCGTGGTATCTGTTGGTGGACAGGAGTACCGAGCGAGATATCCTACGATCAGGACTCTGGCTATTAGCCATGGCATTGGCCCACTTGCCCAGCAACGATTGAAGAGTGTCATCGGCATATATGATATCAAAACACTTGTCTTCTACGATTCCTACTTTAGTGACAAGGAACATGAGAATACCAATAGCAGTGAAGATGCTGAGGAGCATGATATAAAAAGGTGGATTGGAGCAAGAATAAGGAATGTGGAGTATCACTATACGAAGGGCCTATCATAATGCCTGGCTTTTGTGTAATGGTACAATACTGACAGCGGTATCCTATCACCCGGTTGAATGAGACACTGCACGAATGAACAATGCAATTTAAATTTATATCCGGTTAGAGTCGCCTGATTTGGTGAGCTGAAAAACCAAACGCACACAGGTCACCGCTCGCATATTGCGATCATTCGGTCAAATGACGACCTATTTGTGTGAGGAAGGATTACGTACGCCGACCATCGGCCTCTTTCTTCATCAACCCAACCACGACTTTGAAAACCAAGTCTACTCACTGGCGCTGAGGCTCTAAAATTGCAGAATTCACCTGATAAAATCCATGATGGACGCATTCAACCGGCTGGAGGCCGCTCAAAAACAAATGGCTTCAGCCGCTTCCGAGTTCCATCACGCCTGCACGGCAATTGACAACCTCTTTCGCTGTCGCAACAACAACACAGACCAAGAATGGCTCGAAAAGAGGCTTTCTGCCATTGATAGAGACTTGGATTCGCTCGCTGGTATCGAGCAGAAACTCGCGCTATCACGTATATCATTGCACAGGGTGGCGAATAGGTCAAAAATTCGGGTCTTGATACATACCCTACCCGAAGAAATATTGGCTCGGATTTTCGGAATCGTCATGGTCTCGTTTGACCCCAACCTGCATCCCCCAGAAGCCACCCTCCATCCGACTTGCGTTTTATCTACGGTTTGCGCCTCGTGGCGCGCGTTGGCGATCAACACACCTTTATTGTGGAACAATATCAAACTCCGCGAGGGATCAGAGGCAGGCCACTCGATGATGATAAGACGAGCTTTGTTGTGGCTCAAACGCTCAGGCGACGTACCGGCTGATCTGACATTTTACGCCGCAGACCGATGCCAAGACAACCTAGACCCACAAATCGGTCAAATCTTGACTCGCGCCAAATCCTTTGTATTTCCTCGAGACTCGTCTGAGGATTACGCGGTGAAAATATTTCGCTTGTACGACACAGCTGGTCGCTCAGACATTTTGAAGACGGTGTCCATGCGGGGACCTTTCCAGATAATTTTACATGGTCCTCGTAAAAACTGGTGGGATTGCATTCCTCCGTGTTTGACGACGCTCGACTTGTGCCGTCTATCAAGCGTAATGTCCTTGAATTTCGACGAACTCGTTGCGCTGCTCGAAAGATGCTCGAACCTAGAGTCAATAACCCTGACTGGGGTCTTCTTGGGGCAAGGCACAGAGGGAACTTATCCGAAAGTTATCTTGCCTAACCTAAAGTACCTGAAAACTGCATTAGATACAACTGTCTCCGAGGTCCTGTTCTCCACAATTGCTCCTGGGCGCCCAGGACTTCAACTTTCGCTCAGCATGCCCGAAGTTGAAGACCAGCGCTACCAGGATTCCGTGTGCCGGTTTATGGAGTGTTCTCATGTAACCGAATTGAGCCTGCATGAATTATGTCCTTATCGAGATGATTCAATACTAGCTCAATATCTTGATTGCCTACCCGAGCTCCGATCGCTCAGCTTGGACATCAGCGAGGATCGCTCTGGTCGTCTACTGGACGCGCTTGTAGTATCTATCGATCAGAATGAGTATCGAGCGAGACGTCCTACCATTCGGACCTTGACCATTATCAGCGGTCTGGCTGACTCGCTAGCTCAGCAGCGGCTGAAGCGTATAGTCATCGCCTATAGCTTGAAGGAGCTCGTCGCACCTGGGTGGTTTCTGTACGAGTACAAAAATAGTGCTAGGGACGATGGGGAATCACTCGAGGAGTGGCTTAGGAAGCATATTGAGACCGTCCAGAAGACGGGTTCTTGATGTGTTCACTAAAGCGGATACAACTCGGTTGTAGTATATAATAGAAAAATGAAAAATAAAACGGATCGAATGTCAAAAAGTTTTAATCCCAAAATTATGGGAAATTGGGCCGCGCCAAGAATTGAAAAAAAAAAAACTCTCCCAGTTAGGATCGAACTAACAACCTTCTGATTGCAAGTTTGTCTGTGCATGACAAAGCATGCCTAACAGTCAGACGCGCCACCGATTGCGCCATAGGAGACTGTTCTCGAGGCCCAATCAAGTGTACAGATACCGTGGCAGACTTAGACCGCGTATCACGAGACATTTCTACCGAATTTCACGTGCCAGAGCAACACGTGAATCCGGCTATGACGGTAAACGTGGGTTCCATTCGGGGTCGTCTAGCCGGAGTGCTGAGTGACCGACACTTTATAGCCAGCCATCTGTGTCTCCGCATCTCCACATCTCCACCACCCCCGCTCTCGCCATGGCCAAATCTCAACTCCTCACCCAGTCTCCCAACGACGTTGTCGTCGTCTCTGCCCTCCGAACGGCCATCACCAAGGTCCGTATCTTGGTGACCGACTCGCCACACCAGCTAACCGTCCCCTACAGGCCAAAAAGGGCGGATTCAAAGACACGCTCCCCGAGGAGATGCTGAGCAACGTCCTCAAGGCGGTCTACACGTCTGCCAAGCTCGACCCCAAGCTCATCGAGGACGTCGCGGTCGGAAACGTGCTCCCGCCCGGAGGCGGAGCGACTGCCGCACGCATGGCCGCTCTCCATGCTGGTATCCCCAACTCGAGCGCGGTTTACACTGTCAACAGGCAGTGCAGTTCGGGTCTCACCGCCGTCAGCCAGATTGCAAACGAGATTAGTGCCGGGCAGATCGATATTGGTATCGGTGCGTTCACGTTGACTCACTCCTTCATCTACGATCCATTTGAGCTAATTTCGACTACGATATAGGTGCTGGTGTAGAGAGCATGACTCACGGCTACGGCGCAGGCGTCATGCCAGCCGCATTCTCCGACGCGGTCATGTCCAACCAAGAATCCGCCGACTGCCTCATCCCCATGGGCATCACCTCTGAAAACGTCGCCGCCCAATACAAAATCTCGCGCGAGACCCAGGACAAGTTTGCCGCACACTCGTTTGCCAAAGCTGCCGCCGCCCAAAAAGCTGGCAACTTTAAAGCCGAGATTGTCCCCGTCAAGACGAAATGGGTCGACCCCAAGACGGAAAAGGAGACCGAGATTGTCGTCGACAGGGACGATGGCGTTCGAGAGGGCGTTACTCCCGAGAGCTTGGCCAAGCTCAAGCCCGCGTTTTCCAAGACGGGTTCGACTCACGCTGGAAACGCTAGCCAGGTCTCGGACGGTGCTGCTGCTGTACTCTTGGCCCGACGAAGCGTCGCTCAAAAGCTCGGTCTGCCGATCCTGGGCAAGTTTGTCACATCGGCTGTCGTCGGTGGTATGTCCCCTTGTTCCTTACACATCTATCTCCTCGGTATTGATCGCTTGTATAGTCCCACCCAAGATTATGGGTGTTGGCCCAGCGTTTGCGATCCCCAAGGCACTGTCCAAAGCCGGCCTTGAGCTTTCCGAGGTCGACTTTTTCGAGATCAACGAGGCCTTTGCGTCCCAGGCCGTCATGTCCATCCAACACCTCGGTATTCCGATCGAGAAGGTGAACCCCAAGTGCGTATTCCATCCCTTCCTCCCATTCCTCGACTAACCACTGTTACTTGCAGCGGAGGAGCAATCGCCATGGGACACCCTCTCGGATGCAGTACGTCTTTCTCTCATCCATACCTCAGATCACATTCTAATCTCCCCTCGTACAGCTGGTGCTCGCCAAGTCGCAACCGCTTTCGCACACGCCAAGCGAACCAAGGAGCGCATCATCGTCACCAGCATGTGTATCGGTTCGGGTATGGGCATGGCTGCCGTGTTTGTCAACGAGCAGTAGACTCGTGGTGGATAATTTCGTTTTGTAGTCATTTATTATTTTGCAATAGTTAAGAAAGCTTACACGTTTGCGTTGTGCTGCGACCAATAAGATTTGGGAAGAACTGCCTCTCGGCAAATGGGTATTGTTTTCTACCGGAGCGAGACGACGTGTGAAGAAGGCCAAACTGAATATGATATGTATGCCCTGAGAGTTGTAGGTAGAGCGAACTGGAGCCTATGCACAGGACAAGGTTTTTTCGAGATTAAACTCACTGACTTGCTCGAGCTACGGTCAACTTCTATCCAATCCAGTACGGGACAACGAAACCAACCTAAGCGTTTTATCCACACAGTATATCACAAGCAATGAAAACCCAAAACTACTCCATTCACTATCTAGGCAGAACTACCATACATGCGATAGAAAGAAATGCACCCAACGCTGATTAGTCGTCAATCCAATAGAGGCATAAAACGGACAACGACATGCCCAGCGATGAGTTCTTGTTCTACTCGAAACCCTTTTACACGATACATTTCAGAAATAAAAGTTTCGTCTTGGGTGATGGGATCGAGGGGACTGTGAAGATTTTTGATTTGCTTCCGGAGGGTTTATCTAAGCGGAAATAGTGGTCCGTGCGCCTGTGGCTTAGCCACGGGAATCTCATTGCTGTGGAATCTCAGACTTGTTCGACTGGCAAGCGTAGCACAAGACATTCCGTTCATAATGGGACTCATTTTATTCAGTTGGTTCATTATTTGACAACCCATGCGTGATACAGACGCGCTCTCATCATCAGGCACCTATCGGACGCTCTTCGAGGTCATTTATAAGGACTACAAACGGATGGAATCGACATCAGTATAGATGCTATCCTGTCTGAACAAGTCCAAAATTCCATGTCCTCACCCGACGGTTAGAGTAGTAACGCCACTGCCACTCGGGCCGTTCCCAGAAATTTTCATCGTCACGGCATACCAGGCTTGGAAACTCTTCGAGTAACTCTGCTTTGAGTGAGCTTGGATCAGAATCCAATTGTGTTTCCCCGCTTGGCGACTCCGAATATCCGAAATGCAGGTTTCGAACTCCGAGGGCAGAGACAATGTGCTTCAATTCAGTCCTATCGATGCGCACAGAGAATAGGTATAAGTTCTGCAGATCGTGCCGTGGTTTGGCCATCTCTGAAATTACGTCCAAGATTTGATACGCCTCGGCTGGCACACCTAATGTTTGTGAATAATCACAGTGAGCCAAAACGAGTGTGTCCAATGACGGAACCAGCCGAAGTATGGGCGAAAAAAAGCGGGGCGTGGCCGCTGACGATTGGTAGTGAGAGAGTATCATGGTTTTGACAGCACGATTGATGAAAAGGGATACGATAGAAAAAAGGGATTCGTGCGTAAAGTATTCGATGCATATCTTGAGAGTACCGGTGCAAGCCGCCAAGGAAATCAGCCGCGCCAAAAATGTCCAGCTTTCGCCTAGCATATCGCAAAGGACAAGAACGTCCAAGTCATTTAGCGGCGAAGGCATTGGGAGAGTAGAATTGCCAGGGTTGCGGATTTCTAGTCCGGCGATCTTCAAGGTCTTGAGTCGAGGGCTAGCAGAAAACACTTTGGCCATTTGTCCTACCAAAATCTGGACCTGGCTATCTGGATGAAACAAGAGTTGAAGATCCAAAAGATTCTCGTAGGCTTTGCTGTTCCAGGGGATGAGATATTGCTCGAGCTGGAGATGAGTCACCGAAAGCAAGACACTCTCCGCGTGATCAAACGAATCCAATATAATTTCCCACTCGTGCGAAATGGGACCTGGCGGTAGATGCGCCCCAAGCCTCCTAATGCACAGCTTCTTTCCTGGGGCAATCGAACCACGTTGAATCCATTCGCCAAGGACCATATTGAGAATGTCCGTGGAGCAAGAGTGGGAGTCCAACTCGAGGCTCTCGACGCGCGGCATTATCTGCTCCAAGAACACCTTCGCCTTATCGTGGCGTTCCCCTTGCCAAACATCAGATCCAGCTCGCTCGACGGGCTCGAAAAAGTACATCCGTAGTGGGAGATGCTTGGAACGACCGACGAGAGCCAAGGCATGGTCGCAATCGATTTGAGATGTTTTGATATTAACATCCGTCCATAGTCTTGGCTCGTTGATCGCGACTTGCCTCCAATACGAGCTGACGGCGGCAACTAGATGAGCGTTGGGTACACGCCCAATCCTGGAGGAGTCCGAACGGTTTAGGGTCAAGAATATCTTCGACAGGATCTCGGGGGGCAGAGAACGGAAGGGGATTAGAGTTGTCGATGAATTTCTAACGGTCGTAAGATAGGTTCTTGCGGTCCGAAGCGGATTTTCTTCGGACACAATTTCGTCCAGTTTTTGGTCCATAGTCGAGAGCGCCGCTTGAACGTCCTGCATTTCGCTGTCTGTTTGGGTGCAAACCACGGTCGATTTAGCAGGGGCAGCAAGGTAGGTTTTGACAGCGGAGCTAAGATGGGAGCGGACAAGGAGCGAGATAGGGGTCAGCGCGACCTTTTGCAAGTTCATCCTAACAGCCCTACCTAGACACTGAGGTTCTACAACGCAGGGTTACAGTTTTGTCTCGTGCTGTTTAACTTGTTTAAGAGAAGATTAACCTGTCGTATGCTGGGTCGGTGGTGGTCGTGCTCAAGTGACTGATCACCGTTACATTATGGGCGTTACACCAAAGAGACCAGACAGCCAAAGCACCACGTGCGAATTGTTCATGCGAACCAAAAAGGCATATATCTGCACTACATCACAGAGTGAAAGGGATAGACTCATGACATGCAAGTCGGCTACAGTCTCGTAGGGCGAATCCGCGAAAACAGGTATACACAGATAGACACGTTGAATCAAATTCCAGCCGTGTCCGGCAATCGAGTTTTCGAGGTGTGTTTTGAACTCCGTCAGTTTCCTATGATCTGCCGAACGGATTTGAATATAAACCACGGTATGGAAACGAATTCATCCGAACCTGAGTTCACTCTTTGTCAAAGATGTTACGACAAGGCCAGTCGCTGGTAGTTTCCCATTCGGACATGACGCATCTGATTCCTGGAAGCTCCTCGAGTAAACGTGCTTCAAAGGTCTCGTTCGCAACAGGTGCCCATGGATCGTCCGTGATAAAGTTGTTGCAACCTTCGAGGTGTAAAGTTTGAACGCCGAGCGAGTGGACAATAAATTTTATTTCAGACAAATGGAAATCCGATGCTGATAGATATAGCTGCGGGAGCTTTGCTATGCGTTTGTTTGTAATCTCTTCAGTTTTTTCCTGTACAGTTACCAAATCCCAAAGTTTGGTCTGTGCCGCATCATCGAACCCAGCAAGGACCAAGGTTTCTAGCGATGAAATGTTTTGTGATAGCGATACGGCCCATCTGAAAGTAACTCCAGAAGTATAAGATTGAGAAAGCACCAACGTTTGGACGGGCGCATTACACAAAAGGCGGCCAAGGGGTCCTGCCAGCTCGGCCTGGCCCTCGAGGTCGAAGCATATACTGAGGGGCTCCTTGCAATCAGAAAGGGAAATAAGCTGGGACAAAAGCTCCCAGCTTTTAGTCGACATAGCCCCAAGATACAGCATTTTTAAGTGAGGCAACGAGCGAGCTGGCGGCATCGTCGAAGCGTCAGAAACCTGAACATCCAATGCGGCGATTTTCAATATTTCTAGCCGGAAACTCTTCTCCAAAATACTGGCCAATACAGCTAGTAGTATTTTTGCTTCGCTACTCGAAGAAAACTGTAGTCGAAGGTCAACCAAGTTATGGTATGCTGCGCTTGACCATGGGACCACAAACTCTTGAAGGTGAAGAGACGTGACAGATTGCAAGACATCCTCCGAATGTTCGAACGATCTCAAAGAAAATGCCCAATGAAGCGGAAGGCGATCAGGAACCAGGTATGCGACAGGCCTTTTGATGCAAAGCTTCTTTCCGAGGGCTGTGGAACCATGTTGTAGCCAAGACTTCAATACCAGATCGATGCAGTGAGTCGAGTAAGTGTGCGATACTATTTCAATCCTCTCGACCCGCGAGTTCGTTTGGTCGAGGAACGATAAGGCATCGGTTTCACGATCGCCATGCCAAGACTGCACCCCCGCCACTTGATGAGGTTCAAAGACATATAAATATATGGGAGCTGGTCTCGCCCGAGTAGCCAGAAGCGAAGCGCACTTGTAGCTATTCTGAGCGGTTGTAATGTATATCTCTCTCCATAGAGTTGGGTTGTGGAGAGATAAATTTCTCCAGTGCGAGCTCACCGCGGTTACCGAACTTGCCGGTGGAATGTTTTTTCTATCGTGGTCCTCTGAGCGATTGAGCTCTAAGAATATATTGGATAATATGTCTTCAGGAAGTAGATGCAGCGGGGTGAGAGCTATCGACGTATTTCTAGTAGTGATAAGGGATAGTCTTGTATTGTTCAATCTCTCTTCATCCAGAGCTAAGCTTCGCAGTTCTCGATCGATTCCTGCTAGAACTGGCTCGATGGCTTGTCTCATATGGTTCTCGCCCTGTAGTCGGACACAAGCATTCAAATAGGCACTCGCGGCGACAAATGATTTTATTGCATCTGCCAGATGAGTCCGGCAAGTGCTCCAAGTATCAAATGCTTGACTAGCGCTTGGATCCAGCATCGTAAGAGACATGATACCTGGCAGAAACGACCCGCTCTGTTTCATAATGAGCCGGTATATCCACGTAAAAAAATTCAAGAGCATATCACCTTATATAAATATGTATTGTATTCCCCTGGTGAGAGTGAAAGAGAATCGGAAGCAGTGGTGGTGGGCAACCTGAACCGATCGATCATCATCGTATTGACCATCGCACCCGTTACAGTAACCAATTGCCTCGTGACGACCGGCGGCCGAGCCGGACTCAGATGCTAGGTGCCCAGGGCGCATGCATAATCTCTAAGAATCGCCCGAGCATTTGTGAATGAATCGAAAAATGAGCAAAATGACAGGAAAGTAGAAGCATGGCTTGTATGAAGCCTGAAGAAGTCGAAGCTGAGAGATAATCAATTAAGCGAGTACATTTTGGGCGACCTGATAGGTAGAATGGAAACTGCAACCCATCGATGTAGTATTCCGCATCTAGGAACCCTATTTATGTGCATATTGAATGAATTGAAATCATAATATCTATTTGCCGTACAACCACTGCACCACTAGCTGACCATGGCCACATTCACAAGATATTGCGCCCAAGTACGTCCCATTGAGCATTTCAAGTCTGCCAAGATTGTTGATTCATTTAACGAAATTTTCATTTTAATCAATACACGTACTAGTCGAATATTGTATAGCATGGTGAATCTGACATAGTTTCCTTCTCCGATGTGATACATATCAGGTTCGGGAATGCCTCAAGTAGTTGGGTGCGTAGTTCCTCTAACATCTCTACACTGTACGATCTTATCGGATTAAAAACCCTGCATTTCTCCAAGTGAAGACAACCAACCCCGTATGTCGGGACGATTATCTTCAAATCCTCTGCGTCTATATCTGCTGTGACTAGATAGAGGTGTGGCAGGCAACCTGGTAGCATGCAAACTGAGCGTCTTGCTATTGCTTGCGGGAGATATCGGGTCATATTTTCCAGTTCCTCCAATTCGAGAAGGTTGAAGCAACGTAATACAAGATTTTCTATGTTAGGCACGACTTGGGCGAGACGTAGAACTGCAATAGGGCTACCTCCCCAACCAGGTTCCGAGCATATAAGAGTTTTAGTCGGCGTGTCACGCAGGAGATCTTCGACAAGGCTGGAGATATCCGAAATGTTCCGTAAATTCAGCCCCACACACATTTCGGATCGACCATGGGATAATGAGAGAAGGGGGAACAGTACTGCGCAACTTTCATGCGATAAATTGCTCAGATACAGGGTATTCAAATAATTTAGTTGAATGGTAGCCATAGAGGTCCGGCTCGATTTTGCTGGGATGACATGAAGGCCATCAATTTTGAGGATCTTTAGTGCCGGGCTAGCAGATAGTACTGTTATCAATTCGTTTATATTGATTCTGACATCGCTGACATCGCTGAACTGCAGCCGGAGATCAATTAGGCCACTGTATACTGAGCTAGCCCAAGGTAGGAACAGTTCCTGTAGATGAAGTATTTTCACCGAACTAAATGTATCATTGGAAAAGGCGATGGTGAGTGAACTAGGCATCTCTAGCGTTCCGCCAAGTCTTCGCATTTGCAAGGACTCCACAGTACCTGGCAAACCATAGCTCAACATCGTTTGTAACAAGCGCTCTATGGTGTTCAAGGAGCTGGACCGAGTCACGATCTCAAGGGCGGCAGTACGCGGAGCTGCCTGAGTAAAGAACATGAGCAATTTATCGAGCTGTTTCTTATGCCAACTCAGCGAGCGCCCAGAGTAGTGTGAAGGCCAGGGCTCATATACATTCAGGTGTATAGGCAGCCTTTTAGAACGTTCAAGTGATAGTATCGCATATTGATAAGTATTTTGGTTTGTAGTGACGTCGATTTGGGTCCAGAGCGACGGTTCGTTGATTGCAACTTGGCGCCAGTAAGAGCTGACTGCTGCAATTGGACAAACATCTTGCGAATGTTTGCGTGAGCCCAGGAATATTGGTGTCAAGATTTCAGGAGGCAACGTGTGAAGAGAAGTCAGACTCGACGAAGTGTTGCGATATAGCCTCAAGGATATCATCGTTTCAAGCAGCGCCTCGTGCTGGGTCGCCAACCAATCAAGTTCCGAGTCGATCATGAGTAACATCGGGTTCTTTTTACCATGATTTGGAAGGTCTTGCAGTGTCAAAGTGCTGACATTGATCGCACGATCACATGCTAATATGTATGCTTGCAAGGTTGTCGCTAGATCAGATCGACATTTTCTCAAGGTCCTAAGTATAGAATCCATCCGGCTTTGTAAGAGTAGATCGATCAAATAACAGAAAAATCCAACAAAACTCTAGGTTGTCAATTAAACACGAAATGGTTTAGAGCATGCTTAACCTACGTCAGACGAGCGTATGGACTGGTGCGAACGATCGGTCAAATTAGGGTCTAGTGGGTGTGAGTCTAGTGCCGATAGTGGCCGCCAAGAGGAGAGCGTGGGTTGTATAGCGTATGTCATTTGATCATTTGCGTTACAGTGATGTCACGGCGCAATTCTTGCTGACACACAATCAGTAATGAGTTGAAGTGTAGCACTGGCTTTTCGGTGAGAAATGAACCCGACAAGTGCATACGTTTTGCGCAGGCGAAATCGACGCTCATTATCTCGCGTTCAGAATCGCACATAATACTATATTCCTTGAGTCTGAATCTTGTTTGATTCAGTCAAATGTTTACACTAATTGTTGAGCAGGCTTCTCGAACATAGATCCATCTACCAGCGTTGCGCAAGTAAGTTGGTAGTGCCAGAAGGAGCTCCAGTTACGACCGCGGCGGCATGCGATTTGAGACTAGCACTGAGTGATGCCGGCGTTACGCTTCCATAATCACCTAGTGCAACTGCAAGATAACCGGCAACTCGGGGGCTAGGTTTATTCAGATCAGCACCCCAGAAAGGAATAAACCCAGAAAAACCCACGTAGCCATAGAAGTCCCTGAGATTGTATTGGTAGCCGTCGTACTACCGATCCAAGCACTCAGAACGTTGACACCAAGTGCCCAGACGTCCAGAATAGACCCATAGTTTGAGAACGACGCCTTTCGGTTGCTCGAGTCGACAGCACCGACTGTATTGGCCGCAGCAACGCGAGCAGGGGATGTGTTGGCAGCATCGACATTGCTGTTGCCTGCGGCGATGGAGAAGTGAACCCCTTGACTGATAGCCGAACTGATCGCCGAGTCCAAAGCAGAGTTCGCGCTCCCACCGAGAGACATCGTAGCGACTGCTGGGCTGCTACCTTTGTTGCTCACGACCCAGTTGACGCCAGCAATGATATCCGAATAAGCACCCGAGCCAGCGTCCGACAATACTGCAAAGATGACGAATTCACATCCCGCTAAAAGCTAGATTGACAACCATCATACCTTTAATTGCCACGATTCTGGCAGAAGTAGCAACGCCATAAGTAGTCCCGACAGCGGTGCCAGCAGTGTCTTTAAGAACGTCGTCTGTTACTATGAAAAGGGCATATCGAGAGCGTGACTCACGTGTTCCATGGCCGTTGCCATCTGCATTGGCATACCCACCAAAGGTTGCACCCCAGCTAGCGCGTCCACCAAAAGTGCTGTGCGCAGTGTAAATACCCTATATATGCGTGAGCTGACTCACCCAAATTAGCTATATATAAACCCTCGTACCGTATCGATTCCGTATACAACTACGCCGGAGCCATTGGCACGGGCATTCAAACGGTTAACTGTTGGTTCGGATCTTTCAGCAACTGCAGGTTCGTCTCCGGGACTAGTTTGGGGTTTGAGCATGTCAGCCAGGCCAGACAAGAAATAAATCTTCCACGAACTAATATTCAATAGATGCGATGCCGTCCTCAAGAATATATTCGACATCTTTGCTCTGACGCAAGAGATCGAGATCTTTGCCCTTGAGGTTGATTGCGTAGCCATGAAAACGTTATCGTACGTGTATTCTACACCGGATCCAGCGACAAATCCGGACGAGATCGCACTCAAGTGAGACTCCTTGGACACGCCGTCCTTGAGCTTGCTGGATATGATTCCACAGCTTAATATCAAGGACATATAAAGGAAATAACGCCAAACATACACAATGTAAGAGTCAGCCTTGACTGAACCAGCGTGCTTGGTGATTGGAACGTTGGTCGGTACCCCAAGTGCAGGAAGGATGACGGCAAGAGCGGCACAAGTGAAGAATGCGGCACGCATGATAGAAATAGAAGATTCAGGTAAGGCTAACCACCAGTCAAGGGGGACCAATGATACTTTTGTTGAGTATGCCTGTCTGTATTTATAGCTAGATCGAAGAACGCGTGTATCCATACGTTACAAATAGGCGATCACGAGTGACCATGATGCTGCCGCCACCCATACGCTACACAGGAGCATGCTAACCATCCAAGAAGCCAGAAGCCTGTACAATATCCTATTACTGAATGTAAAAGGTAAGATGCATATGCCAAGCAAATTCGAAAGCACATGCTCATCCAAGAAATAGAACCCCACGATGGTGCAATACCCATCATATCTATCCAATTAAAGTGTCCTTACGAATCGAACCTAGCACGTGAGGTTCGGCAAGGACTTGCGAAGCAGGAAGCACCCTCGTGAGCGAACGAATAGGGGTATTTCAGAACTTCAGATAAACTCTTCTATTGGCCCTGGGCGGGCTTATCAGAAGCAAAAATATATTACGATATGATGACATGATGGAGAAGTCGCTCGGCTTCCCATCGCGACCATCCTTGGATGAGACAAACAGGTCAAAGCAAAAGCCTGTTTACAAACACAACAGCATATCGGAGCGTAATCTGGTTTCAAGCAAACCACTCGTTCGGGAGTCTTGACAAAACTGGGCAATCAGTAGGCTGGTCCAAAGTTAATCGATAGACTGCCCGAATTGCATTTAAGCGGGCACCAAACCGTAGCTGAGAAGACTGTAAAAGGACGAGCCGAACCAAAGCTAGTTGCAAATGACATTTGTAACATGCGGTACTAGAGGCATGCGCATATATACTTGCAGGATGTCATTCGGCTTGTTGCTTCTCGGCTATAGCCAAAGGTCGCCTCAGAATCATCCCACCACCATACAAGCAAGGGATGATTGAATTAAATAAACAGGGAACAATCCAATTCTGATCATGTACAAGTGCTCACTGTGTAGCATATTACCATATATTGATGAGGTCATGCGTACTGATGGACTCGGCAGCCGCATCTTGCAGGGCAAACGTCACAGCGTTTTTCGTAGAATTGCCCTTCATAGCCCGGGTGAGTTCGGCAGGCGACATCTGGCCGTACTTGCATAGGCTAACGGCCAACACACCAGCAACGTATGGACTAGCGATTATATAAGTAACACGGCGGCGGATATTCAAAGGTTTGCTGGCTTACGTGGCCATCGATGTTCCGGATATCGTGTTGGTCGCGGTATTGCTACCAATCCAGGCCGCCGTGATGCCCACACCTGGCGCCCAGATGTCTATAAGCTTCCCGTAGTTTGAGAAGCTTGCCTTTTGGTTGTTGTTGGGTGCGTCGACCGCGCCAACAGTGACGGCTGATTTGACGTTGGCTGGCGAGGTGAGCACTACCAGTTGGTTACTGTTTCCAGCTGCAATCACGGTATGTAAACCAGCATCGGTGCACTCGTTAACTGCGTCGGTCATAGACTTAGAAAAAAACGGAAGGTACAGGCCCCCCAAAGACATAGACAGCACTGCCGGTTGCTTCTCCCCGGTAAAATTATTGTGAGCCCAGTTGATTCCAGATATGACGTCGGAATTGGACCCGGAACCGTCACCGCCGAGCACTAACCGTCAAGTCAGCGGATTATGAGAGGCAGGTTAAACGTGAACAATACCCTTGACGCCTATAATAGATGCTCCACGAGCAACACCATAGACGTCGCAGCCCGCTGTCGAGGCAGTATCTGCGTGGCGTACCATGTGTCAGCGAACGTTATATACATCATAGACCATGGCGCTTACGGGTACCATGGCCGTTCTCATCTGTCGCATTGTCGCCCTTAACCTGATGAAACGAAGTTAGGTGTGCGAAAACTATTGAAGTCAGAGCGAAAAAAACCGTACCCCATTAATAAACGACGCGCCCCATGTGGCGCGTCCTCCAAAACACTGGTGGTCCTTGTTGAGACCCTGCGAGCAAAATCATTATAACCACGCAGCATCGAGACGCCAAAAGGACGTACCGTATCTATAACATAGATCACTGCGCCTAGGCAGTCTGTTCCAAGCCCATTCCTCTTTTCAGACTGAGGTTCCCCTGTGTTAGTGTCCTGGCTATATCCTTCGAGGTCGAATCCGCTGATACCAGCCCTGCGTCACAAGACATTGCCTCAGTAACGCGAAGAACTAGATTCAGGGATCTTACTCATAGTCGAGAGAGACGATACCGTCATGCTCGATGGACTCTACTCCCGGGGCCCCCTGGATGAGCATCATGTCTTTGGAATCACCAACCACGATAGTGGCTGCCGGAATAATGTCGTAATCATGGGTGACGCTCGACTCGGAATGAGTAAACCCTTCGCCGCTACCCCTGACGAATGCATCTTTGTGCGCAGCATCCTTGAATGACCTCCAAATACCACAACTGTTAGCTTGAGAGACGATCGGAGCACACGCAAGGCTTACACAATGTAGGACCTGGGCTTCACACGGCCCGCACGCTTGGTGATGGGCACACGTGTTGGCACTCCCAGGGCGGGGATAACGAACGCAAGCGCACCAAGAGCAAAAGTCAGACGCATGATGGAGCGAGTATGGGGATAGGAGCGAGCCGCGGCCTGAAGATACCGGATGTCGCTCTGGTCTTTTATGGCGCTGGCCGTGGGTCGAAATATCAAAAGAGATGGCGAAAGACAATCTCCTCGAGAAGGTAATGGTTGACAAGATTGATTACGGTCAATGCAATTCGGTCGGTGGTTGATCGAGGCACGTCCCATCATGTCTTGGCACGGCTCCGGCCCTCAATCGCCACGGCGCCAACCCCAGCAGCGGGCACAACAGAGTCACGCTTTTTCAGCCACTCCGTATGCCTCCAAAGCACCAAGACACGACGAACGAACCAGCGCATATATCCAGAGCTCACGAGGGACACTAAGAAGCGGGAATGTGCTTCTAACGTAAGATGAGTGAACAACATGGACATGTCAAACATCTACACAAATGAAGCGGTGCACAAGATAGGGATACTCTTGGCACGCAAACCAAGAAGTCTTCCGGGCTGCGAGGCCGGTACCACACTGCAGTGGAGCCTCGATCACATTACGCAGCAGCGACCAAACTCTCCACAAACAGTTCACCACCTTGGACATAATGGTCAAGCAGATCAGAAGGCAGGCACGGGCAACGAAAACTCCGTTGTCTAGACTCTATTGACGAGACAAATGTGTATGTTATCCTTAAAGCCGTAACCTCCGAATCAGCTTCGAGAGTTAAAATATACCGTTACTGGAAGGCAGCAGCCTCGATCGCTATTCTGTCCTAATTAGTAGTTGATTAAATGATTCGGGACTTGGGACACTCTTCGACGCGGCTAGACCTTACAATCGGTCACACCAATCTGATTCCAATTCAACCAGCATAACTTACGTGACCTGTATTCAAAGCAAAACAAACGACAGGACCGCTGGAATGGTCCCTTTGACGAACTCATCGTTAACGCTCCAACGGGTACGGCTAAACAAAGCAACGGCAAGCTGGCGGCAGGAGCTCGATTCGACTCAGTATATAACTTAACATGAATGAGTTATGTATTACTCCAGAAACCTAGATAACATATATTAAATAAAGGGGATTGTTCCTAAGACTCAAAATGTGAACAGCATCCAGGTACGTCGAACAGTAACAAAGTCCGCCCAATTCACCTTGAAGGGCTTCTACCATCTTGTGGCCAGAAGGTCATTGCTTGTGACAGCTCCAGTAGTAAGCTGAACGACCGGCAAGGCGTTGTTCTTGAGGTCCTCGGAAAGATCGGCAGGAGACTTTTGCCTGTGGTTGCTGATCGCGGCGACCAATATCCCGGCAATCCCAGGACTGAGCAGTTCTCCTCAGTTCTGGTTCATGAGCGGCAAATCCAGGACTTACGTGGCCATAGAGGTACCGGACAGCACGTTGGTAGAATCAGGGCCATCGATCCATGCGCTCTTGACATTGACACCATAGTACCAGACATCAATCAAAGACCCAAAATTGGAGAAAGACGCCTGTTTGTTGCCATAGTCGACCGCTCCGATGGTGTTTGCCTCCTTGACCCTTGCAGGACTAGAGGTATCTGCTGGCAACATGCTATTCCCAGCAGCGATGCTGAAATGAAGGCCCTCCCCGATGCAATTCTTCACAGCATCGTCCAACCCGGTGTTTGGCGCACCCCCGAGTGACATTGTTACGACGGATGGCACCTGGTCGCTTTTGTATATCTTGCAAGCCTGTTGCACGCCCATGATCACATCCGAAGTGGTTCCAGAACCATCATCGCCAAGGACTGTGGATAGATTTGTTAATATTCTATGATTTAACCAAAAGAAGTCGATAGTTACCTTTGATCCCGACAAACTGCGCTGCGGTGGCGTTTCCAAAACCCATACCAACAGCCGATCCCGCGGTATCTGAGTAAATTATAAGTCGACCTGGATGATGACTTATGAACCCATGACTCACGCGTTCCATGTCCGTTCCCGTCCTTTTGCTCGTACTATTATAGCAGAATTATGTGAGCAGCCCGTATAGGTGGCTCAGACTGCTACCTACATCCTTGTTAATTTGAGGTCCCCAACTAGCGCGGCCGCCAAAACAGTTGTGTTCTGTGTAGATTCCCTAAATGGAATCCCCTTAAAAACAACGTCGTTTCGCCAGCGGATAGTAGCACTTACTGTGTCAATCCCGATAACCCTCGTACCCTCTCCTTTGCCTCCCGTATCAGTGCGTTTCTCCCGGGTTTCTGACTCGGCGATAGCTTTGTAGCCAACGGGATCAAAGCCGTCCAATCCAATCCTGAACACATGAACAAACACCGATGTTTCTTGGTTGATGGTTGGACTCACTCGTAGTTGATAGAGACAATGCCATCCGGCTCAACCGACTGCACTCCAGCAGTCCCTCGAATAGAATCGAGATCTTTGGTGCTGAGAATCGTCGCGGCAAAGCCGTTTATGATGGTGTAATCGTGGTCAATCCGGGAGAGGCTGTCGGTGAAGCTTGGACCTGTTCTCATATAGGCGTTCTTGGATGCGGCATCTTTGAAAGTACTGAGCGCGTTTTGGTCTGGTGAGCTACGCGTATGGGAGTTTATGGAACAGACACGTACACAAGGAACGAATTTAGTTTAACAGGACCAGCACGCTTGGTGATTGGGACTCGAGTCGGTACGCCAAGAACGGGGACGACGAGCACGAGTGTAGCGAGAGCAGCAGTCAGATGCATAGCGGGAGTGGAAGAGAGAGCGAAAAGGAGCCAGAGCCTGCAGCACAACGGTGATGCCGCCTGGTTTTTTATATCCCTTAGTCGTTCAACGCACAAACGAGAAGCAAGCCTCGAGTCACGCTTCTCTGTCGGATCCTCGAAAAAGAACCTGTTCGATGTGTCCAATCCATTGTACTACAAGCTTGATTGCGATGCGGGTGGTCTTCGCGAATTCAATCTGATGAGCGGTGGTTGATCGAGGGCAGCTCTATTTGATTTATCAGGTCTTGGCGCGGCATCGGCCAGGTAAAATGACGTCAAGCGCCGGCACCAGCTATAGATCCTCCGCCTGTTCCCATCCGCATAGCAGCCATGATACCCATCCATATAACGACACATGAGACTCCAGTGTAATCTGAATATCATCGAGCCCGTAGCAGGTGGCCGAGTAGTAGTGATATTTTTGGCGACGGAGAAATTAGCTTCTCTTCGGTCCAATATGCTTTAGTCTGTGGCGTCCATTTCGCGTTGGGCAAATTCAATCACGCAATTTATTCGCAACCGAGGATCTGACGGCCGCGATGTATGCGCGCAGACCCTCGTTGATTGCAGTTCAGATCTTCGATGCCATGATTTGACGTGTACAAAGATCAGTTGACCAACACGAGCGAAAAGACAAGACCAAAATGTCGATCCACCTCTCAATCTCCCTCTTTAAAAGAAGCTGCATAGAACTCACTACACGACCTTTTGTTCCATGTGGGGCTTGTGGTCTCGAAGTAGTGGGCTGTGGCTAAACGATGTGGTGCTCATTCAATTTTTATGAAGAACGATGCCTCGCGCGTCGTCTGTTGGAATTACAATCATATGCGTACATGTATGCGATGTGTTTGCATTTGTTTGCTCTTTCTTGTATTTCATTCGCCCTCGTGGTAAATTTTCTCCCCTTAGTTCTCTACCTTCGTAGTTGAGCTAAGGTACAGTTTTTCTCTTATTTCTTCTATCTTTTCTGTTGCTCATCGTACCTGTAGTTCGTTGTAACTAGGTACAGTCAATTGATAAGTTCTCTACCTTCGTAGTTGAGCTAAGTTTGTTGTAACTAGCTCGCCCGGAAACCTCCCTGCGCAAGACCGTCAACTGTGACGAAGAAAGGATCAAGTTAAATTGAAGCCCATGTCTTCAGCCACACGCATTCATAAATAGAACAGTTGATATCATTAACCATTCTTCGCGTAGCAGAATCATAGAGCCACTGGTGACGAACAAATAGATTTTAAATCATGTGCGCAACATTTGCTACTTGGTCGCCTTGAGGTCTATTGTGTCGCTAGGCGCCCCTCTAGACCATAGCCTGAGCATATGGCTCGGGATAAGAAGAAAAAGAAGCTGAAGTGACTTGGGCGTACTTGCTGACGACAACAGCTCAGAATAACATAACTCATAGACTGGATTGAGCACACAGGTATTATATCAAACGTGCGCACAATCAAGTTTTATATACATTTGTCGAGTTCCACTTGAACACAAATCGATATATTTACCAGAATAGTTGTTGATTGGCTCAAGGACTGAAGCCGATAGAGGTCGTATGTATAATGCAGCATAATTGATGAAAGATTAGAGTGCGTTTGTTTCTCGAAATCGATCGCATTTGATGGAAAAGAACAAGATATGCGTAGTACTTTAAGATCATAGTCCTATGTGGGCTTCAAATCAAATGGGACACGTGACGCTCCCGCTGCAAAACGGCCACAGCGGGTGAGGGAGAGAAGATGTCGGAGGCATGTATTAGTAGAACAAGGAGCTGTATGCTCTTAAATATGCCATACGAATTTTCAGAGTGGCAGGCTGACTCTGTGGCGAGATAGCACTTGGACAGCACAAATGGCTGTCCCATTTGTTTTGACGATTAGCGCTTGAACGTTCAGGTGCTGTAAATGTGCGCTTAATCCTCCGTTTATCGACCGATTTTGCTGAAACAAAGTGCGCGAACAATATACTAGACATGATGGGAATGTAATCGCAAAATTCCAGCTCCTTCTGAGCTCTTACCGTGGAGTTATAGGTAAGCCAGGATACCAGGGTACAGCCTCCCCTACCCCAAATTAAGTGACTATCGGGGGGAGTTTGGTGAGTGTATACGAGACCTACGAGACTCTAAGTGGCATAGTATACCTAAATGGAGATTCTGCAGCTCGTAGATAGCGCATACAGGAGGGTATACGATGATCATAGGATTTCGAGCAAGACTCCATAATAATGGATTGAACGCTGCGAGTGTCGAGGCGTAGCTATCGAGCTGACAAGTACATGCCATGTACAATAGCAGAGTGGCTGTCTGCACGCCAAGTTTCAGACGCATTGAGCCAGAACCCACAGAATTACGGACCAAGCATAGTAGAAACTCACTTTTTTGGACCAAATTTACTATGTATTTGGAAGGTATATGGAATGTATAGTCCGTAATTCTGTGGGTTCTGGCTCAATGCGTCTGAAACTTGGCGTGCAGACAGCCACTCTGCTATTGTACATGGCATGTACTTGTCAGCTCGATAGCTACGCCTCGACACTCGCAGCGTTCAATCCATTATTATGGAGTCTTGCTCGAAATCCTATGATCATCGTATACCCTCCTGTATGCGCTATCTACGAGCTGCAGAATCTCCATTTAGGTATACTATGCCACTTAGAGTCTCGTAGGTCTCGTATACACTCACCAAACTCCCCCCGATAGTCACTTAATTTGGGGTAGGGGAGGCTGTACCCTGGTATCCTGGCTTACCTATAACTCCACGGTAAGAGCTCAGAAGGAGCTGGAATTTTGCGATTACATTCCCATCATGTCTAGTATATTGTTCGCGCACTTTGTTTCAGCAAAATCGGTCGATAAACGGAGGATTAAGCGCACATTTACAGCACCTGAACGTTCAAGCGCTAATCGTCAAAACAAATGGGACAGCCATTTGTGCTGTCCAAGTGCTATCTCGCCACAGAGTCAGCCTGCCACTCTGAAAATTCGTATGGCATATTTAAGAGCATACAGCTCCTTGTTCTACTAATACATGCCTCCGACATCTTCTCTCCCTCACCCGCTGTGGCCGTTTTGCAGCGGGAGCGTCACGTGTCCCATTTGATTTGAAGCCCACTGTACCAGTGGGCGCGTCAATTTAATTAACTTAGGAGGAGGTGCTGAGGTGACCGTAGTCTTTGCTAAGGATCAAACTGAATAAAAACTCAACTGGATTTTTTCATTGTACAACGCATACATCCAATGAAAGACATAAACCGTAGCCGTTATCCGTCTCTTTTGCGGCATACCCCGGAAACCAATATAATCATGATAACGAGGGTTTGGATTCAAAGTGTAGTCTACCACTTGGTAGCCAAGAGGTTCGTAGTTCCAGAGGGCACCCCGGTCACAACAGCACGAGCGTGCGACTTGAGATCAGCAGTCAACTGAGCGGGAGTCTTGTTACCATACTCGCCGATAGCGACTGCCAAAATTCCAGCAACGAAGGGGCTAGGGGGTTTGGAGGAATTATTAGGGGCATATATCTCCGCATATGATGCAAACTCACGTGGCCATGGAAGTACCAGAGATTGTGTTTGTAGCGGTCGTGCTGCCAATCCAAGCACTCAAGATGTTGACACCGGGTGCCCACACGTCAAGGACCGAACCATAGTTAGAGAACGAAGCCTTCTTGTTAGAACTGTCAACCGCGCCGACGGTATTGGCCGTAGAGACGCGAGCAGGGGATGTGGTCGAAGCATCGACGTTGCTGTTACCAGCGGCGATCGTAAAGTGGAGTCCCCCGCTAATAGCAGTAGACACAGCATTGTCAAGTGCGGTATATGCACTTCCACCGAGCGACATGGTGGCAATCGAAGGGCGGCCGGTCGCCTTGAACTGGTTATAGGCGTAGTTGACGCCGCTGATAACGTCCGAGTTCGAGCCAGATCCGCTGTCGGACAAGACTGGGTGCCAAAACGATGAGAAGTGATTGCATGAAAGTAATATGGAAACTCACCCTTGACGGCGATGATGTTAGCCGAAGGGGCCTGGCCATAAGTAGAGCCAACAGCAGTACCGGCGGTGTGAGTTCCGTGACCGTTACCGTCTTGGTTGGCATAACCACCATAGGTTGCACCCCACTTTGCACGGCCACCAAACTGGCTATGCGCAGTGTAAATACCCTGGAGATATTGTTTAGCACAAAGATGAAGGGGGTGAAGCAAAACTCACAGTATCGATACCATAGATATCAACACCCGAGCCTCCAGTCGCACGAACGGCAAGGGGTGCAACAGGTGCCGCGGCCGACTCATCACCAGGGCTAACGAGCCAGGTGAGTATGGATAATCATGTTAATATCAAGTGGTACTCACAAGTAGTCGATCGAGACGATGCCATCCTCCTCAATGAATTCGATGTCCTTTGACTGGCGGATAAAGTCGAGATCCTTGCCCTTGAGGGTGACCGCGTAGCCGTGGAACACATCGCCGTACTTGTACTGCAAGCTGGAGCCCGCGACGAAGCTGGAGATGATCGAGTTCAAGTGCGAGTCCTTGTTGACGCCATCTTTCAGTTTACTGATGTAACATTATTTGGTGAGTACCTAAATCGAGTAAATGCATAGAAAATACCTACATGATATACGAGTTGGCCTTTACCTGTCCAGGGAACTTGGTGATTGGGACGTTGCCGGTTGGGGCAGCGAGAGCTGGGATAAGGGCGGCGAGTGCAGCAATGGAGATGAAGGCGCGCATGTTAAAAAAGTGGAGGATAGCCGGCTAAGAGACTGAGGTATGCAACTGCGAACTGGACAACTGCTGGAGAGCTCACCTTTGGACCCGCCTGTTTTATACTCCCTATTGTCCCATTGCCCACACGATTTTGAGTCTGGGTAGACTCTCCCAGCTACCCCTAACTATGCATGCAGATTGCGACATTATGCACACGAATTGCCTTATACGGATGTGAGCATGCGAAGAAGTCTCGCATGGCGATTCGGCATAAACAAATCATGTGTTGAGGACCGTTGCAGACATGATAGTGCCTTCCACAAGTGTGGACACTGTAACAGTAGTACGCATGGGCACGTCGGAGAATCTGTGCAGATGAGGATTAGCTCAAGCCGGGAGAACTCTTGGCACGCCATAAATAATACGAGCCGAGAGTCCGTGCTTGCTTCGTAATTGAACTAGCCGGGGCATGAATCTACGCGGAGAATTCAATGCCGTAAGCGAGCATATAATGAAGACAGTACGTAATCGACATTGACCGAACTGAACTCGTTGGGAATTGGTGGGAGATAGTGTGCAGCCGAATAACTTCGGCCTGAGTTATTGTCTAGCTAGCGTCGTCCTGGTGAAGAGCCGACGACACGGTCATGGGTGTGTAGATGCAAGCAAATCTGCCAATCGGGGGTAAGTCCTGAGAACCAAGGTACGTCTCTGGTGAGAGACTCGAGACTCGAGATTGATCGTTGCTCGGATTAGCGAACATCGGGCACGTGACCATAAGGTCGCCAATCTATTGCGTGACAGGACGAGAACGCGTGATGGATGGTCACCTCGCCCACTCTCTGGTTCACTCCGTGCGGTTATTCTTGTTGGGCAGCGTCACCGATATGAACGGCGATATAGCCGGTGACACAAGGACTTGAAGCAGTAGACGTTTGTCATCACGGAAGTACCAGATATTGTGTTGGTACGAGTAGTGCGACTAATCCAAGCGATGAGAGCGTTAGAATAACACAAATTATAAACTCAAACGTGCGCACAATCATGTTTTATATGCATTTGTCGAGTTCCGCTTGAAACACAAATCCATATATATACCAGAACAGTTGTTGATTGGCTCAAGGACCGAAGCCGATATAGGTCTTCTGTATAACATAGCTTATTGATGAAATATTGGAGTGCGTTTTTTCCTTGAAATCGATCGCGTTTGATGGGAAAGAACACGATATGCGTAGTCCTATAAAATCATGGTCCCATGCACGCACCAGTAGGCTGGTGGATTCGATCAGCTTGGGGAGTGGTGCTGAGGTGGCCGTATCCTTCGCTAAGCATTTAGACTGCATATATAAAACTCAATTGAATCTGTTCATTGTACAACGCATACATCCAATGAAAAACAAAAACCGCAGTCGTTATCGTCTCTTTTGCAGCATATCCCGAAACTCAATCACATTATGGTAATAAGGGTTTGGATTCAAAATATAGTCTACCACTTGGTAGCCAAGAGGTTCGTAGTTCCAGAGGGCTCGCCAGTAATAACGGGGCGACCATACGACTTGAGATCGGCGGTGAGGTCAGCAGGCGATTTGTTACCATATTCGCTGATAGCATACGCCAAGATACCGGCAACAAAAGGACTAGGCAGAAGACACATTAACACCAGATATCCCTAATTTTCGTTGTAAACTCACGTGGCCATGGAAGTGCCCGAGATGGTGTTGGTAGCGGTGGTGCTGCCAATCCATGCACTGAGAATGTTGACGCCGGGGGCCTGGATATCGACAATGGGGCCGTAGTTGGAGAACGAAGCCTTGCGGTTGGAGCTATCGACAGCGCCGACAGTATTGGCCGTAGAGACGCGAGCAGGGGATGTGGACGAGGCATCGACGTTGCTATTACCTGCGGCGATGGTAAAGTGGAGCCCCCCGCTAATGGCGGCATACACGGCGTCGTCAAGTGGGATATATCCACTTCCACCGAGCGACATGGTCGCAATCGAAGGGCGGCCGGTAGTCTTGAACTGGTTATAGGCATAGTTGACACCGCTAATCACGTCGGAGTAGGCACCGGATCCAGAGTCGGACAAAACTAGGTGCCAAGAATATAAGAAATGCTTACTTAAAATTAATGTTTCGACCCACCCTTGACAGCGATTATATTAGCTGAAGAGGCCTGGCCATAGGTAGACCCAACGGCGGTGCCAGCAGTATGAGTTCCGTGACCGTTACCGTCTTGGTTGGCATAACCACCATAGGTTGCGCCCCACTTGGCGCGGCCACCGAACTGGCTGTGCGCAGTGTATATTCCCTAGGAGAGTATTTAGTGTATCAAGAGAGTTATTGCGATAAAACTCACAGTATCAATGCCATAGATATCAACGCCCTCGCCTCCGGTCGCCCGACCAACAAGAGGCGCAGCGGGAGGTACAGCAGACTCGTCGCCAGGGCTAGAGAGCTGGGTTAGTATGGGGAATAATACGAGTAATAGGTTGTGTTCACAAATATTCAATTGACACGACTCCATCCTCCTCGATGAATTCGATGTCCTTCGACTGGCGGATAAAGTCGAGATCCTTGCCTCTGAGAGTGACCGCGTAGCCGTGGAACACATCTCCATACTTGTACTGCAAGCTGGAGCCTGCAACAAAGCTGGAGATGATCGAGTTCAAGTGGGAGTCCTTGTTAACGCCATCTTTAAGTTTGCTAATATAACATTATTTGGTCAGTAACCGAATCGAGTAGATGCATAGGAAATACCTACATGATATACGAGTTTGCCTTGACCTGTCCAGGGAACTTGGTGATGGGGACGTTGCCGGTCGGAGCAGCGAGAGCCGGGATAAGAGCGGCGAGTGCAGCAATGGAGATGAAGGCGCGCATGTTAAAGAAGTGGAGGATCACTGGCTGAGAGACTGAGGTATGCAACTGCGAACTGGACAACTGCTGGAGAGCTCACCTCTGGGCCAGCTTGTTTTATACTCTCTATCGTCCTATCGCGCGCACAATTTCAAGTCTGGAGGGACTTTCCCGGCCACCCCTAACTATGCATGTAGATTGCGACATTATGCACACGAATTGCCTTATACGGATGCGAGCATGCGAAGAAGTCTTTCATGGCGATTCGGTATGATCATATCAGGTGTTGAGGACCTTTGCGGGGCCGATAGCGCATTCCACAAGTGTGAACATCATAGTATTAGCGCGCGTGGGTACATCGGAGAATCTGTGCAAACAAGGATTAGCTCAAACCCGAAGAACCCTTGGCACGCCGTAAATAATAGAAGCTGAGAATGCGTGCTTGCTTCGAGATTGAACTAACCGGGGCACGAATCTACGCGGAGCCGCAATCAGGCGTTCGAAGAAATCAGTGTGTAATATCCATTGGCTGAACTGAACTCGTCGGAATTTGGTGGGAGATAGCGTGTAGCCGAATAGCTTCGGCCCGAGTTGCTGTCTAGCCAGTACCGTCCTCCTGGTTGTGAACAGCTGACGACACAGTCACTGGTTTAGAGATGCGTTCTAATTTGCGAACCGAGGGTCGGCGTTACGAACCAAGATCAGTCTCTACTGAGAGAGGTGGGAGTCGAGACTGATCGGTGCTCTGATTAGCGAATGTTGGTCACGTGATCAAGCTGTCACCAATTTAGCGTGAGTGACAGGATGAGGGCGCGTGATGGCTGTCACCCTGCCACAGTCAGCACCCATAGGTTGCAATCCCGTCAAAGACTCTGGTCAAGCATCATCCCTCTATCTTCTCTTAAATATATATCCTGATCAAACCCGTCACCATGCCGCCGGAATGCGTGGGAGTTTTGTTCGCTTGCAAGTGAGGTTTCATGAATCTATTTGCTACTGGCCTATAATAAAAGTACGGAAAGCAATACTCGAATTGTGCTTTGTTGAGGTTTTGATTATCTCCTTCCGATGCGTCTTCAGTCATTCAAGTACCTGGGGTGTCAAACTTCCTTTTGTATATAAGTTTCAGAGGTGGTACTCGACTTAAAACAACAATTTCCCATGCCCAGGGAAAGACCCAGTCAATAATAACAACTCGCAAATCATCATAAATTCTGTCAAGTGACACCATCCTGTTTGGTTAATTCTAACGGAGGACTATAGGGCCGTTCAGAAAGGCTGGGCCACCAAGATCGGCCCAGGGTACACACGGCGGGCGCCAGCCTTGAGAGCCGAGCCGACAGCAGTCGGGGAGCCTGGGATATTACCAATATGAACCGCGATGTAGCCTGCGACAAGGGGACTGTATAGTTTTTGTGAATGTGCGCTATCAACAACAGGTTAAGATTCACTCACGCGGCCATAGAAGTACCGGAGAGCGTATTGGTACGACTGGTACCACCAATCCATGCACTCAGCACATTCACACCAAGTGCCCACACGTCAACGACGTCGAAAGACCAAGAGTTGGAGGGTGAGTATGTTTGGTCCTTCGAGTTAACAGCACCTACGGTGTTGCCAGCAACTCGAGTAGGGGGATTGACATTACTATTACTAGCGGCAACCGTAAAGTGAAGTCCACTAGCGATGGCGTTATTCACGGCGGAGTCAAGAGCGGCGTTGGTACCACCGCCTAAAGACATGTTAGCGACCGAAGGACGACCACTGGAGCGAGCTTGGGTGGCAGCCCAATTGACTCCGGCAATGACATCGGAGTAGGTGCCTGAGCCAGCATCCGATATAACTAAAAGAAGTTGTTCATGAATTTGCTAATGGGTAAACGATAAGGCCTACCCTTGACGGCGATGACGTTCGCAGAGGTTGCGAACCCGTAGGTAGTACCGACAGCGGTAGCAGCAGTGTGCGTTCCGTGACCGTCACTACGAAATGAGATCCAGGTAAATTTACAGGGGTTACCCATGAAACCGGCTCCAATTACCTGTACTACAGGTAAACCTCTGCACGTATATTCACACGCATACATGTCTTGAAACCGATGCATGTATTTTTTTTTTCCTGTATACACAAAGAGAATGGTATTACAGGTTTTTGCAAAACTATGTTACATCGAGTGCTAATCGTCGCCTTGGTAATCCCGTCCATCCTGCGTGAACACCGTTCGACACAGTGATTCGTCCTGGTCAATTCCAACCCATTCTCGCCCTCTGTTCTTTTCCTTTGTATCGATCCGACCGACCACGCAATTTATTGAGGTAACGTCGAGTGTAACTATCTTGCCGAAGTTGGTGTATGATACCTGTTCGACCGAGGCGTCCCCTTCAGCATTCTTCACCACAGTTATCTGTGCTAGGATGTGAAGCTGGTGAGAGTGGATGCCAAAATCGGGATCGGGGGGAGAGCAAGTAATAGCCAGAATGCGATCAAATTACCTACCCTCAATTTTGTTGATCATATTGGCTCAAGGGGTAGTGGAAAAAAAAATTCCTGCACGAGGTCGGATTTTGAGAAATCACTCGCCAGGAGCACCCACCCACCCCCTGATAGATTATGTCATATAAATTTGTCCAAATTGGGTATATATGCACGTGACCACCATGTGTGGCCACAAGTTAAGACAAAACTGTGTCATACACTACATAGCGAGTATTGCATTTCAACAATTTTGTTCAATATTGGATTTTTTCCCTTGCGCACCAGCTGCAATTTGATGCCACAGTGGTAGTAAAGAATGAGGTCAATATAGATGGAGGATCTTAGAACGAGAGCCGATAAAAGGTAACAAGATTCGACTTTAGCCACATGTACCATTTGTTGTATTGATTTCCATGCTGTGTTTATCTGGTATCACATTGTCATCGCTTGAAGCAGCGTCTTCATGATTCAAGTTTTGATTCAGGTCGTCAGCAACTTGTCCACCCCATTCTGGAAGTTCAATCGTTCTGCTTATTTTGGTCACCAATAGAAATATGGCTGGTCGATTCCTACTGACCGTAGGACCATGCGAGAGCCGTGCGCTTCAGATATCGCCAGTTCAGGGCCAGCAACCCTACCTTGAGCAAGTTGAGGAACTGCTCAACGTCACGCCGATCCCGAGTGATTCACATGGTGTAACGCCCAGCCGTAGGCCGGGCACGAACCAAGATGTATGCAGCGGCTGAACAGTGTTGGAATTACGTGTTTTTTCTTCTTTTAAAGACATTTCATCTTTTGCCAACCCTCAGCCGCTTTTATGTTCCGTTTAATGCTCGGTTGTCATAGATAGTTAGATACTGTTTTACTTCTTTCATTTTAGCTCCCCCAAACGCCCATAGAATACAAGCTTATTGCCCACCTTACCCCATCGGTCTCTCCTCCCTGATTAGTTGCTGCGTTCACGCATTTAGCCACAACTCACCTCGCTCCGCTCGGTTCCCTACTCTCCTCTTGTGCTCGCTCGTTTTTGGTCTCGCGTTCGCTCGTCTTGTTCTCGGACGCGTTGGTCCCGTCGTCCTACCCCTTTCCTCCCCATCGTGTCTTTCACGACGCGTCCAACACGGGTCTTTCAATAGCCGTAATTTCTGACTGTGAAGGTCAAACTAGGTCAATGTACGCGCTAAGATCGGACAGCTTGCAGATACCTACCGAATGTTCTAGGATGTGCTTGAAAGACTGTTTTACATGTATATAAGGAGCACATGCAGGCTCCGTAGGTACTCATCCCTGTAGTTAATACCATGCCAGTTCTATCGTCTTAAGCACACTGCGCTACGTGCATTTATTGCGTGATTATATACAACACCGACTTCAACACGCGTTGACTGCGTATTTAGCACTCTGATATACATACATCGGCGACTTGCAGGACGTCAGGCGAGTTGCTAACAATGTCAGGCACACCCAGCGAGACGGAGAAGCTTAATCTGGCATCCTATCATCCCTTGAGTACCCCTTAAGCACGTACTCCAAGCCGCATCTGCGGATTTCACTATTCCTTTGTAAAAATCCATTACTACTCGGCCGTTCGTGCCGGGTCGAATTAATACCTTTGTTTTGTAATTGGTTATCAATTGGTAATTGCATCTTATACTTCCATAAAAGTTATATTTATATGGTACAAAAATTCTGAAAAAACGCGCCAGTAGGTCCTCGACGGACCCACCCACCTAGACCTCGGGTGGGCGCTTATTTCGGCGCTACCCCTTGTATTGGCTTCTCGACCATTGTATCAGTTCCTGTCCTAATCGTACACAAACTGCAAGCTGTGAGTTGTGATACAGGTAAAATAGCTCGAACTCGCCTTGACAAAAGAGTTGTCACGGTTACCTTGCGCCGAGGAAGGATTCCTCACACAGGCACAACAAATATAATCCCTCCCTCGCCAAGGCAGAGCCTACCCCAGCGCTCACAATATTCTGGCAAGTACTCCACCCACGCCCTGAACTCTTGATCCAAGTTAATATTCGTTCAGAAGAATGCGGTTGCTCACTTTCACACGTTTTAGCAGTATGCGGAAGCCAGGCAGGCGAGGGAATAGCAGATTGAGACGGTGCAAACAGTCGGGTGGACGGCGAACAAGGCCTGAGACGGTCTACAAAATGTTGCATCAGGCGATTATATATAATAGACCGTAGGACAAATAGTGTATCAGGTGTTGGGCCATGGCATCCGTTCTTCATTCTCGGCCCACCACCTCACCTGGTCCCCAACCCTAGGTCCTCAGAATAGCCCAAAGTTATATATACAGTACGTCTAGTAAAATGATCTAATTCCTAGGGCTAACAAATCCGACTTTCATTCCGCCTTGCGTCTCTAGATCCACCAAGTCACATATGACCACCACAAGTACTACACCATCCGGGACTTGAAACCATAGCTGAAATCACCTCTAGATGAATAAACACGATACTTGTACTACAACCAAGGGACAATACGAGGACTTTCTAGCCTACACGGCAACAAAAGCGACACGTGGTGAGCTCGACCGGTTCCATAATCGTTGCTCTTTTAATTGATATAAATTCTTTCATAGATACTGAAACATCCCATGACGTGCGTCCAGGTGAGCGGGGCATTTTTATTGCTTATGCTGGCAGTACTCTCAGCGAGCAGATCCAGTGATCGTCACCAAAGCCCAACTCTTGGTCGCTCATCCGACTTTGACGTCCCTGTGTTGACTCGTAGCGCTTGTAGAGGAGCTCCATGATTTTCTGAGCGCGAGTATTGGACCGCCAAGGAGCCTGCGCGCAGTAACTCAAGAAGTCCACCGCCTCAGCAGTGAGTAACCGACCCGTTTCAGATCTATACATCATAGTCGCCACTTATCAGACAAACCCATTGGGTTAGTAAACCACTAAACAATAACTCAGAAGCACCTAGTATCAACTCTTCAGCCCCAGCACGGCTGTCTCGGTGAGTCATGACCGCATAAATTTGCTATAAAATTAATAATATTACAATCGAACCCCCACAGAGGCAGGGGATAAAGACCAACAGGTAAGCTCGTTGACATTCAATATACCCTACTGATACTGTGATACAATACCAAGCAAACTACCCTTAAACGCGCTAGGCCGACCTTGGGCCGACCCCAAGAATGGTGAGAACAGTTACTTCGACCGGTAGAATTTTGCTGACTCTTACGAGCGCCCCATCCCTTCCGAAACCAAGCCCGGCCCTCCACCTCCCCTTTCTGAAGTGTCAGGCAAAGCTTCGTTGGTCGGCGACATCTCTTATCGCAGATGATTCACATGGACCATGGCCAGCAACAGGCAATAGTTGGGCTGGGCTTTGTATCGGCAGTCCCAAAATGTGCCGAAGAAGATATGTAAGCGTATAGTAGAAAGAAGACGAAGTTACTGAATACTTGGCCTTTCCATTTGAGGAGATGTATGCTGATTTTCTATACGGATGGGGTTGCACTAGGTGTTCCATATCAATACAAATGCACATGTAACAACCCGGCTGGTTCAACGAGCCAACACCCATACCTGCGCGCGGGTCATTCCTAGCCATCGATCGAAGCGCATTATCGAAAGCATAGGACTTGCAATAGCCCAAGTGTAAACTGCGTTGAAGCGCTATCTGGGTTAAATCGCGAAGTCTGTCATAAATCCCCATTCTACCCATGTAACTCAACCCTATCTCTAGATTATCAAACCCATGGCACATTTTATTAGCTAATCACGATGTAGCACGGAGTTGTCAACCTGTTTGAGGGGAAGCCTAAGGGCACATTGCAAGCTTGGTGCGAAAAGAATTGGCTCGGGGTGGAGATCGGCAGTCGGCAGCGCATATTACTGTGCTATTACTGTGCTAATTGTGAAAGTATTGTAACGCCCGGCCGAAGGCCGGGCATGTATTCGTACATTTACCTTGTTCGTAGCCACCACACGACTGGTTATTACGTCCATCAGGACACATGTTTTCGGGACTCTCCCACCACCATTCCCCTCATTTATTTGTCGCATTTATATACTCTATCTAATATATACAATCGTTTTATCTATTCAGCTTCGCTGAGACGCTCGCTTCGCTCGCTCGACGTGTATATCCATACTCCCTATCCTTCCCGGTTCTATAGCGCGACCACCGCGGGTCTTTCAGTATTTACCAGATAGATCATGCAGTAAGTCATAGTCGGATCCGTACCTCGGATATTCACCCGTTTAGCCCTTGATTAATGCGAATTTCCTTGCTACGAAGAGGCTAGAATAGTCCCTGTTAATCCAGTTTTAGGGCTGAGGAACAGCGTCGAATCGCAGCCGGTGCTACACAGAACCGGCTAAGATCGTTTATAGTAGATTATGGCACGATCATAGGTCGGAGTCTGTATTAGCAACTTTTGACGGTGAATACAATTGAACAATGAGGTTTTGGCCAAGAATTACACCAAATCTCAAAACGATAGGCAAAACTTTCGTTCGGATTCAATCAGTGATCCTCTCGGGATCAAGGTTGCGCCCACCGCGTTTGGTTTCTCTCAGCCGGGTGACTATGAAGACTCGGGTCACCCACAAGGGATATCAAAGCAGCAGCCAGGAAAAGTTCGTCTTTCCTTGTCTCTCTTTCTCCAAGCCACCTGTTACTTTCAATTCTTTGAAATCTGATACTATGGAATCGTCTCTCAAAACATATAAAGACTACGAAAATGACCCATGTTCTCGTATGCAAACCATGGAGTACATGCTTGGAACTGCTGTGGCGCCCCTTCCATCCAGTCCGCATGATGCCGTTCGTCAGTCCCTGATCAACGGACACACCCTCTTTCGTGGGGGATCTGGTGTCGTTATGGAAGCTTCCGAAGTTCTTGACAAGGAAGACATGCTCAAGGTTGAAGTACCCGAAGGTGGGTCCCCAGAATCTAACTTGGGAAACCAGGTGATAACAGAACCGCATCATGTAGAAAGCGATTACCCAGAGGATAGCCCAGTCCAAGTGCGCATACATGATTTCAAGATTCAGCATGAAGCACTCAAGAAACATGGTAAGTTTATCTCGGCTTCTCGCAAAGTGTAGAAGCTTATAAAACTTCAGGGCATGTTCAAGGCAGTTCGGATGCTCTCCTGGCCATTGGAGGTGAGATTCTGCCATCCAATTGAAATTCTATTTTCAGACAATTGACTCCTCGACAACAATCTAGCTAATTCCGTTCCACCTGTGACATCAAATGGTAATTTTTATTTTTATTTTTTATTGTATATTTTATATGACATCATTGACGTCATGTGCGCAGGTGATCAACCGAATGTCACGAGCCAGGAGGCGTCGTTGACATTAATTACAAATTATCCTATTTTCCCCGACTTATTTTATTATAGTTTACATGTCATGTGACTCAAGGAACTTTCCAGAATCTTTGTAATACGCTGACGCGTCTTCATTTGATATCGAAAGACCAATTGTAGTTTGCATCCGTGTATTCTCGGCTGTGTTTGCACTAATATATAAACAGGGTCAAGTTCGAAGAGGTTCCCTCAAGAACTTGACCTCCTGTCGTCAGTTCATTATAATTCCTTTACTTGATTTAAGTCTAGTCGTGACACTAGGTCAAGTTCTCCTAGTCCACAGGTAACAGGCTTGTCGTCGCCAACTACCCCTGGACCACTGTCTCATACGCCGTGCGCGTGTCTCAAGCTAACATATAAATTGCCTTCCAAAAATCCTACTCCACCCATCCACAGATACGCTTAGTCATTGCCCTATCGCGTCCCCGCATACCGAACCTCATTTGAGCGCTTCCTGGGCCTAGGCCGCGGCAGCTCGTGAGAACTAGGCTCCTGCACACGTGAACAAGCTTTGGCTAGCCAATCTCGTCCGTCGACACGAGGTGGGGTCACCCTGTGCCCTTAAGTAGTGGGGTAACGGAGGTCTTATTCCTTTCCATCCAGCAACGTGGGATACGTTGCAAATTCTTTTATTCTTGCGATACAAGGCGGCTACAAGAGCACCCAATTCTACCCTAGCCAGTAAGTCCTCCGGCAAGAGGCATAGCACTATATTCATCTCCATCTAGTGTCGTGGTACAACATCCTACTCGAGACAGTTCTCTACGTCTATAAACTCATACTATACTGCAACCCGATCGCATCCATCAAGCGAGAAGGTTACATTCAAGCACTTGAGCAACGCGCCGACGACATCTGGGCGGCACAACGAGGATTTTACGACGAATTAGTCTTTACTCGAGACCACGCACATCATAACTGCACACCCCGCGAAACCATAGAAGTTATTGCCGACTATTACTTCGACATTTTTCACCCAGGAGTTCCAGACCGTTATTCAAGCCTATACATTCTCCACAACGATCCTGAACCCGAGCGAACTGGTGAACTCCCACTTTTATATCCTGAATAAATATGTCACAGTGGGGATTGCACATGTCCTATGTTCCACCACCTCCACCCGAATCGACCAATTATGAACCCATCCCACCTCTTCAGCCACATCTAACAGGCCTAACAGATTTTGGTCAGGGAGGGGGTGACGAAACTTTTGTACAAAACACTCCTGTTGCTCCAAACCCACATGAATCGGATAACCCAATGATTGTATTAAACACATTACTAAATGAATTCCGAGCTTTCTGAGATGATATGACTCGCCGGATGAACTACGTTGAGACTCGAGTTCGGGAGAACATGTTTACTATGCGCCATTTCAACGGGTTACAAACGGACTTACAGACCATCCTCCCCAATTGCATGGCTTACCTAGGCAACCAACGGGCACCAATCGACCGCCGCCACCACCACCTACAGGAGGAATTCCCCCTCCTGCTGTACCTCCAGTACAAGTCCCTACATCGACTGCCCGAGTCAAATTGGCCAAACCGGATAAGTTTGATGGAAAAAAGGACAAGTCAACCACGTTCAAAGTAGCCATTACCCAATACCTTCGGTCCACTTATCCGGGCATCTCGGACGACAATAAAATCGCTTTCATCATCTCGTACTTGGACGGAAAGGCGGCTGAATGGGTCGAACCACACATGGAGCACGATATACTCCGGCAGGCCGTTCCGTGGCTACACAATGTCAACCTGTTTTGGGCCGAATTCGAGAAACGCTTTGGAGAGATAGATCGCGCTACCAAGGCCCTCAAGAAATTAAAATCCCTGAAGCAGAAATCGTCGGTCCAAGATTACGTCACTGAGTTCCAATCCCTGGCCGCATATGTTAACTACGATGACTTGGCCTTACGAGATATGTTCTACGAGGGTCTCAAAGACGAAATCAAGATGGCCATGCTCTCGCAGCTCTTTGATGTGAAGGATAACTCGACTACGGGACAAATGGTTGTCGATCGTGCCCTCCTTATCGACCAACACTTGGAACAATTCTCGGGCCGTACTATTTTCGAAAACAAAAATACCTCTACTAATAACCGCGCCGCCCCATCCAACCAACCTCGCGAAAAACTGTCCTCCGGTGATGCTGTTTATATGATCGGTACTGATGGTCGCGCGGTCAAAGGAAAAATTGAATCTATTGGACGTAACAACCGTGGCCAAGTCATCCCCAACGTCAAATGGGCAGGCCAGAACTCAACTGTACAAGTACCTTTCCCAGCCCTCAAGAAAGACGATTGTCCCTCCGAGGGCACCTCTCGCGCTCCTCCACCCCCTCCAGCGCTCGCAAAAGGCAAGGGGCCAGGACCCATGGAATTAGACGGAGAGAGGAGGCGTGGCGGTATAACCTGCTTGCGCTGCCAAGGAAAAGGACATATGGCGCGCGATTGCCCTTCAAAACCCATCTCTGGGTTCGAAGCCCAAATTGAGGAAGTGAAGGAGCCGGACTCGGACGATGAGTCGGTAAAAGACAACGCCTAAACCTGGCAAGGGGGTCAGTTTTGGGCGAGATATTAAAAAATATGGACAATTTCTCGGCTGCACATGTATCTTCTGATATGGAAATTATGTCGTTATCAAATGAATCACAAATGATGTTATTCTTCCGTGCGCAGCCGTGTGAAAACCCCCTTGAAAAACGTTCGGCCATCCAAGGAAAACCTTTCTCAGGATGGGCCATGCTTGATTCTGGAGCTTCCTCTATTTTTATCAGCGAAAACATAGTTCGCGACTTCCAATTATTTAAAAAAAAACTGGATAAACCAAGACACCTTAAGGTTATTGACGGACGTGAAATCGACTCAGGGAGGGTGGAGCATTATGTCACCCTTAATCTCAAAATCTTTGACCATGAGGAGGAGGTGGACGCCTACGTTGTCAATGTCGGAAACCACGACCTAGTCTTGGGAATGGCTTGGCTTAAACGCCACAACCCAGCCATAGATTGGGACAAAAAATCACTTATTTTTTCCTCTTGTTACTGCTCAGAAAACTGTCTGCACACGTCTCCAATGGTCAAAAGCGGTGAACCAGATCTAGAAATTGCTGCCACCGCTGAGCTACCTACAAGATACTCAGAGTTTTCAAAAATTTTCACAGAAGAAGAAATTTCCCCCCTGCCACCACATCGCCCTTACGACTGTGAAATCACCCTGAAACCCGACGCGGTTCCACGTCATGGCCCTATCTATAGCCTTGGTCCTAGGGAAGATGAAGAACTGCGTAAAACGGTTACGAAACAACTTGAAGCCGGACTTATTCGACCATCCAAGTCGCCCATGGCATCCCCAGTAATATTTGTCAAGAAGAAAAATGGGAGCCTACGGATGTGTATCGATTATCGAAAGCTAAATGATATGACCGTGAAAAATGTATATCCCCTGCCAAGGAGCAACGACTTGATAGAAAAGCTTCGAGGCGCAAAGATTTTTTCAAAATTCGATCTAAAATGGGGTTACAACTTGGTTCGAATCAAAGAGGGTGACGAATGGAAGACCGCATTCAAAACTCGCTACGGTCTATTCGAATACCTTGTCATGCCCTTCGGACTTACAAACGCCCCTGCAACGTTCCAGCACTTTATGAACGACATCTTTCGTGATATTCTGGACGTTTATGTTATTATTTACCTAGACGACATACTGGTGTTCTCAAAAAATGAAGAGGACCATGAGAAACATGTTAGAGAAGTGTTATCGCGTCTTCAGAAACACAATCTATACTGCAACTTGGCCAAATGTTTCTTTAGCGTCAAAGAGATCGACTACCTAGGGCTTATCGTATCCCCAGAAGGAATTAGAGTTGATCCAGCTAAAGTCGTTAAGGCCATTGATTGGTCGGTCCCCTCCAAAGTCGTCCAGGTACAAGAATTTGTTGGCTTCTGCAATTTTTATAGGACTTTTATACGGGACTATTCGCGCATTGCGGCGCCCTTATTTAACTTGACAAGAAAAAACCACCCCTGGGAATGGACAGACGAGTGCGCACAAGCTTTCGAACAACTTAAAGAAGCGCTACGCTCAGCCCCAGTACTAATTATCCCGGATATTTCAAAACAATTCTTCTTGGAATGTGATGCGTCTGATTTCGCAACAGGTGCAATTTTATCACAATTCTCTGAAGATGATCGCCTTCACCCAGTTGCGTTCTTGTCAAAAGCTATGACTCCAGCAGAACGGAACTACGATATTTACCACAAAGAACTTCTGGCTATAGTCAAAGCGCTCAAAGAATGGCGCCATCTACTAGAAGGAACAGCTTTGCCGGTCCAGATCATTACGGACCACAAAAATCTTGAGCCGTTCAAGGCTTCGAAAGACCTTAGAGGCCGCCTGGCTCGTTGGGCGGGTTTCCTATCTGAATTCAACTTTCAATTGAAGTATCGCCCCGGCAAGACCAATGGAAAAGCAGATATCTTGTCGAGGAAAGATGAACATCGGCCTTTAGGGGGGGGTGAGAGCCGAGCTCTGCTTGATCCCAACCTCTTCATTGCCGCAATCGAGCCTGATGAGGTCCTGGATGATCGCATTCGCGACGCATATCTACAGGACGAACGACTAAATCACATCATAGAGGCTCTTCAAAAGAATGATAAGGTTAAAAATTGGTCCTGGAATAATGGACTCCTTATATTCAAAAACAAGATTTATGTCCCCAACGACGACTCCATACGCAAAGACATCCTAGCAAGTCGTCATGACAATATGGCCGCAGGACATCCAGGGCAATTTAGGACACTTGAATTGGTCAACCGAAAGTACTATTGGAAATCCCTCAAAAAATCGGTAACCTCCTATGTGTCTCACTGTGAGTCCTGCATCCGAAACAAACATTCAAATCAACTTCCCCCGGGCTTACTTAACCCAATCGAATTACCTACAAGACCATGGGATCACATCAACTACGACCTAATCACAGGTCTCCCAGAGTCGGAAGGTTTCGATGCTATCCTCACCGTTGTCGACCAATTATCGCGAATGGTACACTTCATTCCTACCACCTCTCGAGCCTCAGCTGCTGACGTTGCAAATCTGTTTGTAACGTATGTATGGAAACTGCACGGACTCCCATCTAAAACTATCTCTGACCGAGGCCCCCAGTTCAATTCAGCTTTCCTCAAGCAACTCTACAAAAGACTTGATATTGAACCGTCCTTATCCACCGCTTTTCGACCTCAAACAGACGGTTTAGCGGAACGCCTCAATCAAGTGGTGGAGATATACCTTCGTCACTACGTGGCATACAAACAAGACGACTGGGTGGGGATATTACCTATGGCAGAGTTTGCGTATAATAACAGTGTCAACGCATCCACCAACCAGACACCATTCTTTGCCTGTTACGGTTTCCATCCCAGGTTCTCAATAGGCCAGCAAGCAGACGAATCTGTGCCGCACGCTGATGAACGAGCGGATCAACTGAAAGCGCGCATGGAGGAACTCCAATCTTCGGTCACTCTAGCGAACGAGAAAATCAAACACTACTACGATCTCAAACATCGTTCGCCAGAAGACATAAAGGTCGGAGATAAAGTATGGCTTGATGCTTGTAACATAAAAACGGAACGACCTGTAGCAAAATTGTCTGCCAAAAGGATTGGACCGTATAAAGTCTTGAAACGCGAAGGTACCCACGCATTCAAACTTGATTTACCCCATACGCTTCGAGTACACCCTGTTTTCCATACATCCTTAGTATCACTTAAAAAGGAAGATCCTTTCGGGCGAGACCCGCCACAACCGCCTGCTGAAGTTACCCCAGACGGTGAAGAAGAATATGAGGTTGAGCGTATATTGGACTCCAGGAAACGACGCAATCAAGTTCAGTATCTGGTACACTGGAAAGGCTACGGTCCTGAATCCAACACCTGGGAACCAATTGAACACTTGGACACCGCTATGGGGGCCGTTAAGAAGTTTCACCGTGAAAATCCAAAAGCGATTCGCCACCCAGACCTTGAGGAGGGGGTAGTGTCACGAGCCAGGAGGCGTCGTTGACATTAATTACAAATTATCCTATTTTCCCCGACTTATTTTATTATAGTTTACATGTCATGTGACTCAAGGAACTTTCCAGAATCTTTGTAATACGCTGACGCGTCTTCATTTGATATCGAAAGACCAATTGTAGTTTGCATCCGTGTATTCTCGGCTGTGTTTGCACTAATATATAAACAGGGTCAAGTTCGAAGAGGTTCCCTCAAGAACTTGACCTCCTGTCGTCAGTTCATTATAATTCCTTTACTTGATTTAAGTCTAGTCGTGACACCGAACTTGATTATTCAGATCCCCAAGAATGGTGTGAAGAATGACATTGAGATAGCATACAATGCGGACCCAGCAGATACCCTGAATCTCATCTGAAATAGCATGGACGTGCTTCCCGATGTTATGATTGGATATAAGCTCCCAACTGAGGGTATTCGGCGTGCGCCACATCCACTCCAATCAGCTGGCGAGCTCCAGGTGGCAATGGAAACTCTCAAGGGGATGATTCGGCGTAGCCGTGGAGCCAAAAAGATTTTGCAGATTATGACCGTAAGGCATGGATTACATTTTATCTTTTGTTATTCATATTCTTCTAGGTTGAATCTGACGGTGTTACTCAACCAAGCGTGACAACTGGCCGTATCACAACACACCTTGCCAGTCGGAAAGAAGTTCTAGATGGTCTTGAGTCTGTTCCTGAAGAAAAACGAAGCACGTTTGCTGAACTCTGGACCAAACTTGGCTGCGTTGTGCCGGGTCATAACAAATGTGTAATTGATAACAAAGCTCAACCTGCCGTACATAAGCCGGTCTCTATACAAGATGTCTCATATTGGGCAAACCAGATCGTACGCATTTAGACTAACCTACCGTATTCAACAACACTAACCAAGGTCCAGACTCAAGGTCGTGCCACCTTGACGGTTCCACCTAATGATATTCGCTGGGACCACGAAAAGTCTGTTCCCCATGTGTCCTCTGCATCAGCAGGATCGTCAGCAACCAAAGTCCAGCCGCTTTTCACCGTTCGGCAGGGCACATCAGTAATATCCATACCAAGCGATAGCAGCACTGCCACACTGCTTCTTGAGCAACATGACGTCAAGCCAAGCCTCAAACGCCCATATAGCTTCTCGCCAGATCCGTCTATGTCGGCTGGCCATAGCCGTTCCAAATGCCGGTTTGATGAACCAACTCGTCCGCACCTTGTTGTCTGTGAAGGCGTCCATTATCCTACAGTTACCAATGTTCTAGTGGCCCTCAACAAAGTCTTCCCGCTCCACTCTTACCTCACGTACGACGACATGATGCCTCAACATCAGATATACTATGCCCCAGATGTGGCAACAATGTCGGTAGATTGGTATGTGGAAAATATGGGTATGGGTCGCTCCTCCGCAGTTCACCTTCGCGACTATGCGGCACTTATGACGGCACGTGTTTGTCATGAAACTAACTACTAGTATAACCGCCGTGGCCATTTTTGACCTGCAGCTCAACCTTGCCCTTTTCTTACTAAAACCCCATCTCACTAGTTCTTGTATCGGAAAAAAATTGTGTACGGTCTCTCATGTATATACTATGTAAAAGTTTTGGTGCGTGCTCCCGTGTATGTGTTTCGGTTCTTCTCGACTCATTGACTGAATTATTGCTGCGGGTTGTATATGTACTTTTAGCCAAATTTGATATGAAGTTGAATATGAATGAAAATCGGTTCGTCAATGGTTTATCAGGCATCTACTCTTGCTCACAAAACCAATGCGGCATACAACCTTCCTTGTGTTCTTTGAGATTTGACTTGCTGCGTCAGATGGGTAGGCACGATTGAGCGCTTGATTTTGTAGTACTAGCTATAGCTATATATAAATTCTATGCAAGGGAAATATAAAGCATCGCATGAAGCGTTGCTGAGGAGATATGTGCGACCAACAACGTATGCTGTATCAAGAGTATGTAACCTTTGAGCGCTAATTCCTACAAATTGAACTGCACTATCGCACCCCAAACGTCGCAGTATGAGATGTAATCTATATGCAGACAAGGCCTTATATCTGAGTCTGGATGTTGTCGGTTTTGGTGAAGGATAAGGCAATTCTCCCTGAGTCGGGCACTCAACGTGAACTGTTGTGATAAATTCAAACGAGAGGAAATAGCGTCACATGACTAACCTGGCCGTATAAAGCCTGGCCCAGTGGTTCCTGGTCACGCTGGTACCTTGAATGATCTGCTAGTTGTGGAGATTTCCTGGTACCCCGACCTTGTAGATAATTGTAAGTTTTTCCCTCTCTGCAGTTCATCAGCAAAGTGGGTTTTTTTCCAGAAAGCGCTTAAGTTGTCTTATCCAATATGGACTTGACTGATAAAGTGATTTGAAGGAACTCCAATGAGCTCAAGTTCTCTCAAGTACTGCCAAGTGACACTTCAGAATTTGTTCGCACTTTGAGCTAACCATGGCCACATACAATGCACCTGAAACACACTTACACATACTAATAATTGGCTACCAAGTTGAGGTTTTGTATTGTCTAGGCACTTCACATAGACTTCTTTACCTTGAAGACACTTCACCAGAAAGCTTTTGCAGCTGATCAAATGCCTCACAAACTGTTGGTAAGATGAATTTGATGATTTGATGCGCATATATCAAACATTATACGCATATATCAAGCAATTATGCGCATACAACGAGCCATCATGCGCATACAGGATAGGATACTCATACAGCACACACCGAACGTTATGAAATCCAGGTTGTGCATATACTTGCGTTAGAGATTCAAGGATTGGAAGTATATTCGACATTTCCTACATACAAAAAAAATCAAGCAAAGGTTGACCGCGGAATAAAACAAAAAAGAAGAGCAATGTTGGCCAAGAAAACCGGTGGCCCGGTTCCACGAATCCAAGAGTGTATTACATCGACATACAGTACGACCAGATACTAGTCCAAACGGTCCCAAATGCGACCACGCGACAAGCAGAGACGATTTCACCAGCCAAACCGGCCGCAACAATCAACTTGTCAAGTCATGCGCCCTAACGATTCCTCCTCCGTCATGCTTCTCTCGTAACTGCGCCTCAAGCTGGCCGATATACATTGCCGCTGTGCATGGAGCATATTAGGTTAACCGATCATTGTGTTGAGACTCATTAAAATAAGAGAACATACCTCGATCAAGTAAAACTAACTTAGAGCATTTCTTGAAACTGGCGGGTAGTGCGTCTTTGAGTCGAGCGAACCCGCCGCGCAGGTCGTTACGTCGACGTTGCTCTGACTCAACTATTCGTAAGCGGCGATCTTCGAGGAAACGAGGGGGAGGTTCTCTACAACGGAGATGTCATTAGTATGCGGGCATGACAAAAATCAATCACGCACTTGTCAGATAGCGCGCTATATCCCATCGCAAGACCCTCCTCATCTCCCGACGACACACCGGCCAAGGAGTCAGGTGCGGAGTGATCACCTATCACTTTGGTGGGGCGGGGGGTATTGTTTCGAGGGTAGCTTCCTCGGTTCCGCCGATGAACCAAAGTGGAGTTGGATACCGAACCGTATAACCTGGGGTGGCGTGGGGGCTGGGCGACGAGTGTAAACTGGACCGGGCGGCGTTGACCAGATTGTTGATGGGCGGAGGACTATGCATCGTGTCGGCCATCAGCTGGGCTAGGCGGGTAATGGCGGAAGTTTCGGGTGGAACAGGCAGAGAGTGGTCACTAGGATTTCTATGAAGCATATCAGAGTTTGGGTTCGAGGGTGAGCCGGTGGCGCGATTTGCAACGACGGGATACGAAGAGCGGAAGTCAGGCCAAGTTATGTGGGAAGGGCCTGGGCGAGGAGTTGGCGGGACGCCAATGGGGGGCTGGTTCCACTCGGATCCTGTGGTGGCCGTATTGCAACCCAAGGGAAGATATGACGAGGATGCGAGCATAATGAATGGAATTAAGTGTACGCTACAGGTGAATTTGGTGAGCAGAAAACTAAATCGAGGTGTTAGATTCGTACCGGAATGTAAATAACAGAATAATCGAGTGACAAAACCAAGCCGATATATAAAACAACAAGTTCTGAAACGTGTGTTTTAATGTGGCCGTGACTAGATGACAGACAGTACATACCATTCGTCCCGTAGGCGGCGCTGGTTCTCCCAGTAATCGAGGACAGAGAATAGCCAAGCGGACGCGAACTTGTTGAGAGAAAAGCGCTGATGGATAGCTAAGAGATCGGTAGATGACGAAATTGGAAGACGCGGGTCAAGCAGATTATACCGAGGGGCAAGGTGGCAGGTCATACGAAGCTGGGAGAGAGGGACGACGACAGCGCCCCGAACGCCCCCTTGTAACGCGTGCTGAGTTGTGTACAATGACGTCAAAGTTGATGGGTACTCAGAAAATGGTCGGAACCGTTCGAGATAAACTAGCCTCTCTGAGCAAAATGACTGGTAAGAATTGGGGAGCGAGAAAATTGCTCGCACTCTGCCAGCTTCAAGCTCTACGGTTCATGTCAGCATTGTTCACGTATGAGAGCGATATGGGATACGGCGGCAAGAAGATACTAACCGTGAAGCCCCCGTTGACCGGTATCCCCCCGATTTGGAGAGAAAAGAACAACGTCAAAAAAACCCACACGTAAAACGCGTCCTTCCGAATCCACCGACGTGTTGAAAGCACGGACTTGATTTGTGTGCGGACCAAGCGCGGGGTCGAACGGCAAACGCGAATGGCGAAGTTTGCAGCGCCTCCAAACCTGGAAGGCGGTGTTGTGAGAGATGGGGAAAGCAGCTCGCGTTGGAGCAAGCGTGCGGAGGTAGTCGATGGTGGCGGGTACAAGGTCCGTCGCGCCATGCTTGTTTATGAGGTAAGCGCCCTTGACTTTGGCACCAAGCGACGGGCGTTTAGCAATTTGGATTGTCGGGGTGGGCTGCCATACTGGATCATCCCCGTGACCACGACCGCTGTCACCGTCGACCATGTCACCCGGCTCGTCTTCGCCACTGTCATTATCCTCGTTCCAATCGTCCGGAAACCGCGGATCCATAACGAGCCTTGCGTCATGCATATAAGCCCGCAAGAGCGCCCAGGCCTCCCGATTTTGAAGGTGCGCGATCATCTGTTGGAGCGCATTGACGTGGTTTGTTGTCGCCCAAGGTTTTTTAACAAACTCAATATGGAGTCTCTCGGTCATTTCGGTACTGAAACCTTCGGGCGCTCCGAGCTGGCAGATTAGATACGGGTAATGGGTGAGTGAATGGGTTTTTGCGATACCATGAAAACGGTCCTCGTGGTTCAGCAATCCTTTTTTCTCAGAATCGACGAATACTCCTTTCGAGCGTTCGAATTCGAGTAGATCCCTCTTCATTTCTGCAAGGTCAGCATCGGTTATCTCGTGTTTGTGAGCACGAGCCATGAAGTCGACGACGCTCTTGACAGCTCGAACAAGCCTAGGGTCTGTGTATCCGGCTACGATAGCCAGAATGGTACGTGCAAGCGCCTTTGCCTCCTTCCCGGTCCACAAGCTAATAACTGATGTTCCATGTGAAAAGTGTCGTAGGTCTTGAAACCTTGGCATCCCCCTTGTTCGCCGATCCATCTCCTCTGGTGTAAGCAAAGCCGTAGTCCACTTGAGGACGTGATCGCCGAATACGCCTCTATCTAGTTGATGCAGGACCTTGCGCCGTTCCTGTTCGTTGGAGATATTGTCCAAGTTCGAGACCGGTATGTACCCTATCAACAACGTTGCACGTTCGCTAGGGCATCGACGAATGTCTTTGCTAATGTTACCGATTGTCAAATAGACCGGCCACGCTTTCTGATTACCACTGAACACGGTCAGCTTGGTTTTATCAGTCGAAATGATGATGGGTACAACGGTCGCGTATTGTCCCAAAATATTCTACCCGACGAGTAAGCTTTGAGTTCTCACTAAGATATACTACTAACCTGCATTTGCCACCACCATTGCCCCGACCACATCTCGTCATATACGCGGTTCTCCATCGCTCTCGAGTCATAGTGCTGCTCTGGGGCGAATCGCGTATGCGGTATAAACCTCGGGTCGGCCAGCAAAAAACGAACCATTTCTATAATGTCGCGCTTCCAGAGATCAAGGATTTCATCGTATTCGTCTCCGGTAACCATGATTGTTTCTCGGCACCACCGGGGTCCATGGGGTAGTCGATTAACCTCCTGTTCGAACTCGTTCAAGTCATTCCAGTACCAACGGCAGGTCTTTGATTATCATTAGTCTCATAAAAATCACGCTAAATTAACGCACGTACCCTAGGTAGCGCAAAGTACTGTGCCTTGTCGCTGCGACTGATTGGTAGATGATCCAACCAGTAAGCCTCCCGAAATACATCTGGCTCTGCCAAAACTGACGAGTATTTCGGTGGCGCCTCTCTATTCACATCGTGATAGTGGGACGCTACGCCGGCGGTCGGATCAGGATGGGGTTTGGGAAATAGGGTCGGGCGTGTTGGCTTAGCATACGGATGGGGGCCCCAGCGCTGTGACAAGTAAGCTAATCTAGCATGGGTTCGGTTAAAGCTGAACTCTCACCGGTTCCTCAGGAATATTTTCGTGTTCTATCTCCCCAACCGGCTCGGTTGGATATCGACCAGGCGACTATATTTCAGGGAGATACCAAAGTTAACACGTCGATTCCATTGTTTTGGAGGCACGTACTCACCAGTGCTCCAGGGATCTCCTCCTCGACCGCTTCCAGAATGGCGTTTGGGTTTCGTTGTGGTGAGTTGTTCTTCCGGTTTTTTGCGATTAATTTATGTTTGATTGGATCGACAGCGACACACACCTTTTTGAGCGCATCCTCATCCTCTATTTCCTCGAGCTTGACGCTCAGCGACCGAGAGGGCGGGGAAGGCGGGATATTCAATGCATCTTGCCGACCTTTCGATCCAGCGCTATTAGATCGAACAGGTTGTTGCGTGGAACAAGATTGGTGTAAGCGCTGGTTGCGCTCTCGCATCCGCTCAGCCGCGCAGGTTGGTCGTTGGCCAATATGCCGCTCTACGGCTACAGGGTTTTTGCCACTCCAACCGCAGTAGCGACATCTCGCCAAGGCGGTAGTCTTGCCCATGGGAATGTAATCGCGAAAGGACGGTTGAAGAGGAATACGAAGGCCCGGAGGGTTGGTGGTATAAGGAAACAGGGACTTGTTCGTGTGAGTACAAACCGGGGTACCTGTGTCCGTTGTTGAATCCGAGCTTTGGGGTTGAATTAGCATGCTGCGTGCCGGCAGAGTGAAAAACGTTTCATGCCCTCACTGACAGGCGGGCCAGACATCCGGTCCCATGTATGCGTTCATCAGACCGTGCGTACCGCTAGTGCATATTGCGATTCGGTCCCCCACATGACGTCAATTGCTTCAAATGTCGCAAGCGGACATATCGCGCCCGCTTCGTGACAGCAAAAAACGTTTCATGTCCTGCCAGGAGGATCCAGTTTCCAATTTGGTGCATGCTTATGTTTATGTGAGTATTCAGTTTCGTCCTCAATTCCGATCGAAATCAATTTATTACGCAGTCTCGATTGCTTGGCCCGACCGATGGTGCGTCTGAATAATATCATCCCCCAAAAAATCATAATTAACGCGTCATTTTTTGTTTGGCTCTCTGTCAGTCACGATCACATGGCAGGGACTAGCACAGCCACTGTCGTCGTCTCGACTTTGCGGTCTACCACCACCGGTGCTACATAAAATGGCCGCGCAACGACCTCTCCGACCTCAGGTCCCGCCAAACCACCCACCGACAACATATCTCCCACGACCTCGCTACTCTGCCATCATTTTTCACGATGCCCGAATCCCCGCCACGCAAGGTTTCGGGACGCGAACGGCGCCCAACTCAACGGCTCAACGAATATGGTATGTCAAACCACTCTAAACATCTGGGATACGTGCTGTGACTGACCGATATCACAGATCGCGCGCAAGGCCGATTGACGACACTTTCCAAGAGTGTCGGAAGGAAGGAAACACCACCAACGGTCGAAGCTCAGGCTGCTGCTCGCGCCAAGAAACAAGCTGCGATCGCTGCGGCGCGGGGTAACACTTCACGACCTGGCCCACTCAAATCGCTCTCCGACAGCGGCAACGAACACGATGGAGAGGATGAACAGATGGACGAGCTGGAGAACGACGATGACGATGACGAAGAAGCCGGGCCTCGTTTGCTTGGTATGTTCGTTTAGAAAATCACTACGCGCTTTGCTCATACACTTCTAGATTATCGCCTGGAAGACCTCAAGAGCGAAGTTGATCGTATGGAATGGCTTGTCCAAACGATCCAAAAACTTGGTGCTCGCCATGACTACCGGAGCGATCCCAAGTTTCAAGACGAGCACTCGCTTCGCCAGGAGTGGATTCGTGTTCTCGCAGACGGCCCTCCGGCTTATGCCGGAAACAAGATGTCAGGAGATACACGGCGTGTAAGTTACGCCCAGTATTATTTCTTTCGTCAATCTAATTTACAGCTGCAGATTCGAACTGGCCAAACACACATCCTGAAGCCTCAGACCTCTGGTCACTTGTCTCGCGTTCAGCTGATTCGAACGGATGCCGAAACCATTGGCCTTGATGGGGCACAAGTTGGTTCTCAGGATCAACGTGAGCACGGTCAACCGACCCCTCCCAAGCTCTCTCGCACCGACAAGACGACTATCGGCCTAGACGGCAAGGCTGTTTCACCTCATGCTTCAGCTGTGAGGCGCCAGGGTACCTCGTCCAACTCCTCTCGCCCGAGTCAGCCAACATCCACAAAGCGGACCCATACCGACAACCCTGCCCCATCCAAGAAACGGGCCGTCGTACCTTCCTCTCGGATCGCCGCCCTTCGCAAGGAGAATGCCCGGTTGGGTGGTGGAGCCTCCAACACACCGTCTTCGAGCCGCACGAACAAGCCCTCAAAGCCCGTCTCAAACCCTCGCCGTCCCGCTCCCCCTGACGTGGAAATGCTGGACCCACCGAGCAACGATGATCGTCTCCCCCGACCTAAGACCTCGCTGCCGGATCGACCGCCAACCCCACCAAGCGAAGGGCCAGACGAGGAGTCTAGCAGTCACGACGAAGAGCCTGACTCGGAGGAGGAGGACCAGACGCCCGTGAATCGCGCCAGGCCTACAAGACGCCAGCAGGCTCAGCTTGCCTGGTTTCCGCCCGAAGCGCGCCCGTTGGTCCAGTGGATGAGCGAGGTGATCCGGGTCGATGTTGTCAAGAGGTGTGGCTACCCCGAGTGTATCACCGAGAGCGCAGACAACGAGCAACCGATCCTTGAGGGGTGGTTCCGTGAGAAGTGGGTTGAGGCGAACAACGCATTCCGCGAGGGGAAGCCACCTCTACCCTTCAAGAACGAGTACGGGATTTATGTAAGTGGTTCATGTATTTTCTGTACACCGGTTCTTCACAAGTTTTTACAGGTCCGAAACCAACTTGCTCCAGGTCGCACCTCGTTGAAAAACACGTGCGACCCCTTGGTGCGGTTTCACTTCGACCTTCGCTGGAGTGACCCCCTGCGCGCCAAAAAAGCCAACAGCCTGACTGATGAAGGAGATGAGCGGTGGCTGTCACCTGTGAGTTAGCCGTTCCCCATGAGTATGACCGTGAGCTAAAAGCGAAACAGAATCTAATGAACGACGACGAAATATTCAAGCACCCGTGTATTGCCGACGCTATCGAACAGGAGTTCTTCAAGAGCCCGAAAAGCTTGGGATCTCGACATCTCGAGGAATTCTCTCCTCTCGTCCCCATCCCGACCATTGCTTACACATGCGCAATCGTACGTACATGACATCAATTTACATTGTACTAATCACTTCCGCTACCAGATCCGCAATCGAATCAAAGCATACGCGCAGGATAACGGCCAGACTGCCGAGCTCGAAGCTTCGAGTGACAAGGGCATGTTCAAGATGTACCTGGAAATGCTGGAGAACATGCGTAAGCACAACCCGGTGCACCTGCTTGAAATTCGTGCCGCGATCACGGAACAGTACCTGTGAGTTTTTCTCTCATTTGTCCTAGTTACTTGCTTACCCGTCGTCAGTGATGCGCAGCCACAACCAAAAGCTGTACCGGTCCCCGAGATGAATCTTGCTCCCGATGCTGAAATCGATATGGAGCGCCTGGAGAGGATTAGAAACAAGCGTGAGTCTATCAACCCTTTCTCTGTCTGAGTTCCCGAATTCAATTTCTGACTATTACTAGTCGGGCAAGATGCACTCGAGATCGATGATTGGGATGGGGTGAAAGATGTTTGGAGCAAGGGAAAAGGCAAGGCGCCAATGAGGGGAGGTCCTTCGAGCTCGAAGCACTAACTCAACCCCTACTGCTCGTGTGTCGTCCTTTCTTGGTCTTTTGATATCTACTGTTCATTTTATGTTGCTAACGCCATGTTTCTTGACTCTGTCGTCCCGATTGTCGATTGTTGACCGCTTGATTTCTTTGCTTATTCGTGCCTACGCTGACGTCTTTTGTGGCGTGTCAGGTGCCTATGACTCCGCGATTTCTTGGTTGTTGCCGTCTTTAGCGCATTTTCTTTTCTTTTTCTCGTTTGCTAGTTAGATGATGATTGTTTCGTCATTTCTTGGTTGTGCCGTCTCCGACGTGTCTCTCTTATGCTGTCCGTGTTTGATGATCACTCTGTGATTTCTTGGTTGCCCTCTTTGGCTCATTTTCTTGTTTTTTTTCTCTTGTTTACTAGATGCCGATCACTTCGTGATTTCTTGGTAGTGCCTCCTAAGGCGTGTTTCTCTTTCTGATGCCATGCTAGTTAGCTGACTGATTGCACCGCGATTTCTTGGTCATGCCTTTTCAGGCACGTTCTTGCGTGTTCTTTCATGATTTTTTGTTTGTCGAGTTTGATGTGTTCCACTCTCCTCGTTGAGGAACATTCATGTACATGTACAAGCTTGATTTCTTATATGATTAATGTTTTCTGCCATTATACCTGTGAGCCCTATCAGTACATTAAAGTGATTATGGTGTTTTCAGGGACTTGAAAAATGCGCCAAAGTGCCTCAAAATTGATTCAAGGTGCATACATGCACATTGAAGCAATATGGTATTGAATATATGTGATTTGAAGTTGTACATTGTAGTCTTATCATTGCCTAGAAGGTGCTTGGAGTTTCCTACATGTCAAGGTATGCATAGTTCAAAGTGATTAGAAGCATATAGCCAAAGTTTGTGAGCTGTTTGAAGTGAATATGGGGATCTTTCTGGTCAAGTTTGTGTCTTTTGAAGGGATTTCAAGGCCTATATGGTGGTTTGAAGCTCTTTCAGGTTTGCAGGTAGAAGTTAAAAGGTGCTACTATCATCTTCAAGGTGCCTTGAATTCACAGAGACTGTCTTGAGAGTCAAATGAAGTAGGTATATTGTACTTGAAATGACTTCCAAGTACATATAATGGCCTTTCAAGTGCTTGAAAGAGCTTTAAAAATTTGACCTACCTTAACGCACTTGTGATGATTATCATGCTTTAAAGCGCTTGAAAGCACCATAAGATGGGGACTGTGTTTGCTGATGTTCTTATTATGCGCTTATGTAGCCAACAGTCTTGATTGCGAACTTTGCACTTGGTACAGCACCCCGAACAGCCATCCAACGTCAGGAAAAACCCAGAATTGCAATTTACCCAATCGGAGCAAACTCTGCCGGTTAACCGCTGTGAGACAAAAGCGGTTTCATGTTTACACCCCATTTACTCACCGGTTTTACGATTTTACCGGAGTAGGTAAACGTGCCTAAGACCTAGTGAAACTTGTGACAACTCACAAGCACCAGGGTAAACAGCAGGCAAATTCGTTCAGGAGAACCGGCGCTATTGCTGTTCCAAGTAAACGAACGTCATGTTTAGGTACACCGTGGGTTTGTAAGAGTACAGGTAGAATGATGGAGTACACGGAATGTAAGAAACGGTATACAGAAAAAGTCAAGACAAATATTTAGCAGTTTGTGGGATCATGAGTTGACAGACTAGGGTAGTGGATATAGGGTTCTAGTGCTACCCTCGTCGCAAAGCATTTAGTGCACGAATAGCCCGAGTCTAAAATACACTCACGCACCAAAATTTATCCTTGGGCCATGAGCAGCCAGTGACGCATGAGCAAATACGAAAATTGATTGTAGAACGGGTTGAGGAAGAAACGTCGAGATAGCGCTAATGTGTCGATTTTGGCGTGGAGCTGGATATCGGGGTCGATGCTACAGAAACGTGGCCCAAGTTGGCAGGCCATAGCCAATTGTTCAATCGGAACTACGACTGCTCGACGCCGACCTTCATGATAGTCGGGAGATACCGAATACATGCCGTGCACTCCAGAAGCCGATTTTTTGAATGGGGTGAACAGCTCGATATATGCAAGACAACCCGAATGAAGAGAGCGCAGACGTGGCGGAAGACTGAATATAGCCCTAACCCGACCAACTCGGTAACCTTTTGGTAAAAAAAGTCAGCCGATGCAAAGAACCAGCCAGGAGTTAACTTACGATGGAGCCCATCGGCCTCTGGCTTATTGACAAACATTACTGTATCGAATAGTCCAGATTGGTCGTGGTTAGGTGGATTTATTCGAATAACATCACGCTGCAATGATGCGCTACGTGCGAAGGGGAGTGGTTGATGCTGAAGTATGATTTTATGCCATGTATCGAACCTGTCAGAAGGAAAAACAAGGGGTTTGAAGCCTTCTAGGGGTGCAACAGACTTCAAAAATCGAGCGAGAGAGCGAATCAAGTCAGTTGCACCATAGTTACGCATGAGGTCCTCGCCGGTCACACGAGGACATGTAGGTTGCATAGCCACAGTTAACGTTGGCCGGGGATACGTGATTTCTGAACGCTCATCACTCGCATCAAGCTCAACCACATCAACCGCCTCGCTCTCCCAGTCCTGGTCCTGATCCTCATCTTCATCAGCGTCCTCGTCATCCTGTTCTTCGCTGTTTCCGTATGTTTCAAACTTCTGCCGGGGGAGTTCACCATAGAATTCGTCCATGTAAGCCCGATGTACCCTGACCGCATCCAGCCGCCGTATATAATTGATGATCTGTTTAATAGCTTCGCGCCGATTTGAGGCCCTCCAAGGGTGTTTCGTGTACACGATGTGAAGGTGCTCAGGCGACTCGGTGTTGTAGCCATCGGGTGTGCCCAGTTCACGAATCGAAACAGCATAGTGCCCAAGCATGTGGAATTTCGGTATGTGGTCAAACCGATCCAAGTCGAGAACAATGTCGAGCTCTACTAATATCTTTTTTAGCGAGTGAAACGATTTGAGCGCATTGGTCATTTCATCGACGTCACTGTCTGTGAGTTCGGCGCTTTGCGCGAGATATAGAAAATCTAGCAGCGCACGTACTAGCTTGACAAAATCATCAGGCACAGTCGGGTCCTCAGCTACTATAGCCAGGTATTGTTTAGCCATCTCTTTCGTCTCGCGTCCGGTCCACTGCTCGATTCGTGTGATCCCTTGTTTGAAATGACGAAGGTCTTTCGCCCGTGGCATAGCCATGAAGCGCTTGTCGACTGTAGTCTCACTGAGCAGTTCTTCCGTCCATGTAAGTACATAGTCTTTGAAAACCCCCTTATGGAGCTGGTGCAAAATATCGGGGGTTATGCAAGACGGGAAATCCACATGAGGTAAGTCGATCCAAAATGGTTTCCAAGGCTTAAGGTTAAGTTTGCTAAGACTTGACTTCTGTCCAGTTTCTTGGTATGCCCTAAAAGCTGCAATAGTATCTTCATGATCTCGAGGAGGTGCGTTCGTATCCCCGCTACCTCGGCCATGAAATTGTTGCTGACAAACGGGACAGCCACTTCGAATGGTGCACGACACATCGTTTTGCTCGGGCCAGTCAGCAATATATGCGGCAAGAATTGGATACACGTGCCGAAGAGAACCATCAGCACACCACACGAAGATTCCAGTACGAGAGGCAGCCTTGAGCGGCTCAATCAATGCTTCCATCGATCGGTGCAGGAGCTCGCCTCTTAGCTTGGTGCGTATGCTTTTTTCAGCAACATCTTTGAAGCTGTCGACAGGTAGGTACCCAAGTATCACTGTGGCGCGTTTACTAGCCTTGCGCCGTATGGACTTGCTGATATTTCCGATTGTTAAATATACTGGGTAAGCCTGTTGCCCGCCAGACATAGTCGATAACGTAGTTTTGTCCGATGCAATGATTAATGGGCAAACTGTTCCGCGAGGGTTCTGAATAAGATACTAGTAGTGAACATAAGTATTGCATTCGATACTATGACTTGACATGATATGGTTCAACTCACTTGCATCCTCCACCACCAATTTCCTGTCCACATCTCGCCATATACCCGGCTTTTCCGTTCGCAAGATGTCCAATGTTTTTCTGGCGCATATTTCATGAAACGCTTGAAGCGTGCATCGCCCATCAGATCACGGATGACCTCAATGATATCCCGCTTGAATAATAGGTGTGTTCGCTTATAATCCCCTTCGCCGACTGAAATTGCATCGCTTGTCCACTTGGGGCCGTATGGTAAACGATCTATGTCTTGAATTAGTTTCCGATTATTCGGCCAGAGGTTTTTCCCCCTTGTCTATCATTCCAGTTAGATGTTGATTCGTGATACTTAATAGGCTGTACTCGCCAATGAACTCTTCAGCCATCGGGTGCGATTCTTTGCTGACAGTCCTGTTGTCATCAGGAGCTCGGCTACTTCAAATTTATCTGGCTCTCCCATCGACCCGCATGATGCCAAGTAATCGTGTAAGTCCTCTCGAGTCAGTTCGCGGCCTCGTCTTCTGTCTGAAACAGGTGCACCGGCTGTCTCGATCGGGAATTTTTCGACAAGAGGAGTCGACGTTCCTAGCCTGGGGTGGGTTGATTTTGTCGACGTATCGTGAATACCAGGTGCGCCGCCAGAAGTACATTGGGATTCAGTGTCAGCTGGAGGCGTCTTTTCAGGACCAAGATTTAGCGACTGTTCGTGGCCCATTTGCGCCCGTTTGCTGGGAGGAGTTTCGTTTGAGATCGAGTCAGTACGAGGCCGTTTTGCCTGTTCGGTGGCTGGCAATAATGTATCACTGGCGTGTTGCTTCATCTTCTGCCTCCGTTTTGCATGCTTGCTGATTATGCCGCTCAGCTCTAGTACACGTCGAGTACGACAGTAGGGACTCAAGATTATATGCCGATCACGACCAAGCCTCGAAGGTAGGGTAGACGAACAATAGGGGCAAGTGAACCTAGGATGGCCAAGGTTGGTGATACACACACCCCTTTCGTGTGATAGTCCCTTCAGCAGCATAGCAGCACGACGAGCAGCCCGCGCGAATAGTGCATATCTTCTAGCCATGGCAAAGATGTAACAAAGAAGAGCTGAGAATATGCGTCAGTATTTTCCTCGTAGTAATTTATCTGTTTCCTGTTCTTTCTCATTCACGCAAATATCGATCCGCATGATGGGCTTGTTCGTACCACCGGATCCATTCACAGCCAGTTAAGCGCGGCACAATGTATTCGCCTATTACAGCTTAACCAAGCCGGTGCGTTTCAGCTATCATATATGTGATTTTTATGGTATAACTCACGTGTTGCAGCTGCTACCTCGTGTCAAAGTTACTGATAAATGCACAGGCCTCTCACACGAGGCAGCTGCGCATTCACAGCCTATAGACCAGCAGTATGTGCACACCCCCACATCGCATATTCCGCCGTATCCGGTTTGACAAAGTCCCATTCTCGCCTGCTCTATTGTCCGTTTAGCCGAGACATGCTGTACGAGCTCCAAACGTCCCTCCATGGGTTATGCTAGATGATATTGTACTTGAAAAAATGCAGTGTGTAGAATCATATTTCGTCCAGCGTTGCGATGCAAATCCCCTAACAACGCTCGCCCAAGAATGGAATTTTGAGTGCCTGTCCTGCAAGATCTGCTCCGGTGAATGCATTTATGCGAGCTCCGTTCGGACAATCACTCCGGTTCTGTCATTTCTTTTATATAGTACCTTGCGACAACGCTGTCGAAGCCAACACTCTCATGTCCTCTTCTGTTGAAGACTCTCAGCATACAACCGCACCCAGCCAGTTTGCTCACTTCAGCACAATTGAACCCACAACCACCAGTACGGTATGTCTTTTCGTCAACCTTGATCTGGTTCTATGCTTATCATTCTATCTTAGGGCGTTATTCCGCACCAGGCACTTTTGGACGCACCGCTCCCAAACCAAACACCCTCCGCCGAGCTTGAACGATCGCAGCGAACTCGCAAGCCGAGCCAAAAGAAAATCGAAGGATGCAAGCAAGGTTCTCTCTATAGCGCCTTTTAAATACTAATACAGTCATAATTTAGCATCGTCGAACGACCAGTCAGTCGTGTCTAAAGGGAAAGGGAAACGACCTACCACAGCAAATAGCAATGGTAAAAATAAAAACACTAGGAATACGGGCAACCAAGAATCGTCGGGTAGGATTTATTTTTCTCATTTTACATGCTTTACTGACATTGAAAACGTATAGGATTGCCTACCAGTCCAGAATTGCGACTGGATGATATCGACTTGGCTGGAGAAGACACTCAGCAATACGTCAGCCCGTCGGCACTCAAGCACCTCGAAGACTTTCTTGAACACAGTGTCTCGCACTTATCCGCGAGTAGACTCAAAGCACTGGCTCAAACCGTACCTTCGCTCCCCTCAACTCAAACGTTTGCCATGGAAACTCAGGGGGAGCCGACTCAGGTTTGATGATATCCTACAGCTATTCATAGTATACTCACAATTACTAGGAGATCACGCAATCGGGCACCCGAATGGGATTGGCGGGCGGAGACGATGAGGTGTCACTAATACAAAAAGGTGTGGACGATTGATTTTATAATAGTCTTGTATTTAAGTTCTTAATGCCCGCTTTTGTACTCAGAAATGCAGATCCCTCAAGCGGCCAATGGTACCGGTACTACGTCCGCCCAAAAGCGCCACATCGATACTCTACCAGCTTTTCCAACCAGTTCCAAACGCGCTCGAATAACAACACCACCAAAAGACGGCTCAGCAACAGAAGAAGAATCGGAAAGCGATTCTGATACGCAGCTCCGTCGCAAACGTTCCTCTGATACTGAAACGGAGTCTGAATCAGATTCCGATGTCATACCAATATCACGATACACCGCTTTTCCACCCAAGCCTTCAACCGCTCGCCCCCGTATGGTGCCTCCAGCAAAATCCAGTACCCCCAAGTACCCGAGTTGGTCGAAACCTCAGTCAAACGTTGCTCCACGAAATCTAGCCAGCAGTTCTACTTTCAAAAAGATCCCTCCGGCTCCTGTTTCCCGGCCAGCAAACCAATCACCACCAGCGAATCTCGATGATACGGACGCACTTGTTCTATGGGCGCTCAAACTCGCTGAGGATCAGGCGAAGACGTTTAATCAAAGCCAGATTTTCCCACCTTTGAGTGGATCAGAGCCGGAGCGACGCAATGGCTGTGTCGCTACAAATGACCAAGTCACCCAAGCAATCGCCCGTTATCGGTCTCAGGCAAAGGGCGAGGGGAGCTCAAAACAGCCATCTCAAACCCATGTTCCGTCCTCACTCACATCGGCTTCTGAAAAGAACGACGATGCTGTTGAGGCAGTGAGCTCGACAAGTCCCACTGTGAGTTTTAGTCTGCAATATTTTTTGTTTCACTAGCTATATGCGTACTTGACAGGTAAAGCGCAATGGAAAGCCTAAGCTGAGCGATTTCCCTGGCCGAATCGGGGAGATCGCGTCGGCTGCTATTCCGCGATTTCTTGCGTTAGTCATTGCTCGGGGGTCATACGAGGACATCGACACGTTTCGTTCGTGGGCTGGAGAAGCCTTCCAAGAGACATTCGAGCTTGAAGCACCTGAGGATGAATATGAGCCGGCACCCAAGGTGGTTCTTACTATTGTGAGCGGCTCTTTTTTACCACCATTACCGGTACTCCATTCTAATGCACGATTAGATGGTTCGGCGAGTAACATGGCTGCGTGGCAAGATTAAGGAGCGCATTCGCGCCATTATACAGTACGGTTATGGTTTCCGAAACCCGTGCATCCAACGCAGCGATATCAAGCACAACAAACGACTTGCAAAAAAGCTCAAGCCTCATCTTTTCCACTGTCGTGTGAGTCCCGTTGTATAAGCATGTATACGGCTTGCTGACTATCTGAAAAATTAATCCAGAGCCTCAAACCAAAGAACAAAGATCAGTACGAACATCCTGAATTCGTTCGTGCGATTTGCGCAGCATTGTTCTGGGATTCAGACGCGATTGGGCTCGTCTACAACGAGTTATTGAATCCTATCCCAATACCCGGTGTGGCTCTAGTACTAACAATGGTATGGATTGTTCTACTGTTTCGATATCATAGCTGACCCGCCCCGATAGATGCAGGCGTGTATCCAGGAATGGGAACTTGGATATTTCAAACCACACGACTTGGACATCGAAGCGCAACAGGTCGACTATGAAAACCACTTGCTGAGCCTTTACGAGTACGAGAAAACTGCTCGGAGTCGCTTGACCAGGTACCGAGCCGACTGGTTCAAGGAGGGGATGTACGTCGCTTTACAAAGAGTTAGAATTGCTAACTTATGACGTCTCTAGGGTATACTCTGGCTCTACGTTCGAAAACGATAGTTTAAAGCGAACACAGCCATATATCCAAGCAAGTGATGTACGACCCGACACTCCTCCTCCTCAAGGTGATGATGACGAGGTTTAGACGGCATACTCTTGGTGAGTTTCTGAAATCCTACAACTTGTAGCTTGAACTCATAATTGGTTCCAGCTTAATTGCTTCGCCTGTAGTTCAGGCGTCACGAAGGTTTTGGTTATTTAGTAGTGTGTATAGATTTGATCGGCAGGTACGACATAATACATATGTGATTTGTTTTCGTATTTGCACTGGTCCCAAAACACTGGGGATGGGCCGGACGTTCATTTTTAGTCGATAAACCAGTATGTTATTTACATACTGAGAGGTATGTGAGTCGTAACCTACCTTCTGTGTCCTCAAAATTACCTGGAAGCCTGCACGTTATACTCACATAGGCCTTTTTCGACTTGTAAGAGGAGCTATTGCCCGAAATATCGAGTAGGTTTGGCGATATTGATAGGGAAGACGCTACAAAAAGACCCCAGGTATGAAGATTTGTCGGAGTTTGGCTCTTTGCAATGTCGATATATGAACTGTATCGGTAATTCGAACCTCAGAACTTCCCATCTACTCACACCAATGAGATATTTATATCATTGAGATCCGAATGTTATTTACATAAGGGTATATCTTAGTGGATTTGCTCCAAGAGGAGGTAAATTTCGTGTAATTGAGCTTGATAGAGGTAAATCCGCCTCCTTATGGAGTAAATGATCAGCTATATTCAGGGGGGGAAGGCAAACTGTTCAAACAGGTATATTAGAGCAAATTTGGGCAAATTTGCTTCCTGGGTTTTTCCTGACGAAGCGCTTTTGCCCGCCTATCGTCAAGTTGGCTCCCTGGAATCGACTACTTTTGGATACCGCAACGACCAATGCGACTTCAAAAAGGCCACTGCGGACCTAACAGCTCGCCGTGTCAGTGTCCACTGCAACACGACTGCAACTCGCCCCTTGTGATGCGATTCCGACGCGCTGTCCACACTGCCAGCCGCCCGCACCTCTGCTGATGTCCAATCGCTGGAGTCAGTGAGCATGCCGAGACAATCGCGGCCCGCCAATTGACAAAAAACGCGCTGCGGCACGCGCATACTTTGCTACCGCCCCACGTCTGACTTGCGCACCCGATGCACAAGTCAAATCTATACTCCCTCACCGATACCCCCCAACTAGATCTCATATAGCCGACATATTGACTTGCAGCGTCCACCTCTCGTGCCCCCAGGTCAATCGTCCGGGATTTCTTGCCCACTCAAGCACAGAGGGTTGAGTCTTGCCGCCCGGGACTTTTCCATCTCGGTCGCTCGATGACACACGAACTCATAACGACGCGGTCACACAGCAACATGTCGTTTACCGCCAACCAACGGCGTTCGCTCGAGCAGATGCGCTCTGTGTGTTTCAAACCAGCTGGTGTACTTGAAGGTCTCCCGTTCCCCTCGATGCAAATACCCGCTCACTCGCCAACGCCCCAGTGACTTGGTTCGATGTCGATTAGCGCAGTAGTGCGCGGATTGGGAGAGCTAATTAGTGGCTTTGGGCCAAGATTGCAAGGAGCGAGACCGACAGGCGCAAGGCATCGCATCGACGGTGCAAACAATGCGAGGCTGTGATCACAAGGTCGCTCAAGGTGGCCAACGGTACTACGACCGCACACTGGATTGCCAGATCCTTGGATGTAACACTGGGCTGTTGGGTGCGCGTCGCAGGCACGACCCCTCGTCGGAGATCCAACGCCGTACCGAAACGCGCAAAACGCGAGCTGTGCTGCTGTCGACCGGCCCCAATGTCCCGACGCGCTTGACCACTCCCCAGCACCTTCGGCGTGCGGCTCAGCCCCCTTCGGGCAATAATTGTGACGACTCGTCGCGCAGTACGGGCGCGATTGCGCATACGGAACTCGTACATGTCCCCGACATCTGTCGAACGCGTCCTGTCGCGTCCTCCCCCGTTCCCTCCGACATGCGGGCCGTCGAACAAGCAACCGTGCTACAGGCCACCGACCGGCTCCCGGCGTATCGCCTTCACCGAACCAAACGAGCCAGGATGAGCAGCGGAGCGAGGCGTCGACGCTCGAAGCGCTAGGACTCGTGCCCCTACCCAAGTTGAGCGCTACAGACCCAGCTGGGATCCTAAGCACTCCCGGACCGCGACACTTGGCCCCAGTTGATGCCGAGTCGGTTTCTGGGATAACGGATGACCCCACGACCGCCCTACCAATGCCAAGCGACCTGATGTCGCCTGTAGAACGCGCTGACGTCCCCATTGAGGCGCGGACTATGCTGGCCTTGCCGGACATGTTCGTAACGCAAGAACTCGCTTGTAAGTTCAATTGGCGAGGCCCTGAAGCTCAAGCGAGCCCAAATCGAATACAAGACTCGTTCTGCTTCGCACGTTGATGGTACTTGTTTATTCAATTTTATTATTGCTGTGTGATTTCTTCAGCCCGTATTTGAGAACCTTCAAATGTTACATAAAATAACCTGAGTGGTGAAACCACGCGCGCGCTGAAACAGGAGTCACAGAATCAAAAATTATATCCCACATGACACGATAAGGATTGAGCCCGTCTGCCCGCACACCCATTTCCCCCAGAACAACATCTCTTTTTCTACGGATCTTGGCCTTGATGACGGAAAAGGCTTGCTCAATGGGGTTCAAGTCGGGTGAATAAGGCGGCAAATACAAATATCGACAGCCCCTAGAGCAAAATTGTCAACGGATTCTAACGCACAGTTACACCGCTGACCGTGCGAGAATCATCTCGCGGATCCGATCGGATTTGTGGATTGGGGCATTATCCATTATAATAACAGAGTTCCGACCAGGAAATGGGTTCATTGTCAAAAGCAAGTCAGAGATAAAGTTAGCAAAAGTTGGCTCTTTGAACGGAACAGCCTGAATAGTAAGATGTAGAAGACCATCTATACTTAGTGCAGGTAGAATAGAGTAGCTATCCAGATACGGTCAGTTATGTGTGATAGATATGAGATAGACTCACCCAATACCACGAATGAAATAGTCAGGCCGAATACAGCGAGCTCCGTAAGGGCTCCATCCAAGTTTGCGACGAGTTGTGTGCCGGTTTATATGTGACTCATCGACAAAAACGAGTTGGTCCGTACGATAATTTAGACCAACGTTCACCATGTAGCTCGCTCGCTCATATTCATCGGCCTCAGACGCAGGACGTACGAGCTATAAACACACCAACTTTTGATGGGTATGCTGGATATCTTCGCCACTATATATGCGCAAACCTGTTTCAATGTCAGGCCACTTCGAATGAGTTGCCGTCGAAGTGTTTCCTCGGACACGTTCATGCCACGAGCCTCAAACAGCCGGGTACGGATCTCGTCAAGATATAAATCAGGGGTCTGCACCAGAAGTGCTCTCACGTACTAAAATAAAGAGTATAAATATCCTTATGCACTATAGAAATTCCTTACAGCAACATCCAGAGCCGATAGGACCCGTGGGCGACCTTCTGAAACTTTAGGTTTGATGGGCGTGCCATATAGGCGCTGGTAGTCCAAACAGCGATAGATTGTCTGATAGCCAATGCCGGTGTATTTGTGGATTTTGGGAGCAGAAAGTCGTTTGATTATGTGCATGGATACAATGAGATGCTTGACATCAGGCGGTATGTAGCGTCGATTGCCTGGCATCGTGGTGGAGTGGGAGAATCTTTGGCGGTCTCTGGGGGACAAATATATGACGCACTGAAACCCGTCGGCCTGCGATCTGGTTCCGAGTCTGAAAGTTTCCTATCGTTTTGAGATTAGCGTTAAACATAACCCACAAATTACCAAAGCACAAACAAAGGACTCCAACGAATGCAATCATATTTATAGTTGAGTCAATTATTGTTCGGTAATCCAATCTAAAAAGCAGGCTCATCAAGGCGCATATAGCCAATTGAGCAGAAAGACCAGGCATATTTGTGGGTGACCGAGGAAGGAGTGCTGGTGACGACATCGGGTTGAACCCACGGCACTCTTGGCGCACAGCACTCTTAGCGCAGGCATCAAATATATGACTCTTTACCGGAAAAAACAGAGGGCTCTCACAATAATCCAACATCCGAAGATCAAACCCAGTAGTTTCACATTGTTTTGGGGTGAGGATCGATTCAGCAACAAAATTCCATGTACGAGCAATATGTGGAGGTACAATTTAGAGTACTTAGAAGAAAAAAGCTCTTTCCAGACACAGTGTACTCCGTATCCGTGTGTATAGTCACTTAGAAAGGCTGGGCCAATAGATTAGTGGTGCCACTAGGGGCGCCGGCGACAACAGCACGTGCAGCAGCCTTAAGCGCGGTAGTGACAGTGGAAGGAGATCCACCATCGTTACCTACGTGAACAGCGAGGTAGCCAGCAACACGAGGACTTGAAAAAGCAGAGGTCCATTATTATATATATCGGTTTGCTACGGATTGAAATGTACTTACGTAGCCATGGAAGTACCAGAGATCGTGTTGGTCCGGGTGGTGCCACCAATCCAAGCGCTGAGAATGTTTACACCTGGTGCCCATACATCGACGACTGAGCCGTAGTTAGAGAAAGACGCCTTCCGGTTGCTCGAGTCAACAGCGCCGACGGTGTTTGCAGCGGCAACACGAGCGGGGGAAGTTGATGCGGCATCAACGTTGCTGTTGCCAGCCGCAATCGCATAGTGAACGCCACTGGTAATAGAATTGCTCACGGCCTGGTCAACCGCCGAACTAGCACCACCCCCTAGTGACATGTTTGCAACTGACGGATGGCCGCTCGAGCGAGCCTGAGTAGTTACCCAGTTGATCCCAGCGATGACATCAGAGTAAGACCCAGATCCCGCGTCAGACAAAACTATATGCAATAATCAGTTTGCCGAAACGCATATATCAAGATGATGCAGTCCACCTTTAACGGCGATGACGTTTGCAGAGGTAGCAACGCCATAGGTAGTGCCAACCGCGGTACCAGCAGTGTGGGTCCCATGACCGTTTCCATCCTGGTTGGCGTAGCCACCAAATGTTGTGCCCCAGCGGGCGCGGCCACCAAAACAAGAGTGTGCAGTGTAGATGCCCTAATTAAAAACGATATCAGACCAATTGTTAACTGGATAACACTATAATAGCCTACCGTATCGATACCGTAAACGTCAACACCAGCTCCATTAGCACGCTTGTCGAAAGTCTCAGTAGCAGGAACTTCCGAACGCTCTGCGAGCGCGGCTGCCTCGTCCCCTTGTCTATCAGCTCCGATAAACAATTAGATATATTTTCTGAGATGGAAATCTCTCACTCGTAATCGATAGTCACGATCCCATCTTCAACGATGTACTCCACGTCCTTGGACTGGCGGATAAAGTCGAGGTCCTTGCCCTTAAGGCTAGCGGCATAACCGTGGAAAACTGCGTCATACTTATGCTCGATCTTTCCACCGGCTGTGATCGCGTTAACCAATGTCGTAATATGGGAATCCTGGGAGACACCATCCTTGAGCTTGCTATATCAATATTTGGTTGTTTTTAGTCATTCGGTCGTTTGAAACCCATCAAAAATAGACAAACATAATGTATGAGTTAGCCTTGACTGGACCAGCATGTTTGCTGATGGGCACGTTAGTCGGAATGCCAAGTGCAGGCAGGATAACCGCAAGCGCAGCAGTAGAGATGAACAAGACACGCATGCTGAGTCTAGTAATGATGAGTAGCAAAGTGAGCCTATGGATCGAGGACTGTATCCGAAGCGACTACCGCTGTTTGAACTTGGACTGAATTTCGTCCTGTTTTATATCATTCGAGTCCATACTATCCGATGGCCAAGACATTTATTGGAATTTCGTACAAGCTCTATCGCAACACCAGTGCATGCGCCAATGGTTCGGAGGTCGTATTCGAATGACGTGACAATAGGCTTCTTTCAGTAAAGGCCGATACGCTGAGCCGAGTATTCGCGGGGGATCATGCTGGTGCGTGAACGGAATTCTAGCTCGGCATTGATTCGGCATGCTCTATAGTAGTGAAGTAGATATCCATGTACGATGAACTCTCGCAGACGGAACCACAAAACGCTTGGCGGTTCCATTTCGGGAGATGCGCCTTCTTCTGTGATAAGAGTCATATGATGAGACAGGTTTAAACTCTAGTAATATGACAAATATGTGTGGGTAAGCTTTGACTATTTGCGAGCCACTCACCTTTTTGAGTCCGAAGTACATTTTAAGCCACTTGCGACGATACACACTTGAAAGCGCAGCACTTGCCAAACCATCAGCAGAGAACATGTTCAAACGCTATCAGAAATGTTCTGCGAAGTCCGTGAGACCTGTTTGTACTAACGCGCTTCGAGTTCCATAACGCGTGTTACACCATATTACCTAAGCCTATCCGCTTGGCAAATCGTTACCCCAGTTGAGAGAATTGAGATAGGCAGGCTACATACGTTAGTGACGGGTGACGCAAACCACAAGGTGAAGAACATGATCGTTATCATGGATTTTGCTAATGGTATGAGTGACTGCAGCGTTAGATGTGGCTATACTCTAAGTTGAAGCCACCTACAAGAGTTCGCGCTCGCAAATTTTAGAATTCGACATTTAAACTGCATTGAGATCAGATACGGTGGAATCATTGGCAAAGGAGCGTGGGGATGCAGCGGCACAATGATGGCACTCGAGCCGCTTCAGTAAGCTAACTTTGGCACCGTATAGGTTTCAGGAGTGATGAGGATATAGGCCGGAACCGCAAAAGAGGTCATCAAGCCTATTTTGAGATCTCAACCTAATCCATGCCATGAAGGTTGGCTGAATGCTTGGAACGATGTAGGCGACGCAGGTAACGCCTGTCTGTCCCACGCTTAATCGCGAAAGCGGCCCAAGAGTAAGGGTGTCGCATTGAACAATCGTGTCAGCTTGAAAAAGAGAGGACTTATGTGGGAGGACTACTGAGCTTTACTTGGCGTCAGCGTGATAGCACCGTCGTCAAACGTGGGTCATAGCGTGAGTGAGTGTCACGTGGGGACTTTGGTCTCTTCTTGATTTTCTTAAAGATTCGGGTGCTTTCCGCTTCCCTCTTGACTCTTCTGTTACTTAACGTTGCCTTTGTTCTGTTTCTCGTTTCTGATGTCCTGAACTCGCCCTTTCTCTAGTTTAGCTACGAGCCGTTTACCTCTGTCCCCCGTCCCGCCCTTTGTGTTTCGCTTTGTCCTGTCGTTTTGTTGGTTGTGTGTCCGGTTCGACCCTGTGTTCGTGTAGGACTTTAAATATGAATGCAAAAAAAAAAAAGTGAGTGTCACGTGGTCTGGCTTTTTGCACATAATGTTAACGGAGGGTCAAGGTGCACGATGCGGACGCGAGGAGTCAGAATAAAACCATTTATGCATGTGGGTCTCATCAAACGAGACAAAAAGAAAATAAGAATACGATAGGTAGTGGGTCGTGGTATGTTGCTCTTCGTGCATCTCTGCGAAATCCGCCGGTGATCATGAGCACCTAAATTGCACATGAGCGACGAAAGCAACAGCACTATAACCCGGTGAAACCCCCGAAATGTGTCTGATGAATGAGGCGCTAAATCAAGCCGAGCATGCGCCAATTTAAACGAAAACAAATCGTTTCATCATTTTTTGAAATACAAACACAAGCAAATCTAACCAACGAAACTGCTTGCGAAGCCAAAACTAATGCTAAAGCGCGACCAGTACGAATCACCCAAGTGATAATATAGCATATATATTCTTAGAAAGACTGGACGAGCTTGTTAGTGGTACCAGAAGGAGCACCGGTAACAACAGCGCGGCCGGCATTCTTGAGCGCCGTCTGAACAGCAGCGGGGGTGCCGTTGCCGTTGCCAATGTGGACGGCGACATACCCAGCGACGCGAGGACTAGGGGTTCACAAGTCAGCTATATGAATCTCCGCTTAATAAAATAGACTCACGTCGCCATGGAAGTACCAGAAATAGTGTTGACGGCGCTGGTGCTGCCGATCCAGGCGCTCTTCACGTTTACTCCGAGTGCCCAAATGTCAAGAACCGAGCCGTAGTTGGAGAACGAGGCCTTCTTGTTCGAGCTGTCGACGGCACCGACAGTGATAGCAGTAGATACCCGAGCAGGGGAAGTGGACGCAGCATCGACATTGCTGTTGCCAGCGGCGATGGTGAAGTGGAGGCCACCTGAGATGGCAGAAGAGACGGCCGAGTCGACAGCAGTGTTTGCACCACCACCGAGAGACATGGTGGCGACCGAGGGACGGCCGCTGGACTTGTATGCACTGTAGGCGTAGTTGATTCCGGCAATAACATCAGAGTTAGTGCCCGAGCCAGCGTCGGAGAGTACTATGATGATTTGTCGGTAAAACAGGTTACAAGCTATATTTAATGCTTACCCTTGACGGCAATGATGTTTGCAGAGGTGGCAATACCGTAGGTGGTACCGACAGCAGTGCCGGCGGTGTGGGTACCATGGCCGTTTCCGTCCTGGTTGGCGTATCCACCAAAAGTCTTGCCCCAGCGAGCGCGGCCGCCAAAGCAGGAGTGGGCGGTGTAGATGCCCTATTAAAACTATGAGTCTAGAATCACTCCATAAGTTAAATCGGGATTAGACGTACGGTGTCAATCCCATAGACGTCGACACCAGAGCCGTTGGCACGCTTGTCGAAACTCTCGACGGAAGGCTCGGAGCGCTCAGAGAGAGCAGCAGCCTCGTCGCCTTGTCTAGAGCAAGATTGACTCTATATTCTGCCGTAAGCAGATTTTATAACTCACTCGTATTCAATCGTCATGATACCATCTTCGACAATGTACTCGACATCCTTGGACTGGCGGATAAAATCGAGGTCCTTGCCCTTGAGACTAGCAGCGTAGCCGTGGAAGACGTCGTCATAGCTGTGCTCTACTTTGCCGCCGGCAGTAACGGCAGCAATCAACTTGGCGATATGCGAATCTTTGGAAACGCCATCCTTAAGCTTGCTACAAGAGCACTATATTTCAGCAAATATAGTATGAATAAAATGACGTAGGATACGAACATGATGTACGAGTCAGCCTTGACCGGACCAGCATGCTTGCTGATGGGAACGTTGGTCGGCACAGCAAAAGCAGGGATGATGGCCGCGAGGGTAGCAGCAGTGATGAAGACGGCGCGCATATTGGCTTGACTAGAGTAAAGCAAAAGGGCTGGTAAATCCGACCGATTGAAGGCTGAGACCACTGCTGTTGGCCAAATCCGAGCTTGGCATTGCCCTATAAATGCGCTATTGTTCTCCAATTGTTAAGTGCCATTATCGCGCCAAGCCGTTCGCCGAATCCATCCATCACGACCAGCACGTGTACCGGCCAACTCGTCGCATGTATAATTTCTTCTAGGAGCACTTGACACAGCTGGCAGCGGGCGCCGAATGACTCTACTCACATGGAATGAATGTTCGGAGTTGCACTCGGTATCAACTCATAGCACCAAAGAAGAGGATGTATGCGTGGATTCATGACCAAAAAGGGTAAAGCAATCAAAAACTTGGCGCATCTATTTTCGGCCCGTAGTAATTCCGTAATAATTCTCGCGGGCTACACAAGTATAGCCATAAGCGCTGAAATTATTGTAACAATGCATACCAGTCACGCACCATTTCGAGACAGGGAATATCCCAAATGTCTCATCACAAATAGTAATGCAAAATCACCATCGCCCATGCCAAAAGATAAGCCTACTCTAACGCAGGCTGTCACGCATAGCTCACATCGCACGTCTAACCCTGCCGTTCTTCGAGCTCGGCAGAATACATGGCGATACCCCATGACGTAATTCCCCAAAAGGGAAAATGCGATTTGCGCGATTCGAAGCATGCATCGGTTCAGCCCCCAAATGAATAGAGATAAGCACGAACTATCGAACTCTACAGCAGCGATACGCTTCACATGTACCATCTCAACTCTGGCATGTGGCCTAGAATCCCGAACCCAGAATCAACCACTCGAGCACGCATCCCAGAATCCAAAGAACCCACCTCGACCATGCTCCCTCGCACGACTTTCAAGGTCAAACCGCACTCACGTTCGTCGCTTCTCTAGAGGGCCTGTACTATCTGCGAGCGAACCACGCTGGTCGTGTTCCAATGCGTTGTTCTCGTCATGCGGTCGAGCGGCAAGCGCTGCTTCGGCCTGTTCTGCCAACCGCGCGGTCGCGCTATCAAGCTTGAGTCCGAGACCAATACGCACGCTTCCTACTCCTTTTGGACTATCCGGGTCGCGATCTTCGAGTGCAGCCAAGTCATCTCCAACTGCCATCTGTTTGCCCAACCCGTCTAGCATCGCTCGGATTTCTCTCTCGCCTGCGTCGAGTGCTTGTTGCCCGCGAGGTCGAACCCATGCGTGCGTTTTGATACTTTCGTCGACGACTTTGGACCAGGTTGTGTTGAGTTTTGATAGTTCGCTCGCGAGTTCGTCTTTGATTCTTCGAGCGGTTCCTACGCCTGTGTATCCGAATGAAGTGTATAGCTGCACGCTCGTTGCTCCTGCTCGCGCAAAATCGAGTGCGTCGGCGCCGGTCGAGATGCCTCCGCATCCAATGATGGGAATGTTCGCGGGCAGGTGAGCACGGAGTGTTTTGAGTGCTTTGAGCGAGAGCGAGTGGAGAGGCGGACCCGAGAGGCCGCCTATTTCGTTGGACGAGGCTGTTTTCGGAGCGATTCATTTCGTAGTATAGGATAGGTATAGGTAGGTGAGACTCACCAGATAGTAGCTTTGGCCTCTGTATCGTAGTATTGCTCACAATCACTCCGTCTACCCCACTCTCCCGAACAGCTTCTGCGACGTCTTGGATGGCAAGTTCGTCCAGGTCGGGTGCGATCTTGAGTACAATCTTTGGTTTCGGACCTCGCAGATCCAGTGCGTCTCGTTCTTTACACACTCCTTCCAAAAGTTCCTCCAGCATGCCTCTATTCTGCAAGCCTCGTAAACCAGGTGTATTCGGACTCGAGACGTTGATAACTAGGACTTTGACATCGGGTAACGATCCGAATCGACGTACGCCCAAGAGGTAATCGTCGATCGAATCTGGCGGGGATGATTTGTTCTTTCCTAGATTGACAGCTAGAACCTGGCCCGATTCAGAAGGGGAATTGCGACGAGAACGGAGACGAGCGAGCACGAGGCTATGACCCTGAGACGGGAATCCGTATCGGTTGATCATGGCATTGTCGTCTGGGAGCGTGAATACTCTTGGTTTAGGATTTCCTTTCTATATGTCTCGAGTTAATTTGCGACTGAGTGTGAGTTTTGGAGAGTAAGACTTGCTTGTGCTTTGGGTGTTACGCTCCCGATTTCGACCCAGTCGAATCCAAGTCCAAAGAGGCCTATGGGACTGTATTGTCTATTAAAATCATTGTGGAGAGTCATGAAAAGAGAGCGTACCATCGATTGCTTCGCCGTCCTTGTCGAACCCTGCGGCAAGGCCGATCGGACTTGGCATTTCAAGATCCCATATCTATCACGCAAAATGACGATCGATCGGTTTACGGGCCTCTAAAGTAATTCGACTACTTACTGTACATTTTAGAATATCCTCATTCTCTCCTCGGTCTCTAGGCGCAAACCCACTCCCAAGCACTCTGACGGCAAGCCGATGTGTGACTTCGGGGTCAAGCGTAGCTCTCATTAGAGGAGGTACGACATATTGATGGATGGCCGAACGAGAGTCGTAGTAGTATGCGACAAAGAGACTTGTTCCCAGGACGAGAGCAGAAACTTTGAGTGCCGAACTGATTCGATTGTCGATTTGAGGCAGCCTGAGTACAACGGGAGGCGAGTCGAGTGTTGAAGCAAGACGGCGGGATGTCTTATTTTTGGAGAGGATTGTTCGAAGGATTGGTCGTGTGGTAGACCTCAGAGACATGGTAGCAGGGTTTAGTTCTGTTGGTGTATTCAGCGGTCAGTACGAGACTCACAACGTGGTGAAAATTCAACGCTCACCTTGATCCGAGTGGCCTCTATTTTGTATCTACTCTTCCTTCCACCTGTTTTAATTTTCACGAGCCGAGAGATGATGGACGTCGAGGCCAAAATCAGATCTGCCAGCGCTTAGATGTGCTATCTTATCTTGAGGTCTTATCTGAAGCCAAGATATGATCGGCCTCCGTCATCCAACCCAGGCACAACCACGACAGCCGTTGTGCTCTCTATCTTTATCCAACTATCTATCAAACACTTATAGATAAAACACTCTTTTTACCATGTCTCCTTCACCCACAGCGCGACCCTCGGCTGCTCGGTCTCCCTCTGGCCCAGCTGCCAAACCCACCAGCCAACCGAGCACATCGCTTGCTCAACCTAGTTCAGAGCCTGCACCTCCGCATCCATTCGCACAATCCAACGGTCTTGTCCAGATCATCCGACCGACGACCCAAGACATGATCGAAGAGGAAGCGAGGTTTTGGGACGATTTTACCACCGACGTATGTTTGTATCTCTACCTCCCTTCCTCTCCATATAGTCAAGCTTAATGCTCACATGATTGATAGGACGGGAATAGATCAGGCGCAAATACTTCTGGCCGAATATCACCTCCCAACTCGTCTGCCGCGCGCTCGGTATTCTCCAACGATATCTGGCTAGACGACAACTCGGGCAACGACGCCGATCGAACGTTTGCGAGAGATGTTCAACTTGTCGGATGGGCGAGTGTGGGTGATAATATCAGTACAGGATATGTTGGTGCGTCTGCTTCGTTTGTGCTGGTGTGGGAAAGGCTGATTGGTCGGTTGGTAGTCTATGATTGTGCGATTCGGACCAAAGAAGTGAGTGTGAATTGAATGAGATAGGCACGATTCGAGGCTGATAGATACGATAGGGCGTTACAATTCATTTGCACAAACGATACAACTCGTTCGTTAAGCTCCACAGATCATTACGTCGAACACTACCTGTGCGTTTTCCCACCCCATTCCTTGCTCCCCTGCACTAACGCTCTCACTACCCACAGCCGGACGTAGTGCACAGTATCCCTTCTCTTCCTCCTAAAAACGCTCTCGGTCAGTCCAAATCCCATCCTCCGTCTTTGATTCTCCGAGCTAACCCCGACGTCATCTCTAGCGAAATACAGACCCGCATTCCTCGACTCTCGACGACGAAAACTCCAAACATGGCTCGCCACCGTCTTGATGCATCCAGACATGGGAGGATGTCCAGCCGTCCGACAATGGATCTTGGAGTAATTCGCCGAGTCTAAAAGTTGCTGGGAAAACAACATTCGTTCGCTGTATCAAACTAGTCTCGCGCTGTGATCTTCGTCTCTGGGTTTATGTTTGTACCGCACATTGTCTACCTGTGATATTAATATACGCTTTGTTGTGGTTTCAATGATGCACACGATCGGCAGGATATGCAAACCGTTGTTTTACGTCAGGACACAGCTGGCCGAGAAGTTCGGGCTTGGCACAGGTCTGGCGCTTAAGCTGTGACCAAATACGGCCAGACAAATACGGCATCGGTAGGTGGCCAACGCTCTATGATGCTAAACCAAGATCGTCGAGACTAAATGCTGCAATTGAACAAACTATCAAATAAAAGCACAGCATATATCCCCATGATCCGTCCATATATGCCTCATGACCTGAGCAGGGGGAGTCGATCGAGCACTTATCATGTATGGTGCACTTTGCGAGTGCAACACAACCTGTTTTCATCAATTATTAATATTCTCTCTCGATCACCAACTTCATCACTCTGATATAGGCACTAAATCAGAGAACTCGATGAAACATCCAAGTCGTACGCCAAGTAGTCGCCATTTTTACCGGTTGCATCAGCTTGCAGATATATCAACTTGCCAAGCTCGAATTCACTCGAAATCGTTCACTCACGCACGACTCTAGGGTTGATCACCTCCTTCACAACTCTAAAATCAGCTACGTCAGCCGAAGGCGCTAGGTTAATCAAGCGTGGAAACAAACTTATGATGTGCGTCGCTTTTCATGTATGTTTCGAGCGTCTCGGGGCTCTCGAAATAGGCTGTGAAGCCTGTGGGTTCTTATTGAGTCTTGAAGTTGAGAACTGAACCTAGTTCAGACATACCGAAATCCCAGCCGTGGGTATTCGAGCCTGGTCGGGGAGGGCTAAACTGCATGGGCTTCACCGGACCTATAGTAGTTTTCACATCCAGTTCAGACGTGAGTCAAGTTGGATCGCGGTTGATTAGCGATTACTTCACCTGGTACAGATCCCAGTGCGTCTTTAATCGCATCCTCGACCTCTTTCTTATCCAAATCTGGTCTGATCTTCCAGAACACTATGTTACCGTGGCCCAAAGTCAGATCAAACATAGAAGTAATATTTGATAGGGGTGAGGATATGGGCAGAGTCAGACGTACCAACGTGTTGAATCATGGTCGTTTGTTGCTGGAAAATCGGGGGCCACGCCAGCTATTTGTTTCTGTGGTTTGTCTTCCGTCCCGATTAAGATGCTTATGTGTGCTGTCATATGCATGTCAAGTTCCTAGACTGGCTCTTTCCGGTTTAAATGCTCGTTTGGGAAGTGCACCGATCTATGGATCAAGTCTTGATGCTCATATACGGTCAACATCAACAGCTGCATCTGGTTTTATATACAGCGATTCCGTTAACGTTACGAAAGCTCGTCGAAAGGCTTTCTATTGTGTCTTACGGGAGACAATGCTCGTTGAAACACCTTCATGCTCATTTCAGGATCCAGCGTATACCCGGCATGGGGCCAAAGTTTAAATCTACGATTCACTGGATAGCGTGCCCTTCCGAAACAGTTCGCGCACCATTTATGGGCGAAATAAAACTGTAGGACATCTTCGCTTGGTATCCGACACGATATACTATATAAGCTGCTGCATTTTGTCATTCATTCATGGGTTGTATGCCACAGGCCCCAAATTGCTACAAATTCACCCGTATAATTATCGCCAAGGCAAGGTCCAACTCAAGGCATCATGTTCTCGAGTCCTTTCTCCTGTAAAGGGATTTCAATAGTCAGACCGACGTTATCGCTGGTAAAATTTTCTGAGTCACTGACCTTGCGCTCTCGTCCTCTCTCTTCTGCGGATTTGTTGGCTTCTGTTTGTTCTGTACCAAGTGTAAGCAGCAAGAAGGATCTCGAAATATATGCTCGCATACTTTGCAGGTTATCATCTACATTTTGGTTTGGATGTCCGCTGACGGTATTGGTGTTTGTGTTTGAACTGTGGCTAAACTCTCTGTGCTGGTCGCCTACAGGCCCGAGTTCATGTTAATGGCTGGACCCATAATACGTATCTGGAAGCTCTCGACTTACTACCCCCCAAGACACCTTTGCCTATATATATGAAGCTTAATGGTAAATATGCATCTAGTAGTTTTTCAAAATCTCACTGACCGGGTACGATGTGCCCCTTATCCGTATTGGCAAGTATGTCGCTGCTTGTAACTTTTACTAGTAGGCTAATAAGTTCCGACAATCGTCTGAATAAGGATCCGAGCATACTTTTGGACATTTTGAACGGTGGATGCTACAGAAGGTCAAGAATCCGCAGCCCACCCGTTTGCTTTATATCTAAATATCATTGACGACGGCAGTGCGTCATTCGAATGTGAGTGACATCAATGAAAACGAGCGCATACCCTCGCATAATAAGTCATAGTGACGGTGTTATCAATAAGCACACCCTTGCAGTGGATTTGGTGTGGCACAATGATGTCGCAACTGATGTGTTACAAAAGCTCCTGAGACGAAATAACCTGTTTTTATCCCACTTACATCAGAAAAATCTGGCTCAAATGGCTCACAATTTGAGCCATTTGAGGATTTGAGCACCGCGCTCACGTCATGAGCTATTTGAGTCATTTGAGCACGAGCTAAACCTAATAAGGCACTCTGTCTGTAGGCAGATCCATGAATCGTCGCATAGACCCGCTGGTACCGGCTGCCCCGATATGGCACGTTCCGATTGTCCTTTCCTCAAATTTGCTCAAATGGCTCACGGCGTGAGCGCCGTGCTCAAACTGTGAGCCATTTTCTCCTGATGTAAGGTTTACAACACGATCCCCCATGATCTGTTCCTAGCCAAGTTTGGAACGTTAGCTGTGTCATCGTGGTGTCTTTTCCAATTGCTCCTTTGTGTTCAAAAGCGTATCTTAATTCGTCACACGTAACGAGGCCAAACGAATTGAAACCCTCGGTCATATGACGAGATGCCAACCCAGGTCTGCAGTGGACGGCTCCTACTCACACCAGCATTTAGAAACGCAACACAGATACTTTACACAATTGTTTCATGACTATACATTCGGCAAACTACAAGTCGATCCTCTAAGTACCGTGCATCACCTACAGAAATTTGGGATACATGAGCCGCGTCCACGATAATAAAGTTCAGACGACGAACCGTATGCCCATCTCCTTCACTCGTAAGCTCGTCCAAGCCCCCCTTGGGCTCTCCGGATGCTATTTTCATCGCTCCTGTATAGGAAAAGTCAGTGTTGATACAATGACAGGATGCATCGGGCTCGCTCTTCAGTTTGTCTCCGATAGTTGGACCTCTGCCATCAAATTGACGAAGATAAGTGGGATCGAAATGTGCACTTTGGGAGCTAGAGCTGTTTTCTGATCCACAATTGTTATCCACGCGAGGGTTCAACGCAAGTATATCAGCTTCAATCTGGTCGCAGTCACAAAACTTGGGCCTTACGAGCGCTACTAGCACTTGGAACTGGGTTGGTTGGGTTAAAAAATTTCTGCATATTTTCACTGCTAGTGTGTCCTGCGGTGGCAGAATAATCTAGTCCCAGATGGTAGATGTAACTATAGAACGGACCTTTGGACATTTCGATTCGGTGGTTCAATGTACGCTGTCTCGCTTAGCAAGTTAACATATTGCTTTATATACACCTCTACGGCCATTCAGCCAGTAACACTCGTATGACCAGCAGTGACATCATGAAGGAAGATGTATTGCTATGAAAACTGCTCCGAGGCTTTCCCACTTGTGCCAAGTAGTTTAGAATAGCATGACGTTTTGATGAATCATACTATATTGTGACCGGTAGAACAGGGGGGGGGGGAGAGTAGAGCGGTAGCTGAGGAGGCCGTTGAGCGATGGAGATATCGGGACACCAGAGGCTTAAGGGATCGCTTGCCGGGTGACCATCCTCGCGCATATTCATTCAGATGGGTTTGGCAGCCAGGTGCAAAAAAGTATACGAAAAACAAAAGTACCAACGGCGAGAGGTGGGGGATGGAGCAGGATGCCAGAACGCAAGTCAACAGTGACACATGATGAGCGTCGTTTTCATTGGCCAAGTACCAGTCGTGTTTCGGCTCACGCTCTCCAAATTCTAGTGCGTAGAATCCCAATACTGAAACCATCCTTGAACTTTCATCTGTTGGGCGGCCGAGCCACCGGAGCTAATCTCCGCTCGGCGGAGGTGGTTGTGGAGGATCGCCACATCCAGGAGGATGAGCGAGGTGGCGTTATTTGTCTTGGTTTCTTGTTCATTCGGTCATATTATGTTCCCGTACATTCTCTCACGGACTGCCCATGTATATGTGGGCCCGTATCTCTTGTGTCCCTCAGCTCGATTCCTCTTTTATCGTGCTGAGGTATGTTTCCATTGTCTCCCATTCGATGTCGCTCATTCACATTGTATCGCAGCACAGCGTATCATCATTGCCAGATACTGCAATGTAATCCCATGTCTACCAGGATCACGGCGTCAATGGATCTATTGCGGACAGTACAAAGTCAATCCCTTTTAGCGGCCATGTGTTTAGCGCTGAAACTTATACACTTATACAGTAGACCAACTTCGCGGGGAGAGACCGAAATCTGTGAGTACTCACCAACAGGTCTCATGTCATATTGTAATTTCTTATCTCTCATTGATCACATATTTCACTTGGTCATATGATATCGAGACGTGGTGCTGAAGATTTGAATGGAGCCCGCAATGAAAACATCAATATTTTCTAAATACAATCGATTTGGATGTGGGCACCCTACGAGCGGCCACATCCATCCTTCTGGTTCATCCCAATGATTGGTTCGTAGCAGATACATTCAACCACCCTAGCCTCCATATAGTTCCTATGATTTTTTAGCATAGTTATCAGTTTCTTTGCATCATGTCAATTTGAATGGTATCCCCCCTCCTAGCATTCAGTATCCTAAGAAAAATTGTGCATTCAGCTCAGAGATTCTCTTGCTTACCTTGCGTTTCTGGCCTTTGCCGGCGCGTCCAGCGTTTCTCATGGTTTCAGCGGACTTGTTTTCAGTGGAATCTATTATGACATACTCATAAGCACTACGCATTGCGTAAAGACAATAACGATTCACCGGCTAGCCCCACGTTCGTAGAAGACCGCCCACCGTACCAAGCGCGGACGTCAGTCGGATCGAAGAATGCGCTGATAGGGCTAGAGCTAGTATCGGATTGGGAGTCTCCTAGTCCTTGTGGCTTTCCTGATCACAGATGTTAAGATCCTGCATAAATTCTCACCACTCGCAACTCCAGTATCTACGCCAGCTTACTGGAGTCGCATCTAATAAGAACGTGGCAATGGCTAACGTACCGATTTCATGGTGAGTTCCATGTGCATTTCCTTGTACATCAACGCTTCTGGCGTGCACTGAAAGTTTCCTTAGCAGACGAGACCGTTTAACTCAGAGAAGAAATTATTACATACCGTCGGACATTTCGTATACTAGCGGCTCCGTAGCTATGATCGGTGAAGGGAGAGGGTGCGTTCGGCTGGGCAAGTGGGCCACGTTATATCGATGGACGGAGCAAGAATCACCTGATCAAACATGACATCAGCTAGGCTGAATGTATGCGTGAAGCAGTCGCTCATCTACGTTCGATCGGTCGCCGCTTTTGCCAAATGGCGAGGTCACGCGCCCGATATTCGTCCAAGGTAAGATTTATTTCAAGTGCTTGAAGTCCATGTTTTGGGGGCCCGTAGAGATCTGACCATAGCGGTGGATAACTCGATTCATTGATCAATTCACATAATCTATATTAATGTATTGTGGACTCTCATAGCTGTTAGATGATGTGACCTAGTAACGTGCATGCGTAGAACCTTTAGACTAAAATGAAACAGAGACAATTAGAACTATAGTGTTATATCGTAGCATTGGTACAAACCATGCGCTCCTTCCCTATGTCCGTCATTTCTGGGTCACCCATGGCTTTACCCGAGAATATCTCTCCAGCGCCTAACCAGAACATTAGGACGCTTAAGATCGGCGGAAAAAACTATATACCCATAAGTTTATCGCCAATCGTCGCGGTACTAGAAGTACTAGTGTTGTTTGATTCTTGGCCATTGCTTATGAAAGCATCACGGTCATGACCATATTTACTCTTGTCCGGGGAGATATATGTCCCACTAGGATGCACTAGGAACAGTGGCGATAAGTAACGCTTTAAATACTTACTAACTTGAACTCACTTCCGCCGGCGACGCCAGTACCTGCGGAAAAAATAGGCGATGAATACAGAACAGAGCCTATAAAAAGCATTCCACTTACCAGGCTTGTCGCCCACTTCGTTGTTGGTGATCTTCGCTGCAACCACTATCGCTTAGCATTGACCCAGTGATATAGATATATCTGGGCATACCGTCTGTTTGACTTGAAAACATGAGGAATTGCAGGATTGCGTTTAGTGTGAAACTCGGTTTGAAGTTAGGTATATGGTCTAGCACCAATGCATGGGGTTTTATACCTGCGGCCGATGTGCCAAGTCAACTTGACATCATGTGATGAATGGTGACATCAACGCCATCATAAGCAGCAAGTGAATGTCCCAAAATCATAGGGCCATGGACAAAATCTCTTCGTTCATCTGTATCGATGTTCTAGAAACAACGTCCCTGGGTACTTGAGTCTCAAGCACTTAGGTGAAGTATATTTACTTCTAAAAATTATTTATGGCTATCGTCGCCTAGCTGGGAATCTAAGCGAATTATACTCAAAGGTAGTCGGGGTCGCCCCGGTATTACAAATTTGATAGTTCTCAATGCTCTAGCCTTGCTAAGACGGGGGATACTCGGACTTTCCCTGAGAAGAAAACCTATTGAACCGAGGCTTTCGACAATTGGCAGGTTCACAAACCTTGCGTTCTTTTCCGATTTCAACAAGTTCCGCATTACCTTGAAGCTTGCCTATTGCAATCTCAGCTGTGCCTACTAAATGGATAAGATCGAAGATTACCCGAACCAAATTAAATTATTTACCCCAGATTTTGTCACCGATTGAGGGCCCTCCGCTGTCCATTGCGTACATATCGCTCGGATGAGGATCAATTTCGGTGCGGTTGTGAGAAGAATTGTTTATGTCGGTATCATGAGATATGTCAGGTGAGTCTGAACACGAATAGTTAAAGGTAATTATATTGGTTCAGTCGATGACAATATGACCTTACTGGAGCGATTCGCAGGGGACATGCTCGCAGTTTGTTTCGTGATTATGATTGTATCGAGTGCAGAAGCAGAGGCAAAGTACTCATTTTTATGCTGATAATCATGTCATCTTATATTGCTGATGTCTTGGCAATGTCGATGGTTCTGACCTCCTGTGTATGACATCAACATCATCATAAATCAGCGATTTACGCGCGGGATTTTGACGGAGGAAGGATACTTAGGCTTGGCATATATAATCATTGGTGGGAGATGAACGATAACCTGTTGGCATGACCGCAATGAACGCAAGGTCATGCAGCTCCGGTTAGTATCCGGAGGTGTGCACACTTGTGGATCCCTATACTGGCGCGGCGTGGAGCTTCGTGCTACACCATATATACGACTATGGCGGATCCTAGATGGTCGCGCCGGAACGCAGAACGGCGATATATTAGGGCTGCAGGTGGCACCCGACTGTAAATTATCCGAAACAGTGCATTCGGCACACTCTACATTGGGCGGTTCTCGACGAAAACCCGAATATCCTACTAGCGCTCAGGAGGTCGGGTTTGCACGGGAAGCCCAGTAGATAGTCCCCCCCATATATAGCACCTGGTAGCGTAATAGTGGTGTTACCTAGTGTTACCGAGGTCATGCTACTGAGTGGTCACGAGCACTATGTGCGCGCTACTGAGCGCTAGTTAGAGACTGAACGGCTTGAGCTCCCCTCCTAGCGTTCAGAAGAGTTGGTAAAATAAGTTGTCGTGTCTAACACGAACTCCAAATCACATAAATCGATAACCAGGATGGGTTCCATTACCCGATGATATGTATATACAAGAATGAATGAAAGCGCAGATTATTTAAGTCGAAAGTATTCTGACCAAGGTTCGACTAGAACCGAACGACAAGAAAGAGGAAGAGTAAAAGCCAAAATCTACATAACCAGGGCAAGAAATTGAACGCGGCGACCCAAGATCATACGGCGAGCTGATTGTTGCATCGGATAATCGAGCATGAATGTCGTGCACTGACCGTTGTTTGTCGAACCGAAACCCCAGAAGCCAAAAATCAAACAAATATATTGGAGCGTTATATGCAAAGATTGAACGTCAGCATAAGTTTGGGTATTAAACATATTGCTTAAGAGGCTGGGACAAGTGTTGAACAGCAGGTGTTGCAGACAAAGTGTGAACACCGAACCCATAGTACTTGGAATCTGGACAAAAAAGTTATAGACCGAGCAGGAAGTTCAGAAGACATGAGCCATACCCAACAATGAAGACCGAATGTTGAAGGTGGAGACAAGAGGCGGAGCAAAGATTTCTGCATCGAAGACTCACCAGGATGCCAAATTAGCAGAGAAAAGCAAAAACCGAAGGGCGGGAGATGGTCAGGCCCATATACTCAAGGATGTCGTCAGAGAACGCGTCATTAGCGTAACATATGTCATACTTTGGAGTGATTATCGATGAAAGATGGATCCGGGCTTCGAGGCCGTGTATCGACAAACGTTGCGCGGGGGGTGGCATTCCAATCAAAACGAGTAAATTTGGGGTCATGCCAGCCATGACACCGACAGGCAAGTGTGATCGAATGGCGCTGGTGGTCTAACATCAAGTGGGATATCGAATCCTATTTTGGATATATGAACGGCTAGGCTATACGGGGTAACTATCCACATGGAGAACCTAGACCAGGACAAACTTTGGTCCGTATGCTCATGCCGACGTGACAAGCAACTGGACCCGAGCAAGACTCAGGGGTTATGCGCAGCCTATCGGTAATAGGTGAGGTACGAGTCTCCGCATTGTGCAACCTCTCAGAGGTCCCCCCCCCCCCCCGGCCCAGAACAGTGTGATTTACGGACTGTTTATTTAGACCTTTACACACGCCCGACGAAACGCCGAATTTCTCTTGGATTTCGTTATTTTGTTCTCATGTTAAAATTTAGGCTGTTCCGCTGTGATGCTTGGCTGATGACTTGTTCTGTCGGTGTGCTTTACGTTCGAACTTGATATCTTTTTTTGTCTTGATCTTGAGCGCAATTTATTCTCATGTTTGCTATTCACGCGCATGCATTGTCAGACCCACGACCACTTGTAAACTGATACTTGCACCAACACTTTTTGTTATTGCCGGTCGTTGTAGCTTCACAGGCGGAACTGGACAGCTCGCATAAGGTCTAGTTAGCACTCGCTAGACCGCCCGATTTAGGTAGCACCAATTAGTGCAGCTCTGGTGCTACCTAGGCCCGAACTGGCGCTAATTGGTGCTACTATGCCCCAGCCGGGTGCTAGTAAGTGCTAAAAAGCTTAGTTAGACAACGGCCTTTTGCCGACGTTAGATGGAAGTGACCTTCGACTCAGTGCCGAGCATTGAAGCCTTTCGAGAATCGGAAGTCAGTCAAACCATGTGTACGCTCAGAAGAATGCCCACACATCATCGATTTGAGTTGCAACCATGGTGACACCATCGCGGTTGAGGCTGAGATCTGACCTTAGTAGCTACTGGCTTGAGAACTGTGAAAACCCTTGAATATCACGTATACGATTAGCACATCTATGCATATGAATAACAGCTCTATTCAGATTCTCGAGTCATCCTAAAGCGGGTCAAGCTCTTCATCATGTGAAAGGTCCGTAGCTATTCACTGCTACTATAGATAAACTCTAGCATCAAAATGACTCCAGAATAAGATATCATAGTAGACTACCAACTTCAAATCGTGCCATTACTTCCGCATCTACATCTTGAATGTAGTGCATATACTAGAAACTTCTCATCCTTCGAATGATTTGTTTCAGCCTATTATTATGTCATGTGTTGATCACTTGAGAAGATCATATGCTACGGATACCCGTCTCGGCGTCAAAGTTCGAAGGACATCTATCTAGACTAAACTAGATACGGCGGAGCCGCTTCTTGCGTAGAGAGATGCAGAAGGCGGTCGTAGATGCTATAAAGCGAGTAGCTTTGGACTCAGCAAAAGCCATCGACATCCCATTCCATCCTAGTTCTACAGCAATGAAGCTCTCACTCGCTCTCGTCGTCGTTGTGGCTGGTTACGCCACGGCCGCTGATGTTCCTCCTTGTGTCAAATCTTGCTCTAAGCAGGCCGCAGGAACAAGCAAGTGTGGAGATTTGTACGTCGCTAAACGTATTCCTGGACTTATGCTTACAAAGATTCTGTCGTGGTACGTAGCCAAAGCAAGACTTGTGTGTGCTACAACGATAATTTTAAGAATGCCGCCACAAACTGCATCACGAGCAAGTGTAGCTTTAACGACCAGATGACCGCCTACAGGCTTAGTCAACAACTATGCGACAACTGTAAGTTTCCTAAACGGACTATCGCTTGAGAACTAGTAGGGCTTATATTTGAGTTCATAGGAGCTAGTTTCACTCGGCTGTAGTTATGAAGAGAACCGCACGTTATCCGTAGTAGCTATTTATTATATCTTTTCTGCCTGATTGAGCATAGACAAGATAGTCGTGCGGTACATACTAGTCGGGGGAGGGAGACTTCTAAGATGATACGTCACTCAACCAGACCTGGCAACTAAGACCAACTCAGAGATCTAGCTGCAGACTCGTTAGAGGTGAACGACAGATAGTGTCTTGAACCCCTGCCACGACACAGCAAGAGTCTACCAGGCCGACTATTCGAATATCGATAACACTCTGCGCACCAATTATGAGTAAAATATTGTATTGGTATCGCATAATATCAATGAGTGACCTACGTAAGTGATATCGAACCAGCAAATAAGATTGTTCCTATTCTCCCAATCGGCGTTTAGCGCTAGTTGATCCCGTAGAAAGCATGGTATCCGCACTCGGTCTTGTCCAGCTTCAATCAAAATAGCCGCAGTGTAGACATTCCAACTAGCTGATAATACCCCGCTCTGATGTTTATAGGGGCATGCGAGGCAGGAACACGCCTCGTTCACATATATTTTGCCTCTGGTTACCTGTTCGCATTGTCTTTGAAGGAACTAGCAATATCGGAACAAATGAATTAGGTTATATGCATACGTTGATCATTTGAACGCCCTCGTGCTGCTGGTATCAACCCACGTGGACATGATGCTACTGTCATACTGCGCTCCGTCTAAGCTTAATCATAATAGGTGCTGCGCAGAGCGATTTGAGACTCGCTTAGGGATCTGTGCTCTTCACTCTATTCTCGTTGCCGCGAGTGCTGACCACAGCCCTGTTGGGCGGCGGAGCCGCCCGATACGGTCGTATCACGTGTGTCCCGGATATGTATTTAGTCCCAGTTGTATGCATCCGGGGTTCGGGGGGATTCTTCCCCCGACCGTCGTGTTCTGAGTCAACGAGGGCGCGCGGTCGCGCTCACTACCGCCCCGCAACAAGCCCGGGATACATTTGGCTTGCGCTGCAAGTCTGCTGTCGATCTTCTTTCGATTGACATCGTCTTCTCACTATTTTACGGCGCTGTGATGAATTTAGCCCCGAGCACCGCTTCGGCCGTTCAACTCGGGGCCAAACACCGTAATTCCACGGATCCGGCGCTTGGATGACTGTATCTGTGCTAAAATTAGCCTTTTTATCAAATTCACGCCGAATTCTAGTCGGGGGCTGTGGTATGATACATGGTACCTGCCGTACTACAATCAGACGCTCATAACTCAGATCGGAGGTCGCAAAAGTATAAATGTAGCTCTCCTGATGACCAAGGAGACCCATTCTCCTGCCACACTCGCACTCAACATGAGTTCCTCTCTCCAACTCCCTTCTGGTCTCTCGATAACCGGTGGTATTCCAATCAAGTCTCAGGATCTCGCACCGTAAGTTTTGATTAGAGGACATGATATTCGTTTCTGATAATCCGTGCGACGGAAAGATCTATAATCTTCATCGTTGCATATGTCATCCTCACTCCACTCGCTGTATTCCGCATCGCGCGCAAGGAATCAAGATCAACAACACTTATTCGACCGACTATTTTTATCGTTGTTCGAATTGCAACTTATATAATGCGAGCTATCCAAGCGAACGGAAAGTAAGAATAGGTTCAATCTTGTCCAGTACAACAACTTACCCTTATTGAACCACACAGCTATGCTGAAGCGCTGTTCATTGTGGAACAAGTATTTCTTCTCGCCGGGTTTCCGATTATCTGCGAAGCTATACTCTCGCTTCTCGAATCTCACATCACCCGGACACACACCAGCTCCAAGCAAGGTCAGATAACCCAACGTGTTACCCGTCTGCTGCGAATTGCCCTCCTGGTGAGTGGGACACTATGCCCAGGTCGAAAATTTCAGCTGAAAGTCACTCAATTTGATGTTTCTAGGTGGCCCTTATCATTGGTATCGTTGCTGGTACCCAATATAGCTCGGCGCTTTCCGACCCATCCAAACTTGACACTCTTCGGACCTTGCGCAACGTTAACGCTGGGCTATGTTTGGCCATCGTAGTTGGCGTAATCGTAGTCGTACTCATCGCCCAGGTTCACAAGAATTTGCCCATTCATCCCACAATACTACTTGTCTTCATGGCTGGTTGTCTTGTGGTTGCTGGTGCTTATCGTCTCATCATGATCCATACGACAAGCCCACCACTATCGATCGCTACCAAGGCCAAATTCTACATTCTCCTGACACTAATGGAGTGGCTTGTAACGGCTACTTTGTTCGCTTTCAACATACGGCTGCTATTTGCTGAAGATTTGGCCAAGGAGAAAAAGAACGCTGCGAAGCGTGGGGAGCAACAGGGCCAGGTACCATATGAGCAAGTCCCTATGGGCACGCGCTCGTCCAATCAGCACTACAAGGATCCATATGCGTCTGCCTAAGCATGTGATGATATTTTTCAGTTGCATCACTCCGCGTTACTCTGTAAATTATGCAACCTCGTGGTCGCTGTGTTTCTGCAAATTTCCTATATTTTAGATTCTATTGGAATATTCTAATTAGTCTCAAGTACATTAATTTGGAATCATGCATGTAAGTCAATATGACATAAGTACCAGAGGATGGTCATTCGTGCGCGTCAATCAGGGGGTTTCGTTATTTATACTATAAACGCTGTGCCCTGGAGGTCGGCTGCCTAGGTTGGTCCATAGCTAGTTCGTCTTGTTCTCACGCCATTGTCGGGCAATCTTGTTGGTCCAAGTAAGCCATATACGCTTGGGCCGCGAGTTTACGTTTTGAGCAATTTGCCTCTCAAGCCTAGTGCTGGAATTGGGCCACGAATGCGGCTTTCGTGATGGTCCCTAGGTATATAAGCCCGGGGAAAAAATAACCATCAAGCCAACACCTTCCAGCTTGCTCTCTACTGCTGCAATTCTTCGATTGTTTCATCCCGGCTCACATGTACGCGACGTCGGACAACCACGTTTGGACCGCTCGCGACGAGCGTGAACTCAAGGCGGAACACAAGCGCGTAACTCGTGCTACCATGAAACACTTGGGCAAACTTCCAACCGAGCAAGATCGTACCCTACTGGACAAGCTCTTCCGTCGTCAAACTGCCGATGCAGATTTACCTCCTCACAAGCGGCCTCTCCCCCCAAAGGCACCTAGTGATAAACATTGGTGGAGTCGTTCTAGTGACAAGACTACCCCTCGTACCCCTACTTATGGAGATCGGCTTGAAGTTCGCCGGGCGGCGACCGTCAGTGGTCATACTCGCACTCCTCCTCCAGTTCCCCCTCGATACGACTTGCTTCAAACCGTTCCACCAGACCGGCCCCGTCGCAAGAGCGAAGAAGGATCTGCCGCCCGCCGCCGAGCCCGTGAAACTGCGTTGCGTCACCTTGAAACAGATCGGGGATTTGGCCGCTATGTTAGAGAAAATCGAGACTACGTTCCTCCTCCCCTGAAGCCTGGAACTTGGATGCCTGGGCAGCTGAACGCAGTCCGGTACGCATATTTTATTCAGTGTTGGTCATGAATAGCTTGCCAATGGATGTTTTCATAGCTCGGATGACTCTGATTACGACTTCATTGATGAATATGGAGCTACTACCCCCCAACTCTACAAACGCTTTCCGTAAGTCCATTCCGAGTACACAATGCAGGTCGCCAATCAGTAATTTGTTTAGCCTCCCGCCTACGATACCGCTCAACGTTGATTCCTACCGACGTGGTCAGAGCTCCAATAATATCCCCATCCCTCCTGTCCCACCAATGCCGGATCAGTCGAATCGTGAATCATTCCTCGAACTTCGCAAGAAACGATCGTACCGTGTTTGAAAGCCTTCCGTCATAAAGCATCATATCTCAATCATTTTCATTGTCTGTCAACTTCGTTTGCGCATATAGTCAACTCACGCTCCTTCCTTTTTCAAATCCCTATTTCATATTCCTTCATCTTCTATGCTGGCTAGGTCACAATGTCCACGATCCCTACACTTTTCATTATTTCGATTATTTCCGCTTTTCTTGTCATCAGTCATTTGTTTGATTAAAAATTGTATTATCTTATTTCATATAGGCTTCAACAAGAATGCGGGATTCTACTGTTGTAAGAACCTTCAGCTGTACGGAGTAAGGCCGCTCTTCAGGTATTGCTCTGCTCGATCAAAGCTCTCCCTAGGTTTCGCTGGAGCTTCTGACGGAGTAGCTGAGTACGAGTTGTAAAGTTTGATGCATTTCTCTGGTACTTCGAGCCCTGTAAGGTCGCCTTGGAGCAGTTTTACTCCCCCGTGATATATATCGTAATCGTCCTGGTCGATTTGTTCGAAAGAGCCTATGGTGTCCATCAAGTCACTATGCTGAGTTATGTATCTGGAACAATGTCATATAAGACCTCGATCACAAGGGATGCAATATACTACCTACCGTTGATACTCCTTTTCCTCTTCGTCGGGAACAGTAGGCGATAAGGACCGGGCCACAATAGCTTCCATTGAGGAGGCATCTACTAGCTTCTGCGAGCTTTCGGTGGAAATCGTTTGGGGAGGAAGGGTCAAGGCATTCGACTTGCGCTTAGAGCTTCCTTGAGACGAACCCATCCATCGTCTTACACCTTGCATAAGTCTACGACAATTATTTAGGTCCATGTTCGGATCGAATATAAAAACTAAACATACTTCGGAGGCTGCATTGCAGGTGCAACAATACGAGGAATGAAGGGGCTACCCTCTGCTTCAGTCTTCTTGTCGCTGTTGGTTTAGATGTGAGTTCGGAGCTTCCCTCAAAGTAACTGCCATGCTTACCCGGCCAACTTGGAGCTGCTGTACATAGAGTATGCGAAATGCTTCTGTAGGCTCGTAAACAGCTTTGGTCGATAGTATTCGTCCCAAAATTCAGCTCCTGTTTCCGCGAATTCGCACAGTGCGGATTCACAATCGTCGGGTGCAAATATCGTCCGGAGGTTCTCAGGATGATACCACTGCTGATATGTCCGACGCTCGGGTGGTGGCCCCAACTTGGTATCATTATGAACCCCGAGAAACACGTCGATGGCAGCTTGTTTATCGGCGTCTAGAAACCAGGTATATAAAAGTAAATGAGTGAGAAAGTATACAACATACCGAGCACTGAGTTCGCATAGAACCTGCGCATGTTCTCTATCACATCTCGAGAATGACTGTTCCAGTGAGGCATTCGTCTGTATGATTCAACGCGATTGACGAGAGCCCCGCCTGCGTATTGAAGAGCGATTGCTAAAACGGATTTCCCGCATCAGAGTGCGCCCAGAATCCTAGAATATCAAGAATACTCACTATCGCCATGATCATGATACATCTCGGTAAGCATGTTGACAGCATCAGAGTCAAACTCTAGCTGGGGCGTCTCGACGACCCCGAGCACATAGAGCTGATGCCCGAGAGCTCGTTTCCCAAATACAAACTGGGCAGCATTTGTGCGATCCAAACAATCGACACAGTTAGTTCTGCAAACACCATTTTGCACCAACATCTTATTCCGATAAGGTATACCACTACAACCAGAGCGTCAATATTCAAATCAAAGGTTTAGCGTATAGCGTGTTTACTCTGTTTCGGAGCGAAGCTTGTGTGAAAACGGCTCAGGGCCAGAGTGAAAAAAGCCTGTGCGGCTAATCGATTGTTCAGCATAGTCCTCCAGGTAGCTGATGACGTCCTGCTTCTTGCTGCCAACAAGACTAGTGCATCAATTTTTGCCACGTGCTCAAGGACAAAATACGAACCCCTTATATGCCAACGACATATCCCATGCCTCATACTCGATCTTCTTGTCGTGAGGCAGGAACTGGTTGAGATAATTGATACATTCGCCAAACTCGGTTCGAAGCTTTGACTCTCGAGGTTGCGGTTCCTGAGACTGTACTCAAGGAGATATAAGTCTTTCCGCCCCCATGCGAACGACTTGGCAAATACCTTGATAAGGTTCAAAACCATGATTGGTGTTCCATAACGGGCAAAGAGTCGATCAAAATGTCGAGCGGCAGGAGCATAGTATGGATCAACGACGGTAACTGTAGCTGTCGTTAGAAAGGCTTCGACTCCTAATATGTCTGCTCACTTTCAATTGGTGGTTTGGGGTTGAGATTAGTAGTATCCTGAGTCCAAAATATGGGTATACTCCCTCGGTGCTAGGCGCTCAAACTAAGTGTCCAATAAATCCCATAAACATGTAGAATCGTACCTGTACGTAACTGGTATATCGAGGATTAGGTACGCGAGAGCGAGGATGATCGGTACCCTCCCGGCCTGACCGACTTGGAGGCCCGTAAAATCCTGTTGTGGTAGCTTCAGAGACAATTTGTTCTGTTTCCACCTCGTTTGCGACGTTTCCCTAGTAATATCTAGACTGAGAATTCACTGCATGAGACAGGTGGAGTGACTAACCTCCTCATCAACTCCTCGCTTCAAGTATCGGACCCCAGCAAAGTGGCGAGATCGTCGAGCGATCAATGTAACATAGATAGTTCGCCCAAAGACACTCAGTTCTGTAACAGTCAGAAAACATTCTTGCTGATACTTATAGAACTCACTGGCTTGGTCAACATGTCCATATATCATTGGTATAACCCACGGACTCTTCGATTTCCAGTCGCCTGGGCCTCCATTGTCCTCATGCAAATCGAACGCCTTGGATAAGAGATAGTGGTTCCAGGCATATCGGTCATTAAAATATGGCGTCTTCGATATCTGGGGGCAGGTTTTGTAACTGAACTTGATCATGTTATGTTGCAGTGTTGACGTCACATCGTAGGTATAGCTGAAGTAAAAGTTTCGGCTCAAGTCAACTGCACGGAACAGTGAAAGCAGTCGTGCCTCCTCGTTGGGATTGTCGACCTTCATCGTGGGGCATATTTTGTATATGGCAGTCTCCTCGCAATGATAGATATAATGACCACCCATCAAAGCCCGGACTGAACGCTTTGTGATAAGGACGATATACCATCCAGCAGTGAACCGGACAAACCCTGAACTGGGTTTAGCTTTTTGAAACATTTCAAGCTGTGTTTTTCTCACCAACTATACCATGAAAATCCTGTACCTTGTTCAAGCCACCCGCTGCCTTGTTTCCGTCCCCTATCATACGAAGAATATCACGGAGTTGACGTTCGGTATACACCGCCCCGTCCGGTGTAACCGATAAATCGTCCGGAGAGGTACGATCGATTCGGAGCATCCGATAACGCGAGTCTGATGCTCCGGTTGCTATAACATACAGTTTTTGTTTATTTTCGTACAGCATAAACTTGTTGAGAATGAGAGGCCGAGGGGTATTCGGGTGAGCGCTGGGTGCGTAGCTAGGAATGAAATCGGCAGAAACCCGAGCTTGGGTCCCATTGGTTTGCCCCCCGGTCGAAGTGTGTACACTTCCTGACGTGGATATCGAATAGTTAGATTTTATTGCGCCGGGAAGTGACCCATACTCTGGCGGACGGGGTAGGGCAACGTTTCCCGAAGGAGCTGGCGAAGATGGAGACACGATCGAGGCAGATGATGATATGTTTGATATTTTGTGAAGGTTTTCTGTCGATGCGGTTATATGTTTAGAAGAGGCTAAGTGCTCGGCATCAGTCTTTGTGTTGGATCGGGTGGAGCTGACAGAGACCGCGTCGTCATTGGCAACTACTTGTGAGTGATTAGTATGGCTGGAGGAAGGTATGGTAGACCAGGGGAGAACGTCGGCGGCGTCGGATTCCGGGCGTGGCGTGAGCTCAGAGTCCGAACCAGAGCTGGAACGAATGCTATTCAAAGGCGTAGACATTTTACTGAACTAGACATCAAGAAGACAGCGAGCAAGGTAGAATAGGCAATGGATTCAATATATCTCGATACGTTTGTTGATAGACTCAGAAACAGGTAATCTATCACTGACAAGGGTGGTCGAGGTCAGTGGCTTCCCCTGGGTCACGTGCTGTGTCATCAGGATAAATATGTAAATAGGACCAAGCAAATACATATGTACATATAAGGAATTACAGGCAGCCAAGAATAGATAATTTCTGTCGACAATCTTGCTTCAATTCAAGTTGAAATCTCCCCTAGCCTAAGCGTTAATTTCAGATTATGGGATGCCCGCCGCTACAGCACTTTGAAAACTCACCAAAAACTAAACCTTGGAGACCGAAGTCGCCGCAGGCCCCTTGGGAGCATCAACACAGTCATAGGTAACCTTGTCGCCCTCCGAAAGCACCCTGCGTCCTTTCCCCAAGATTTTAGAGTGGTGCACAAAAACGTCCGGGCCTCCGTCGTCTTGAGTGATAAAACCATGACCCTTGACTACTCCGCAAGTCAGCATGATGCCAAAAGTATCAACTTCTTCAATTACCTTCGTTGAACCATTTGACCTCGCCAGTCTTAGACATGATGAATAAAAGTTTGTATGTAGGTGGAGACTGGAGCGACTGGAGACTGAGGGAGGTCTGTAATGAGTCGGAGTCAGGCCGAGAGGTTATTTATACCAACCGCGCCAAATAAAGTATGTATGAGCTGTCTGACCACTACGGGTCATTCATGGTTTGGTCGCAGAAGCATTCACCACCAGTGGCGTTCAGGCGGAACGATCAATCCGGATATCAACAGCCCTTACCCTTCAGACTTCCATCATACCAGGCAGGTGGTGGACCTTACCGGAGACCGCACGCGCTGTTCCCGAATGCTGAATAGACTTACCCAGGCGCGGACGTGTTTGAATAGGAATTGATCGATTCAACGTGTTTTGATGGAATCGTGGCAACGAGGCCTTTATCATACGGAGTGTTCCAGAGGCAGGGTCAGCGCCAGTCTTGGTAAAGTTGTCGCTTGTTGAATCTGGAATCAGGCCACGAGCTCCGTCAGAAAATTCAAAATCCCTATTTAGGATTAGGAGTATACGCATGACTTACGCCCCACTTACTCATCTGCGGTGCACCAACGACATCAAAGTCAGTGTTTAAGCAGAGCCAGGTAGCCGATTCATTATAGTTGAAAGCGTATCAGTTGGATTGGGGGACCGAAATGAGGGAAATACACGCCACTAAGCCATCGCCGAGTAAGGAAATGGATCATGTCACATCAGGATAGCGATGATATGATCGATCCATTCAGTACGTGGCCTGTGGCGTAGCCGGCGGTGTGTGTCAGAAGGTAAAAAAAGCCTGGGCACCTCGTCCGGAGAAGCGTACCGCAACGAATATCCCTAGTTATCCGGGAGAGGGACTGAACAGTGTGACGGTAAGCGAAGAAAGAGGTATAGGGGCTACACTAGCGGATGTGCATATTTATGGCTCATCTGCCAGAGGAATGGTAGCTTTGTGAAAAAGGCCTAGCAGCACGGTTAGTATTATCCATCCTATCTCAAGGTTTAACCGCATCTTCACCGTTCAGGCGATATGTATGCCGATTCTATTAGGACCGTAGCTCGAGATGGCACTCTCCGAAGATCATCTTTCCAGGAGCCTACGTGGCAAGTGTGCAAACACGAAAACGGGAGACTCACAGCAGGTTGCGCCCCTCGGTCCAAGAAAGGGTATGGGTGCTTCGAATGTTCACGCTATTCAGTTCCGATTCTGCGCAAAAGCTAAGGACAGCAACCAGGTCATTTGACGTGCGGAGCTACCGGTCCGTTTTGCGGTAGTTCACCAAGTTTGAGTGATCTATCTAAGTGTAAATCTGCAGATCTTCGGGTATATCTAATGTGGGAAATGCCTTGCTTAAGTAAAGACAAAAGATCTAATAAGGCTACTCTTTAAGGTGTTAAATCTCAATCATGGATCGAGGTAGACGCATGTTGCCCACGAGGCTGCGTAAGTAAATATTGACTGAGCCACTCGTGTCAAGCCAAGCCTCGTTTTTGCTCGAGGATGTGCGAATCTTTGAACTAGTGGAGGAAAGCATTGATTTTGTCATCGTTCTAGCCAATGACTCAAATCGAGGGTTGCGCTTCGCCTCGATCAGTTAGTGATCAACGCAATGCACCACGATGCATGTTGTGATGAATTAGAAGATGGCCAGGTGTAAGTATTATGGGAAATTAAATCTTTTCTCCAACATGGTGCTCCTTCCATACATTTGCCGAAGTTCAGAAGAGTTGCGGTCCATCTGTGGCGCATATAGCGGAGATAAGATTAAGATCTGTGTGTCGGATGATGCTGCCGAGGCATGGAAGGTCGGTTGACTGATAAAAACGCTTCCAGTAGCACTCTATCCATAGCCATCATCGATACTGTATGGGGCCACTACTAAACTTTCCCAAATCCCAAATCCCAACTTTGGGAAACCTTAGTCTAATCTACCGGATCTTTACGCTCCAACTGCTCAATGAAATCGCGTATTATATGCTGTAGGCTGCTAATCATCAAACACATAGCCCGATTTCATTTCATATGGGACTGAACATGTAGGGAGTCTCCTGCAAAAAACGATTCCAATGATCAAGCTTGATCGTATCAGGAATAGCCTAGCGCAAGTCCCGAGAATTGCGGGGAGCTAGATTGAGCGATGTGAAAGGAGTCGCTATGGAACAGCTGTGCCGCATAAAAGTGGCCGACAGCCTCGGAGCAAATAGATAACACTTGTGTATTAGCTTCACGCTGTACCCCTATGATAATCACCTAGATGACCCTTGAGGCACACTAGACGGAGAGAGAACTGAAGCATGACCGAAAAAGGTAGCACACGTGGCGGCGGGTGGTATGAATGCGGGCGATAGGGGTATTCAAATCGGACTCTGTCCGCCATACACCATACAGATTCAATATCGATTCATGTGAGGGCCGAGGCAGCAAAACGAAGCTGCAACGATTGTATCCACAATGATAGAGATCTTGCCTGTGATGACGTGATGTAGGTAGTGTAAAGTGCGCAATCAACAGACAAGCTTACAAGTCAATCAGGCGGAGGTTCCGGGCGCTGCCGTGGAGGCAGACTCAGACTGCGTGTCGGAAAGATTCATTTGCCGCATTGCCTCATTCCATTGGTTCATGTCGTCTAACTCCTGCTGTCGGCCCGTACTACGTTTCCAACGAATAAGGCTTATCAGATCGTGTCCTGCTGGTGGAGCGGTACGAGGGTTGGTTTCATGCAAGTAGAAGGCCAGCATGCCGGTGGTGACACCCAAGACAGGATCGAGGTACCTGAAAGATAACTTAGTTTGGAGACATATTGGATAAACGTTTAATACTTGGAGACTAGGTAAGTTCTGGGCATATGGTGATCGCTTGGGGGACGGTAGGGGTGAGCGCTTGTCAATCTAGGGACGATTACCTAATGGCTTCTCTCCTCGTTCCCCCCACCACACCAACGCGCGCAAAATACATCGCTTGTTTATTTTTGCGTTGAATACTTGCTCTGGGTATGTGAAATGCAAAAAAACCAACTGTCCATGTAACCTCCAACTCTAAGCCTGATTCGTAGTGGGCTCCGTACCATTGTATAACAAAGCCCTCGTCGCGTGATTTAAAGGTAGGTTCTACATGTCGATTGATGCTCGGATGTTATTCACCTCGTGTATCTCGGGTATAGATAATGTCGGGTGGATTTGGAGGCGGCTTTGGAGGAGATTTTGATGATTTGCTGCCGAGTGGGTCGGCGGCTCCCCCAAACCTGAACAATCCTTTCGAGGACCCGTTTGCCGACATTGGAAGGGCACAGGACAACGATCCTTGGGCATCTTATGGTCAAAAAGCTACAGAGCCTCCGCAGACAACTCAAACACAAAGCGATTTCTATACTGCACCAGCAGTTGAAAGTCATGCCGAACTAACCAACGACTTTGGATATCAACCGTCCCTCCCATCCCCGACCTACGATCCTCCAGCGAGCACCTATTCAGCACCTCCCATTCATGAGCCCGAACCTGCGACTTCTACCGGGACCCTAGACTATTCTACGTTGGACTACCGAGCACCAACCCCTCCATCATCTGGACCATTATCGGGGTTCGCGGACCCGACGCCTTCTACACCTCCCCCTGCCGTTGCTCCTGCATCCAGACCCCCTGCAGTGCCAATATCCCCTTCAAAGGCCGGGCTATTCGACGAGCCAGAAGGCCCAACTTTTGGAAGTAGCTTTATCCGTCGACACAAAACCCAACGAAGCACTGCGTCAAACGCACCAGGCCAACCGGCCGCCGACGGTCGCACCGGATCTCTATTCTCAAGCACCAAAGCTGATCCATTGGAAGCACTCGTATCGAAAGCCCGTTCCATATCGATCGCTCGCACCACCCCGCCTGTCACGCCAAAACCTGATCCCGCGGCAGAGATCAAACCTCCTGCCGAAGAACAGTCTGCAGATCCGCTTCTTCCCAGAGCCGAAAGTCCTTCTGCCGCTACACTTCCTGCTAGTGACATTCCCCCGACCGGCCAAGTCGAGACTCCTGCTACACCCACGCCACCAACGGTGCCTGTGGCAACGGCTGACGTTGATGAGTCTACACCCAAAGAATCGGCCGTCGATCTTGAATCCCGTACGCCGCCGATGAGAGCAGCCACACCAACGCCGGATGCACCAGTTCTAGAACCCAACACCCCATCCGCACTACCCCAACCCGAAGAACCTCCAAGCGTGCCCACACCCCCATCGCGCGCGGCCTCCGAAAGTCAAATATCTCACTACCCTGAGGGAAGCACATTCCTTCAGCCACCTCAAGATTCGCCTAGTCTTGGTGCATACGCTCGAGTCGTCTCACCTTTGGATACTCCAGCGACTAATTCCCGGAACCTGAGCCAATCGTTCAGCGGTCTGGCCCTCGGAGGCGAAGTACCTAATTTGGGATGGGGCGGCCAAGCCCCACAGCAGCATCATGCCGCGCTGACACCCACAACGCGAAGTGCTGGATGGGGCCCGGTGGATTCGGCTGATGGCTGGGGAGGCGAGCCAGCTCAGACTGGATGGGGAGGTGATACTGAGGGAGAGTTTATTGGTCAAACTGTACCACCCAACCAAGGTGACGGCGAAGGATCTACGTCGGGCCATTCGAGGAAACCATCCGAGTCGAACGAGTCTGAAGGAGCTGGGAGAGAGGGTGATAATGGACGAAGTGGGACACCACAAGTAAGGCAGATTTCAGATGCAGCTAGCAGTTTCACTAATTAGAGCTTTATGATATTCGGCAGGCTACGCCGCGGCCTGGTGCAGCTGTGTCCACTGGGAGCGCCTTCACTATCACAGTTGGCGATCCCCAAAAGGTCGGCGATCCAATCAACCCATATATCGTCTATACGGTTTCGACCAAGGTATCAAAGCTAGCATTTTCGCCCGGCCTATGCTAACCGAAGTTCATAGACCACTTCCCCTCTTTATCGCAAGCAACAGTTCTCCGTCCTCCGACGTTATTCAGACTTTTTATGGCTTTTCGAGACTCTTTCCTTCAACAAACCAGGCGTGATTATACCGCCTGTCCCCGAGAAACAAGGGTTTGGCCGCTTCCAGGGAGCATTCGTTGAGGCTCGCCGGATCGCACTCAACAACTGTATCCAAAAGATCGCCAACCACCCAATACTCTCCACCGACGAAGACTTCAAGTTCTTCATTGAGAGCGATTCCTTTGCGTTGGACGTAAGTATATAGACCATGTCTGTCGATTTTGTTAACCAATGACCCGCAGGTCAAGCATCGCAAGGCGGAGATTGCGCAAGAGAAGACAGGAGGATTTTTGTCGTCGATAACTGGGCCCAAGTTTTACGAAACAGACGAGGTATTTCGTAATGTAGAACCTCGTCTGCTATGCGCTCACCATTTGCACAGTGGTTCGATACTAAACGTGCCTATATCGATGCGCTCGAGTCTCAGCTTCGTGGTCTGGCAAAAGCCGTGGAGGCTGTCTCTAAAAACCGCACCGGTAGGATGTTAAACTTAATCATCTGGTGGCACAGTGGCTGAAACCATCCTACTTTTTAGAGGTTGCGAATGCGACTGCAGAATTTGCGGAGACAGTTGTTGTACTCTCTCAATCTGATCTCAGCAAGCAACTATCGCAGTCGTTGGCCACCTTGGCAGACGTGCACAAAAAGGCCCGAAAACTCGAGGAGGAACAGTCGCAGGACGATATTATTCTGTTGATGGGTATTGGTGAGTTGACATCTTCCTCACGCCAAGTGAATGCACTGAAGAAAAAGTTTGATTGAATAGTTGAGGAGTACATCCGACTGATTGGGTCTATAAGGGTAAGTGTCTGGCTAGTTCCGTCAGGATTCCGCATAACACGCTAACCTTGTTGATCTTATCTAGCTTACGTTCTCCTCACGAATACGCCTGCACGCCGCGTGGCAAAACGCAAACGCCGAGGCAAAGCGCGTGAGAACGGCACATGAAAAGGCGCGTCGACAGGGCAGAATCCCACAGGATCGGGTAGGCATGGCCATGCACGAGATGGCAGAGGTGAGTTGCGTGCAAGCCTATGTGGGGTGATTGAGTTGACGAGAAATGATTGTGCGGGCAGGCGGAGAAGCGTGCGGCGGACGCTAAACACGAGTTTGATCAGTGCTCGCGCTTGATCAAAGCTGAGATGGCGCGATTCGAAAAGGAACGGATTGACGATTTTAAGAAGAATCTTGAGGAATTGCTGGAAGGAATGATAAGAAGACAACAAGACGTTCGTTTGCACCTTTCGTCTTGCTGTATGGCACTTATTTTTTCCGGGCAGGTCATCGAGTCTCTCGAGAACTACCAAGAGGGACTATTACGTCGATCCAAATCTATTCTCGGTCAACCTCCAGCTCCACAATCCGAGCCTCAAGCCTCGACTACTAGCGACTAGGCTGATTTTTGCACCTTGATCTACGATGTTATCATAATGAGCGTAAATATCATATCATTTTTTGAGTACAGTACATGCGATAATAGTAGAAAACGATCACGAGGAGAATCAAGCAACACCGTTCTAAGGAGATCAAAAAAGGCCATAAGATATAAAAAAAAACACAATCCCCGAAGTCACTCCCAATATCTCGGCATTTTGGATTGATCGCCTCCGACCTCAACAAAATCACTCGGGCGATCGCGCTTTTTGCGTCGATTATGGACAGGCAGTCGTTGGTACGCGCTCTCGTTCCCGGCAGGCTGTTGATTCGCAAAGGGGTTCGTCCAGTTTTGACCGCCTCCACCACCACCCATCATTGGATTGAAACCCATGTTCATATTGGGTCCGGGTCCCATCATCGGACCACCCATGTTCATGTTCATGTTCATGCCCATCATCCGCTGGTTCTGCATCATCGGATTCATGCCCATGCCCATCCCGTTCATCATGCCCATTCCCCCCATGTTGTTCATACCCATGCCCATGCCCATTCCGTTGCCCATGCCCATGTTCATTCCCATTCCGTTACCCATCATCCCGCCTCCATTCATCGGCATCCCCATCGGCATCCCCATCTGACCCATACCCATTCCGGGCCCACCCATGCCCGGCCCGCCCATTCCAGGCCCACCTCCCATTGGCATCCCCATTCCCATCTGGGGCCCACCGCCACCCATCTGACCACCGCCTGTCATTATTTTTTGCATCTCTGCATTGATTTTGGCGGCTTGTCTCTGGGCCTGTTGTCTTGCGACCTGGGGCAGACCAGGGTTGGTCAACATTTGCGAGAGTTGGGCGAGTTGGGCTTGGAGGGAGGCTAGGTCTTGTTGAGAGCTGTCTTGATTGGGCGTCGATGGATTGGGGGGAGGTGTCGAAGTTGGCTTCTCAGCTGGTACGGATGCAGCTGTGATCGGGTTGGAGGAGCTCGAGGGTATGGCGGCGGGCTCTTCAGCCGGCTCTTGTTTCATCTATAGGTGAACATAAGTATCGTGCACAAATGTAAACGGATTCCAACTACTCACGCTCTCCTTCCGGCTCTCCTCGATCATACTCCTGACGACCTCTCCCACCTGCTCGCGCCGCTTCTCGTCCGCCTCAAGCCGATCGAGACTAGCGATCTTTTTCCCGCATCTACAGACGAAATCATGTTCTAGCAGGTAGGTCTGTATACACTCTTCGCAATACGTCGTTCGACAACAAGGGGTCCGAACAGCATTCTTCGTCAGACGGTCGCAAATAGGGCAGGCGAGATTCGAGTGAGTGGATGGAGCGGGCGCGGCGTAGATTTCCGCCGAGGTAAGCGCCTTCGGGCGTGCTCGTTGTTTTTGCCAGGCGGCACTATAAACAGGGAAAGAGCGCATTAGAACCATCAAAATAAAAATAGAAAAGTACACACATATCGGGTTGAGCAACGACGAATCCACCATCGGGCGTAACCATCACTCCTTGACCAAGCGGTCCATCGTTTGGTTGTTCGACGGTCTTGAGGAAACTTCGAGGGATACCCGTCGTTCGCTTCACACGAGGACGGTTGTCCCATTCACGATCGTCATTGGTCGGGCAATCATGGATCCAATGTCCTGAATAGGTTCGATTTTAAGTTTGATTTTCAAAACATGAAAGTAACGCCACGAGTGCCACGTACCTTTCTTACCGCATCGGTAACAGATGTAGCCTAGTGGGACTGGGCGAGACTCTTGGTTGCGTTGGAACCCTCCGCTGCTGCCAGCATCGCCAGCACCACGATTGCCTTGGTTAAAAGGCTTACCACCACGAAAGCCGCCGCGGTTAGAATAGACGGGTGTAGCTCTATACAAGGAGAACAAACACAGAGCGGGTTCGCATAAGAACTAGGTACAGAGAGACAGATAAGAATGAAGACAAACTGGGCCATTTTTTCCTGCGTCTCGTCCCACACTTCCTGGGAGGCCTGGAACATCGCCGCGATGCTCGCGGCTTCTTCGGCCGATGTAGTTTCGGAGGTGAACTATTATTATCGTTAGATATGTGCAGATCAGACAACCAACCAGTCGGAAACATACTTGCGGCGGATCATCTGGTTTCTTCGGTACCGAGTCCTCGCGCCCATCAAAGCGCTTGGACATAGTTGCACCATGCTGCCATGTATTGGTGGGGTTGCTGGCACTCGAATCCGGACGAGAAGTTCCAGGTTGGATTCCTACAACATAAGAAGCCGCTTTGCCTTTACCGGGACGTGAGGCAGGGAGACGTTTTGCGAGAACCGAGGTTGAGCGCGCGATCTGGTGATTGTCGTCTTTGTACTCTGCAACATCATTAGCACTAGACGCTTTGGGATCTGCATGTTGCGACCTACCTTGCTCGGTCGTGGGATCGAGGATTTGGAGGTCAAAATCTGAGGCTGAGGAAACAAGGTTGTTGGCTAGAATGATCTCCTTCTTGAGGTCGAACACAGAGATGCTGGTGCCGTCAAACGTCACACGCGACTCGTCCTTTTGAGACTTGAACTTCCAAAACACTGACGACGCCATGCTTGGATGTGTAGTGTGGGGGAACGGAATAGATAGCTAAATAATATCCACCGAAAAAACACTCGAGTGCAATCGTGTGATCAATAAACCACAGTGGGAATATACAATGGTGGCAGGTGCCCAAACGCAATCGAAATGGGAACGGGATACGGGTTGTACACAGATTAATAGGGTCCCGAGTTACTTTACCTGCACCTCGACTGTGTTGCAGGTGCGCTTCTGGTCGTGGTAAGTAGAGCGTGGTGGCATTTGCACCCGGCCCAACTAACCGCCCAGCTGACTAAGGCCGGCCCTAAACCAGCGCTCATGTGCAGGACCACGTCTTCGTCAACGCAAGCTCCAGCATCCTATACGAGCGTGCTGCATATCGAACACATCTTGTAACCCTGTACCGGTGCACCTCAAACCCCTCGGCCTGTCCAATCGTGGTCCAAGCAAAGATGACCGATTCGTCTGACGAAACAAACCAGTCGATCGTGACCTCAGGAAAGGCCGCAAGCTCTATTTGTTTCAATATATGCGGAAGCGTTTGACCAATTAATTACCGCAGTGACTCCCGTCGTTCTACCTTATTTTCCAGTACACCGTTGTTTAGAACCTTACCCGCTTGCCCCGCGCGATACGCAACACCCAGCGCTCCACGCGTTCCGCCGGTCGATAGGGGTTTAATCTTACTAACATTCCAAACCAAGAATAGGTACATCAGATTGACTCACCTTGAAGTCTACTGCGCAAATCGTTGGCGCACATCTTTATCGACCTTGTTGGCTGACGCACCTTTGTATTCGGCGTCTGCCGCCGATGGGCGCTCTGCCTCGGACAGTCCCGTTCTTTACCAAGCCAACTTACTGTTTGCCACTGGAGCGTTTGTTCTTATACGGCTTAATCAAGATCTCTAACATGCGATTGGTGCCAGTTTGATTCATCCGTAGGCTACGGTCGATGGATCAGGTGACGCCCGTCAAACTTGAACAATCCACGTACTTCTGTGGCTTCCTGCTGACATAGGGTATATCACCGTGACTGTATCTCCGTATAAATCCACAGGAGACTAGAGTACCATTCCATTGAAAGCTTCTCTTGCGTAACGCGCTCCGAGTTCACCGCTAGTATGGTTTTGCTGTGGTTGTAGATCCGTGCTGCTTTCAAGTCAAATGCCCAATTATACTAGCGCCACAAAGAGGGGCTAATCGTCGTCTAACCCTGCATCACATGCACATCGTTTCTCGCGTTCACAAGATCAACGGACAAGCCAATAAACGTGTGGCTAGCTGGAAATTTGAACTATCTTTGCTTGTTGGAGATGCAGCTCTGCCAACGACATTTAGATTAACAGATCCATCCTTTGCCGAGTATGGGCATATACCTTTGGTCTTTTCCGTTCGAAAGAACTTTTCTAAACATCCCTGAAGGATGATCCCAACTGAATGTGAAGAAAACTGTATGTGCAACCCCTCATCCTTTTTGCTGCGCTTTTCGGCAGAGGCTGAAATGTGTGATGCTTGGCACTATAGCAGGTAGACTCCAACACGAGCCTCGCAAGGTTGACCAATCGGGTATACTTCACGAGAGGAAACCCTTTGACATGCCACGACTCTTTCGTGCCGTATCCAATCACAGACATGCACCATTGCCCCCCTCCCTCTGCAAAGATCCTGAAATACGGCTAGAGCTGTATTGTACAGCTGATATCTTTGGCTTAACCGGCTGCCTTGGTTATATCATATATATACTCACGTATCTGTATGCGAAATAAATAAAAAAAGATTCAGTTATTGGCCTACATTACGACCTCGGTGGACACACACGGGCTATGGAATAGGATGTAACAAGTCGAATGTACGGTTCGCTAGCATTGTGAGTTGGATGCACTGTACTAGAGAGCTGGAAGGTATCCCATGGCTGAGAAAACACATCATCTTGCTCAAACGTTTAAATCCGACCTCGTATGAGGTAGTCGAAAGGCCGTACTGTCGAGGCTCATATGATGCCAGCCTGGGTAAGCGAGTGGGTACCAGCCTCGAGAGACCTCAAATGCTTGCATTTCAGTGTTGGGAAACTGTCCACCCGTTTCGTTCTTCGACTCATCCCACCAGTGAAACCATGCAAAGAGATCTGCTTCGTCCCTTTGGTATCAGTTTTCTACACGAGATCTTGACATATGGGGATGATTCATTCGACACTTCATTAAGCTGACCGGGTCTCTTGATGCTTCCACGATGGCTTAGTATCTTCAACTTGTGTCAGCTCCGATGGAGCGTTCTTGTCCCCATACTCTTAGAACATCACACAAAAATGCCCAACGTCCTACCGTTCGATGTGTAACTCGCGGCAGGAGCCAAACACTATTAATGAGGTCTCATTTGTACAGGGTCGAGTTAACGAAGTGGCCACCCAAAACAACTGGCCGCGTTTCCCTCAGTTTGCATTTCTTAACCTCCATCGCGAATATGCAATCGCGCAGACGCATAGACTAGCTAGGTGTGATAATATATCAATCGACGAAAACAGTCGGGGTGGGGGCACTCAGCGCCTCGCGCTGAAGGGAAACCGGGACACCAATACGCGGGGAAGACTCGCGGCTGAGTGGCCATCCCTGGCGGCAACGTCGACAGGTGGGCTAGGGGGTGGAGTTCAAGTGTATATGCGGATCCTGATGCTCATTACAATGCGGACATTTTGGACACTAATCTTATTGGATTGCAAGGGAAGACCCTGTTAGGCGGAGGAGCCGCCCGATACGGCGGCATCACGCATGTCTCGGAAGTGTGTATAGCTTTGCGTGTATACATCCGGTTCTGGGGGTGTTTCCCCCCCGACCGTCGTGTTCTGAACATATAAATTCGCACGGTCTCGCTCACGACCTCGCGCAACAAGCTTTCTGTCTTTGCAGCACAGGTGCCACATCCGAAGCTTGGTGAAACGAAGTGGTTTGATATCACGTATCGCTGAACCACCGGGGTATGTAATATAATTGATTGTGGATGCGCAAACAGAACGTTCCTCGAAACATAATAATTTCTACATCATAGTTGTGATTCCGAATGGCCCGACGGGTTAGGCAGTGTCCAAAGTAAATGTTGGTAGCACTAATTGAAGCACGATAAAATTAACTGACTTGACATGATATGCATTATTTCTAAGCTTAATACGCGTATGCCCAGCGCAAATTTCTAGGAACACCTAGCAGTCGATGAGCAACCCGGTGCCGATTGCCGCTAGCTGCTATACTCCAAACCGGGGCCCAAAACATAGTATCCCAATTCTCGAGCAATATCGATGCTATTGCGCGCAAGGGACGTTCTAAGTTCAAAAACAATACATATAATTGTCAAACCGTTTTATGTTAGGAAGGCAGGCGGGAAAGCCAAAACCGAGACCCAGGGTGCACGAACAGTCGTGGACGGCAAGTCTAATCGAGCCGACCTCACGTGACTTTCCGTTGTGAAATGCGCATGCGAGTAGCTCGCTAACATCGCGGCTAAGACTAGACTATGTTCCTCCGCAGGTAGCGGCACATAAGCTCTAGGTGTCAACACAATCTTTTATGACTACCTTGATAGATGCCGACCGTATATTTCACTGGTCCGCGTGAGATTGAGCGGAATCGCAGCCTAATATACGCATTCGCTAAACTACCAAGGGGCCTTCGTGAGCTGGATTCATTTTCGTCTCGAGCACGACTCCAACATCCTTCTGTATTTTTAGTCAATGTATGACCAATACATTGGCAGCGTAAAATCCATTATGTATGTGCCATGGGCCCTAAGGGATACAGAATGAGGGTACTGATCAAAAACTTCAACCATAGAGCGAGCAAGCGAGATCAATCTGAGATCAAAGGGCGTATTTATTAAAGATGTTGCATACATACTAACGCGCCTAGCACTACGAAACCAACGAACAAGGAGGGAGACGGAATATATTTCATGTAATGAAGAGATACAGAACGAGCGAATACAAGAAAGTATGTCTCAGCAAGCGCGGAACCAGGCGAGGCCAGCGAACCAAGAGTCCCTATTTATATGAGAGGGATAGGACACAATAGAACCAAATATCGAGTAACCGACGAGCACTTATGCAGATAGCCCACGGCTAGCTACTATTTTCCATAACATATACGGTACAAGGTAAATATAATTAATACTGTGGTAGAACCTGTGCTGATAGACGCCATATAGAACTGTCCAGGGGCTAGAAATGGTGGATACGATTCGCGTTACGCTGCCTTATCGCGTATATAGCTCAGATACAGTATGTCACTCCAAGGAACGCGATCACACTTTTCTGGGTCAAACATTCACCCTATGCGGCAAAACATGAATTACTGTATCACACTTACCCCCAGATTCCGCTAGTTTGATGCTGTCAAATTAGGGCCTCTGACCATCACAACTGGGCCACGCAGGGCTCGCAAGTTCGGGTAAACCATCCGATATCTCTTGACTACCCGCCGATGTGATTGGCCGACAAAAGTGGGTTTCAGCCATTTCATGGCATGGTTTCATTAGCTGTTGTGGCCAAGACGCAGGAATAGGTTTTAATTTTGACCCAGGTACCACATTCTTCGTGGGTCCAAACCTCAGAAAACCTATATAAATGACACAATGGGACGAAGCCTGTGGAGGAAGCATTGTGAATACCCAACCGAAGGAGGAGTGGGTTTATCACCACGTGACCGGAATTTGATAGAAGAATAAGTAACCCGCAAGAGGTGCAACACCCAAGTCAGGCCTAAACGTCTGGCGCCAATTGACACCTAAGACGCAACAACAGACAGTGTCTCATGCTTGAAAGAATGCGTAGTCCAATACTCATATAAAAGTACCGAGAACAGACATAGATTTTGCATACTATAAACATGACGCTACGCTAGTAAACCACGCATAGTTGTTCTGTAGGGGACACAGTTGGTCTGCCCCTCATGCCCTGCGGCTGGTGCCGGATGCCTTGCGTCTGGCGCCTTCTTGGGGGCGGCCTCACTGCGCTCGGCGCCTTGGCCGTGTTTTGCCGCCCTTCCTGCGCCCGCGTGGATGTGTTTTTGGTTGGGGGCGATCCCCGCGGTCGCAGTGTGGGCGGCTCGACCGCTCGTCGGTCCGCCTGCAGCAGGCCGACTCCCCCAGCACATCGCGAGCGCTGGGCTCGGCGCATGTATCCTGCATACATCGGCATGTCCGACCCAGAGCGACCAAGGTTGAGTTACATAATCGTACGCAAAGGTATCATCGTTTTGTTTTGCCCCCAAATTCGCTCACTCATGAAGCTCTTGCTTGCTCTCGCTATCCTCTTCGCTGGTTCAGCGGTTTCGCAGGGTGTCTCAGTATGCGTTCAATCTTCTTCTCAGCGCTGCTACATCTACCAAATGCGGAGACTAGTACGTGGCTATAAGTACAGTTAGAAATCTAACGAAACGTCATCATATTATAGCCCAAGCAAAGCTTGTGGCTGCTCTAGCAATGCTTTCAAATCAACCGCCAGCATTTGCATCAAGAATTGCAGCTCTAGCCACATGCAAACGGCTCTGAAACTTGAAAAGCAGTTTTGTGGAAACTGTGAGTACATGCAACCAAACAATCGTTTCAAATGATGTAGCACTGAAGCGAGAATACCTAGAAATACTAGTCGATTAGCTACGATAGTTGGCGATGTTTCTGCATTCCCTGATTTCTCCTATGTGTATCTGATCGAGTATAAATTAGTGCGCCGGCATCTTAATGGGCCGCTGTATATGATTATTCTCTTCATTGAAAGGTTCAAATTATGTTACCTTAGGCTGTTGAACGCGTAACCACGTGTTGGCACGCTGATCCTGGCATCGACACTTGGCTGCGGCTGTTGTCTGCATATCAGTTTTTGCTTATCTTATATCGTTTCCCGTCGTAAGCCGGGTAACCTCGTGTTTTGACTACTCGATTCGCAAGTTTGCTTGCCTCCACTGCGCCAGATGAAGATGCGGAAAGTCAGTAAGAAACGACCTTATGATATTCAGTTGGAAACATACCAGAAGCTGATATGTATCATCCCAGCTTCTCCGATTTCTCGAAGAGGTGGTGGCATATTAAGTCACAAAAGCTGTTTCATGCGGAATTTCAGAACGTCTACATCTTACAGAGTAGCTCTTGACGCACCGTTCCCCTGGATCGCTTTCTGTTGGGTCCCCTACCCAATGCGGCTTGATCCATAGTTGTCTAATAGCTTTCGGATCTCGAACATAGATACCGTTGCATCGTTCTCTGAATTCCGACTCATTCTGTCTGCTTGACCTAAGCCTAACAGTTAATGGATATCTAATATACCCATTACACATACATACATCAGCACAACTGTTCCCCGCACATCGTTTAGTCAACGCCGAAGAAACACGGCCTGATATCCACATGAGAACAAGAAAGCGGGTTAATGCACTTGGAAACGATTTTTCCGGAAATTCCGGATGAGTGAATCGCAGTCATGTTGCACAACTGCGCCAACACTTGGAAGAATTAAAGAATGCGTATTCCTAATATAGGGCCACTAACATAGCAAGGAATTTATACATCTTGGCGAAACCCGATGGAACATAAAATTATGCGCGTTACTCATTTCATCACATTGAAGCTCACTTTTAAATCAAGGACAAGGTGTAGAAATCAAGCCCATGGCTGGGAATGTGGGGTTTTCAGCTCAAAATATATATTTTTCTAGATAAATCGGGCGTACAGTGGCATACGTTTTAAGACATGCGATAGGCCAACGCGACATCGAATCGGCCTGGATTGGGATCGACAACCAGGCGGATCTCCATGCCATGCGCAGCCCCGTCGTCAAAGCAGCTCCACACTTAGTATTGGCCATTGCAGACCTCACCAAACAACTGGTGCGCTCTCATCCGGGGCTATCAGTCACAGCCACCTGGGTGCCTGCACACGAGGGAGTCCCAGGAAATGAACTTGCTGATGTGGCGGCGAAGGAAGCGGCGAGAGGATGATTGGACAGCGCGAACGATTTGCCACGGCATTTGCGTAATGCGATAGCCAACAGCCTGACTGCAGCCAAGCAGGCCTACAAAACAGATATGTGATAGCAGACTGGGTTATTGATGGCCCGGGGTATTCTTATAACAGGTAAACCATGTCCATATGAGACACCGATTTCCTTCCATGCATCCGCTATTGAGTAAGCATACAATTTCCTTCGACTGACACGACCCTACTTCGAGTCATAATTTGATCTCGGTAAAATCCATGGAATAGGTTCAATTCCATTAACACCGATTGAGCCATTCGCTTTTCAAGATCGCGCTAACCATTCTGGGTTCTGTGCCTTTGTCGTTAAACGATACACATGTGCAGGTTCAGCCTTCCGTGTTTTGGTTTATCGTTTGGCACACCGATGCAAAGGTCTCAGCCCCGATACACGATTTTGGGAATACCGGTAATGGGGATGTTTGTGATATGCTCCTGGGTTTTGGGTCGCCCAAAATGTATATAAGAGGCCAACCTGTGATTGTTAAAAGGCATCTTCACTCGAGTCACCTGTTTGCTCTTTACTACTACCATGAAGCTCTCTTTGGCTTTCGCTATCCTCGTTGCTGGATCTGCCGTCGCACAGACTGTCCCTTCATGCGTTCAAACCTGCTCTCAAAACGCAGCTGCATCTACTGGATGTGGAACTTAGTATGTGATTTATTTAAAAATTGCCGGCTCGACTTCAACTTACATTTGTGGTTATAGTACCTCTAAGTCTTGCGGTTGTGATAGTAGCGCCTTCAGAACAGCAGGTCACAATTGCATTCAAAGTAGTTGCAGTGCTAGTGATATGCAAACTGCTCTCAACTTTCAAAAACAGCTTTGCGGTTAGAATTGTGAGATAGTTTCAATAAATGAACGCAGCGATTGAACTAACTCGTGGGAGGTAGACATTTTCTTCGATCTCAAACTGGTCCATACGAGACGAGCGACGGCCCTGCGTCATTGAATCTGTTCTGTAACTTTGTGTGTGGTTCACTGACGTAAATCTGTTCGGAAATGTACCGTTTCGAACGATCTGGTCGTACTAATGGAGGTGTTGTAATCAGTCATACATGAATAATCTCGTTTCATGCACAAATTCGCATTTTGTTCCTTTCGTTTCTCGCCCACCACACAAGATAGCGACATGATCTAAAGCGCCATATATTCAGAGCCACCCCTTCACTGGCGTGAGATAATTGGGGCTAAAAAAAGCCGGCTATATAATGCTGCAAATTTCAACGTGGTTGCAAGATACGCAAGTTTGAGACGAAGCAGTTACTATATTTCCTTTGCAGATAATGCGCCTAGTGTAAAGGAAGAAGCGCATTTATGAGTGCTAAGAAGATTACAAGGAGTTTCGACACGAGAAGCTTCCATAACAGCGTGTCCAGATACTTTCTGGGAGCGCTTGTACTAGTACATTTGTCTCAGCTTCCCTATTTACCTTCTGAGTTTTGGTGTTCTCGGATCTTCTACTCTGCGTTGTCCACCCGATTCCGGGCGAGACCAGAGCTAAGCTACCAGTTCTCAGAGTCGGTTATTCCGTTTTACCGCTCCGAATCATGATATGGGTAGCCGAGGATGACTTGAAGTCGCAATCTCGCAGGGTGAATCGTTTGCCTTTTGATAGCTGTGTTTCTCATTGAGTTTTTGGCTAGCGTATACTACTGTTATACAGTATCTATGGTATGTCGGGTTCTCTCAGGTCTATCTGCCCGCATGTTTGCTGTGCTGAGCGTTAGGCACAAAAAAACCTCATTGCTAGCTAGGCTTTTTCGTTTGCTAGTCGGAAAAGGCCACCCAATAGGGTGTTTTAAGATGCCTAAATTGGGGCTAAAACGGCCCTAAAACCATGGCTATACCAAGCACTAAAGTAAGATTTAGCCCTCGTTCTAGACCTACTGTAGCTCAGGTTTGAAACGCCTCTGTTCCAGATGGGTAAAATCTCCTGAAATAAGGCTCCATGAAACAAAACGGGTAGACCTGCAATTTGAGGCTTGTTGCTTCACAAAGCGAGCATTGTAATGCAGAAAAGATAGCTATTTGATAGCATATCATTTTTGCCGTATCGCATAGCACCTATTATTCCATTCGCGTCCCCCGTCAACCTTCGGGCGCCCTTTACAGCTGGTTTAGGGCCTCGGTGCTAAACTGGCTTTGCAGTTTAGTCGAAGATTTAGAGCCACTTTAGGAGACGCTTTAGCCCTCGTTTTAGCCTCGTTTTAGGCGTCTTGAAACACCCTAATGTATCCACGACCTAAAAAAGATGAGCTTGACCTGCAACGGCGACCTCATCACCGCGCCCGAGATGACTTATGCATCCGTTCGTAAACTCCCACCAGATATCGAAGGTCGTGCCAGGAATTCACGCGCGGCGGACCTTGTACCATAGTTACCCAGGGGTAGCCTCAATCCGCCTGTACCATACTACCACCGCTATACATAACCTTTCCTTCTTCTCGGACGTGGATACAAGGGCCAATTAATATCATTTATCAATCTGGGTAGCATCTGTGAAATAAAGCACGGCCGAATACTAGAACCAAGTCCAGGCTTTTGCAATTGGTAGTTCAGTGCATACAATAACCTACAACAATGGGATTGAAACAGCCGACGCCATTGCCAACGTTAGGTCGACACATCCGTCTTGATTTCCATTCTTAATATCGCATTTAAAGTTATCCACGTCAATTATTTCAGCCTCTCATTTGCTACCCGATTTCATCCTGCACGGCCCAGGCAAAAATCATATAATTAACTGTTTGATCCTACACACGATGTCGATCGATCAGAAACCCAATTAGCCAACTACAAAACTCCGTTCGTCATGCTCGCCGGGAACCCTGCAAAGTCGACTTGTTCCTGGACCGGCCCGCTTGCAGCGGTAAACCCTACTCGGATTCTCAATTTCACTTGGCTCTGCGTCATCATCAGCATCAGAAGGAGCAATAAATAAAAGAAACGCGTACGCCGGGTGGTGCCAAGATCTTCAAATTCTGTGTCTCGACCGTGCCAGGCTGAACATCTGCTGATGACATTGGAAGCATCTGTAATTGCTGAGTCTGTGGATATCCGCTAGTTGTCAGCCTCTGCTTCTCTATTAACCCTAAGCGGGATTGACTCACGCGAGGAACAGCAACTTGGAAACTAACACCGCTAACAGGGCCAGCAAGGGCCTCGAATCTAGCTTGGATCTGGATCATGCCAGGGCGAGCGGCGAGCACTTGAGGAACGAGCGTAATACGTAGTCCATTTTTCTCGTAAGCTACGAATGTCGGCCTGTTTGGCGCAGCTGCTGGTGCGGTTGGTCTCTGGGCTGGAACCGGAGCCGGGGCAGGGGAAGCTGTGGCAGGGACAGACGCGGCATCGAATAGTCCACCCAGAGGATTCGATCCGTTTGTCGCGGGAACCGGAGCTGGGGCAGGTGCGGGTCGTGCAGCAGGCGCGGCATCGAATAGTCCCAAAATATCTTGGATAGAATTTTTTTGTGGTGCGGGGGCAGCTGCTGGGGCGGCACTCGCCGCGCCTCCATCCCCTCCGCCCCCAAACAGGTCCGCCAGTAGATCAGTTGTCGGTTGCGCAGGAGCTGAACCAGCTCCAGGAGCGGCAGCGGGCTCGTCGCCCATCAGATCCAACAAACTCTGAACGTCCCATCAATCTCTGTCTGATCAGCAAGTAGAATAACACCCACATCTTTATCAGTTCTCGTACTCCCAACGCTCCTCTTCTCGCTAACAGTCCCAATCACAGTCGCCTTGATTTCTGGAGGGGGCATAACCTCCAACACCCCACCCCGAATATCTGGATGAGCGAACAGCGTGGCAAATTCCACCGCACGTTGTTGGATCTCTAGCTCAGTCGATGTCGCATAGCTGCTCAGGATCGTCACAATCCGTTGTCGTTGAGGTTCAGAGATCGCTTGGCGCGAAGAGAGTTTGGCGAGGGATGTTAAGACGAATTGACGGATCAGAGCATTGGCGTAGGGTGATTGGAGAATGGATTCTTCGAGGTCTAGGATGTCGGAATCTTGGATCTGTGCCAACCATCATGTTTATATGAGTAAAAATATTGAAATAAAGTCGTACTGGTTTAGGTGTCTCTTCATCGACCAATCCACCCTGGACTAGTGCCTCTCCAAACTCTCCTAGTAACCAAACGGTGGCAAGCGTCAATGACTCCTGTGAGATATCCTCCTTCAAGGCCGTATACAGTTTCGAAGCCGTGTAAGCTTGAAGCTCGGGAGTGTGACATACGAGTCGAATAAACGACGAGAGGACTTCTTCTCGGACATAGTTCCCGGCCTAACCATCCAGATGATGCTCAGCTCAGCAACGAGGAGGCAACAGATACAAACTCACAAGTTTCAAGACCCTCAAAACCGTATCAATATGCCATCGTTTATTCGGCGCGAACCGTTCAGCTGCAAGTGAGATCTGCGTCGTCATACCCAGCTTGAACTCGTTGTCTGCGACTTCCAAGAAAGCCAAAAGTTCCCTCGTCAAAACCCGTACGTTCGTCTCATTGATAAGTGCGTAGGAGAGCTCGAGTGCACGTCGTCGGATCGAGATATCGCCGTCGCGAAGACAGTCAAGAATAATATTTCGATGTCTTTGCACTGCATTTGTGTCCATTGCCACAACCTTGTTGAGTGTGTTCAAGGCTACATATCTTTACCTCGCTCATCAGTACCGTGAATAAACGAATACAATAAACAGAGACTCACCGAATATTGTTGTCCCGATTGCTCAAAAACTTGCCCAAGATATTGATAGCCATAACCCTCAACCCGGAATCGGCCTCGATCTCGAGCACAGTTAACACCGTCTCGTACAAAATCGCATTTCCGACATTCTTTGTCGAATCTGTGTTGGTCGCAACCTGAGCCAAGATGTCGTTCATCGCCTCGCTTGCCCTAGGATCGTTTTTCCCAATTTGTCGGAGAAGACGAAGGATTTTAACTTGGAGGAACGGGTCGGTGATACCTGAGACATCGTGTTCGGGCGAGTAACCAGTGGTGATTAGAGATTTGAGATGTCGAACGAGAAGGGTTGTTGCCTGCCGAGGACGAATCGTCATATTAGACACAGTAGGAGGAAAGAGAACAGATAAGATCTACTTTTCGGAATTCGTCTAGGCAGCTTTCGCTAGCTTCACACATTTCCGAGACAAGTGTGATACCAGATAGGAGGACTCCATGGTTTCGATCCGTCAAGAGTGATTTGGCACCTTCGATAAAATGATCCAAGAGTTCCGGGACGCGCCGGACTATTCGTAAGGCACATAGAGCAGCCTATTGCATCATTCATATTGATTCGCGAGTCAAAATAGATGGAATGACGCGCACCTTTTTCCTGATGTACGTATTACTCGATCCTAGCAGTTTCTCGATCTCATTGCACAAATCGCGCGACATTTCCTCGGACGAGATATTTGCGAACGTGCACAGAGCAAGCCCAACAGCGTACATATTCGAATGATTCATATCGCTATATCCTAATCAGCCAAACCATCAATATAGCAACCGAGTGAAGACTCACTTTTTGAGCGAATTCGTAACGAGCATCAGTACCTCCTGGTTCTCATCTAGCAATAACATAATCCCAAGATAGCCGAGTCGTTTATCCGAGAATCGTGGGCTGGCGACTAGCTTGAGACATTCGATCTGGCCAAAGTGGGCAGGATATCCAAGCATGTGGATATATAGCAACTTGGCGATATTGTTATGTCGCGCAAACGAGTCTTCTTCTTTGAACGACGTTCGAATCGCCGCCGATTCTTTTTGGATTAGAGCGCGTTCATCTGCCAGAGTCTGCAAACGATTAGCACAGATAGATGCATGACTGGGGTGACGCACCTTGCACGCCCGAATACCCTTGATCAACGCTATCCACCTCTTCAGCACCAAGTTTACAGGTCTTGTATCGCGCACCTTTGAGGTTGTAAAACGCGCCAGAGCCCGTCACGGCCGCTCGGATATTCTCAATGTTCATCGTAAGGTGGTAGGCGAGTGCAAGGCCAATTGCAAATATCCAATTAGGGTTTGCTAATAAACTATACAGGGTATCTATCCTATGCCTTGGCCAGCGTCGCCTTGGACGTGATCTCCACTGCCGTTTTTACTGCCCCTAGCAGCGCTGTGAGCTGTATTTTTTCCGTCCCACCTGTAGAAAGCCAATGCCTGGTGTCGAGTCAGGTCAATCGTCTATCATGGAAAAACAAGGTACACTTACTCGGTTGTCGCAAGCTTGTCGAGCAAGTACACTCTCGCAGCCGGAGGGAAATCTAGAGTCTCAAAATACTCGTATGCCCCCGTCACCAAGTCCTGAAGCGCAAGTCCCTTTTCCGTTTTCATTTTCATGACCACTGTTCGTCACATTAGTCCCTCTCATCCGCCGATAAAAAAGATGAAGTACGACATACGTTGATAACTGGTACCGAAATCATCCGACATCATCGAGTTGACCAAAGCCTCGATATCGGTTGGATGAGGATTCCCCGTGCAGTTGTATACGGCTGTTTCGTCTGTTCGGTCGTATGCCGCGTGGCACGCCTGTTCCATCGTCAGTCACGGCTCAAGATAAACACACAAACAGCACGCGAACCTGCAAAACGTTCAAAGCTCTTCTCATATCTCCCTTTGAGAGCTTCAGAAGCGCCTCCTTCCCATCTTTGGTGACGTTAACCCTACTTGCCTCGTCAGACGCCCAGCATTCAATACCAAGCAATAGGAACGTACTTTTCGCCCTCAATGACTGTGTCCAGCCTCTTCTCAACCTGGTCCATCGGAAGGGGACTGAACCTAAATCGTGTACAACGAGACTGGATGGCGGGAGTGATTTTATTGACATAGTTGCAGATGATGCAGAACCGAACATTGCGAGTGTATTGTTCAATCACTGTCAAACTAGATTTAGACTCGAGAGAAGAAGCGAGAAGAGGCAAAGCGTACCTCGACGCAGGGCAGCTTGTGCTGCCTGGGTCATCATATCCGCCTCGTCGAGAATAATCAACTTGAATCCCTTGCTATTTCCTGCTGTTCAATTCCGCACCCATCTTCACTGCAGCATAGCACACTTACTTGAATAGCGTCCTGGTCTCGGCAAACTGCTTAATCTGCTCACGAACAACATCAATTCCTCGATCATCCGACGCGTTCAACTATTCCAAACCATGTTAGTGCTGGTGAATCAAGAAAGGACAAATAGTAGACTTACCTCAAGGATCTGCTTTTTATAATCATTTCCATAGAGCTTCCTTGCTACAGCTATGATTGTACTCGTCTTTCCTGTTCCAGGAGGGCCGTAAAATAAAAGATGCGGTAGCCGGTTTTTCTCAATGAACCTCTCAACTACTTCTAGTCAGTACTCTCGTTTTAGCTATCGAAGAGAGTACAGCTTACTTGTGCTCGTGATATCTTGATGCGAAACAACATCCTGGAGCGTAACAGGCCGATACTTCTCTACCCTGAGTAGATCATGTCAATTTCTACCTTTACTTCCACCACATAAATACGAACATACCAGGGCAACGTATCATCTCTCAAGTCCTCCTCTTTACCCTTGCCCTTGTTTGCCACAGGGGCGGGAACGTCGACTTCCATCTCGTTGTCGCTCATCTTGGTCGTGGCGCGGTCCGAGACGCGTTGAGTCACGTGATAGTGGATGAGAACAGTCATGTGGCAATCGTAGCCACATAGTTATTTGTCGGGGAAGAAATCGAAGGTCAAAATACTGAATGCGAAAAGAAGCTTCGATTCCCTAAATCGGTACTACATATGCCCAAGCAGTGCTATAGAGTGCCACGCGGATACGTTTTTCCCTTAACAAAGAAGCCTGAGTAGGTAGTTCGAACAGCACGGCGATGATAAAAGGGTGTAACAATATATTCATTGAAGAATCATTGGGCCCCTATAATACTCCAATCGTTTGGTTTTGTGATCTGCATCAAAAACTTCCAACTGACAACCTGCTGATTCGTCCAACCGTGAGGTTAAATGACAGGCGTTATGCATTGCGACCAGCATCACAGAAATGACAGCCGAAGCGCAGAAATTACTAGCACGGGGTATCAATCTTATGAATAAGAACAAGCGTGCTGTAAAAAACTCAACAAAGTGAAAAGAATCAAGAACCCACTGTCTCTGACGACAAGTATTTATACACAGTCCATATTCGAGCTCATACGCATGTATCGAATCCATACCCTATTTACTTCTCATGCTCGTTCGTATCAGACCTCAAAAGTTCGAGCAGATAGTTGCCCTCGGCCACCATGATTTGGCCTCGGCGATACCACAATCTGCAATCCGCCTCAGGTACTCTGAGTTTCGCATTCGGCCATAACCGGTGTACGTTCCTAAGTGCCCAATACATAAACAATTGTCTAATAATTGCCCCTACGACGTACCTAACAAAATCTATTATATATCCCGGATATCTATGAGTCAATTGTGTAAAAAATCCACGAGAATAAATGATTAAGGGGTTTAGGGATGGAATACGCGGCGGGAGTTGAATAACCATGCGGGGCCCAATGTATGCTACTTCCAGTACAAGAAGTTTGGGAAGCTTGACTTGTACTGAATCCAGCACACTCATCTCAAACATTGATCCTGGTAAACGAAGTTCTTCGAGATCTGGTAAAGCGCCAAAAAAGTCATCCCAATGCGGCCCGCCCTGGATAATGTCTGGGAAATTCAGCGAGATCGTTTGTAAAAAGTGAGACTTACGTGTGCCTGGCGGATACACAAGAACGGGCTATCCAGGTTCAAATACCTCAGAGCCAGCCGCTTGAAAGCTTTGATATAGCGCCAATCGGACGATATGCTGCGACGATTGTCGTCTATGGTCAACATAAGCCGAGTGAGCTCTGGTCTGCTATGAGCAAGGCTTTCCACGATACACAAGGAGGTTGGGGGTTCGTGGTGTTCATCATAACTCTCCCAAGGGAGTACGACAGTTGCACAGTCCAAATTGCGTAGTAGTACGGTTTGCTCAAAAATCCCGAGTATCAAGGGCAAACTAATCCTGTACAACTCAAGATGCCTGAGAGCCGCAAAAGAGTTGACCGGAAGAACACAATGATCCAGCGCCCACGACGGACGATGCAACGCACTTGCATGAATCGAGAGTGTCTCAAGAAGAGGTAGATTTCCAATAACGTAAAGAGCTGCCGCATCTATACAGCTGGAAGGCAGTGATAGCGAACGTAAATGATCAAGCAAGGGGATATGTTTAAGAGCAGTAAAAACTGGGGATACTGAGTGTTCTGGGTCCCGAACCTTAATCGCACGCATTCGAATGGTACGTGAACTCGATTCGACTCGTTGCCTAATAAGATGCCAGCAACGTCGGGACGCACTGCGCCACAGATGGTATCTCCATGAACACTCAGAGTAGTTGTCATCAGACAAAGCCGTTAGCTTTTCGAGCATCGGGCAAGCGAGCGCAATCTTTCCCATCAGCTTTGAATAGCTACGTGGGTCGATCCATCCTTGCTGACAAGCGCAGTCCGCGCCGGTTGGTGAAATTTGACTGGAGGTGATGATTTCGATTGTTCTAACGCTTGGATTCAGTAAAGGAAAGATCCAATTGGTGTAGGCTAGCCCAGTTCGTCCCTGAGTATTGATTGTAATGTGCCGAAGATTCGGGAGTAATGTCGCAAGCTTTCTCTGGGCGAGAAGCTTTCTGGGCCAGTAGAGTCTACACGGTCCTTCTGAATTTAGTGTCTTGACCGAAGGGGCATAAATACCAAAGCGGCGAAGGCTGATACTCCAGGGAAAAGTAATTGCCTTAGACAGCCAGATGATTACAATGCATCATTACACAGCGGACAAAGCAACTCACACTGGTGTAGTGTTCTTCCCGGTCTAAGCGATGGTCCCACTTGTACCTGGTAATTTTGGTTCCCGATATAAGTAGAGCTAGCGATCTGATATCCACAGCTTCCCACAGAAGTGGCACGACCAAAGCAAAGGTTTGGCGACAAACGCAAAGTAGCCTGACAATATCTGTTCGTGATAGGTATTGATATATAGATAGCCATAGCTCTGGTGTCGCCATTACACTGTGCGCTGGAGAAGCTCTCAAAGGAAGTGGCTCTTCCATGGTTGAATTGGCTGTTTCGAGATATTTCTGGTTGTAGGCGCCCTTATTGATGCGTGGTTTGTGAAAGTACGGTAAATTATATAAGGCTACTGCTAGAAGGTAGTTGATGGAAGCCGAGCTACGAGTGTGGCTTTCTAGCCCTGGTTTATTCGACTGACAGCTCGAGGGCGGTGCATTCATAGCAGGGACACAGGAACGGCGTTGCATCGCCTCAGCGCCCGGCGCTTAGTTGTGCAGTGCCATGCCACCCGAATTGACTCAGGTCAGTCCAGCGCGTCCCCACCCTGTAGCGGAGAACCACACTTGGCGTACTTCTTCCTTGCTATTAGCTACGATATAATATTCGCATAAGCATATGGAAATATCGTCCAACAGCTTTTTCAGCAAACCTCTGTTTAATTCTCAGACGAACCATCAAGGCTCTACTCGATCACTTCCCTCGACTCGCAGCGCTCAACTTGAGATGATTTTTAGATCCATTTGGCGAGACCCAGAATGCAAAGTAGAAAAGTGGTACCGTAATCAGGTAGTCCAGTCGGAATCTCCGATCCGGTTCAAAGTAATTGAACATTACCGCACGCTTAATCGGCCATTTTTTCATGAATATCTTAAAGTTCGGCTGGTCGATGGATCTTACTATCGCGTTGAGAGAAGAGGAGGTGGTTCTGACGTTGGGGCAATACGTTTATCCGGCTGTGCTCCACAGGATGTTATTCAATGGTGCTCTGCCTCCGAGCCCGGAAGTCAGTCAATGGATTTACCCTCAGAGCTTGTTTGTGAAGTGGAGTTTCCTTCGGAGATTGAATTAATAGATGTGCTTGCAGTATGCTATTCCATACATCAACACAAGCGCGCTTGTATTTATACACTACAGCGTTTCAACTGTTACTTTTTCTGTTGCACAGTCCTGGCAGTCTTGGCTCGACGGCAAGTAAACTGGGAATATGTCACTACTATTCATGAGTGGGAAAACTTCATCTCCTACACGAACAGCCTCCTCACTAGTCTGCTTCACATTCCTTTGCCGCACGAGGCGCGGGCGTATAGCGTATTCCTCTTATTTTCAGTGCTTGACCTTGGGCCTCCTAGTTCGATGGAATATGTTATCAAGGCATTATACGATCAATTCTCAATTGGACGGGGTGCGGACATTCTCAAACGAATGCTTCAAGATACGTTGTGGTACTGTCGGTTGAGTCGTCCAACAAGCAAACAACTTGAATGCCAATTTGACCAACTCTTACATGCGACATGGTCCCGAATGCCCAAGCCCATCCCTAATTGGCCTGTTCCGTTGCATCGCAACGAAACAAAGCGATTCAATACAGAAAACAAGACACGGTTGATTTCCGTCATAATAAAGTATCTTCTAAAGATACTATACCAATTACCTTCCTCTAGCTGCTCCGCTCTGATACGGTTTCTCATACGTATGTCATTTGAGAATTTGATTCTGGCTCCTATCAAAGATCAGCTACAACTTGGCTTGTATCTGAATGGCCAACTCATGGACGCAGAGCATGCCGTGACAATGACTGATTCATCAACACTCTGGACGCTCCTTACTACTCTCCCACCGATTGCTATTTGCTCATTTATTGTAAACCTTTTTTATACGATATATCGTCGAACTTTTGTGAGTCTTCGGACAAGGGGGTTGTCTCAGCTGCAATACCAGGATCAAACAGCCCTGATGGATGCCGAAGCCAACGAGATTGGCAAGCAAGTTTTAGGGGCACTTCAAACAAGTGGACTGCATGGCCGTCATGAAGTAGAGATAGCGTGTCAAGTATTGGGGCCACACAGTATTCGTAGCTCTATCAAAACCTTGTTCTTTGATATGCTAGCAAAGACAGTGAAAGATAACATAATAACCACCCAAAACTTCAAACTGAAGGTACAGGTAAGTCGTGCCACGGACTGACCCGTGTCTATGTTTGATTAACAAAACCATACTTAGAATGAAAGGGGCAAGAATGTTGACATAATCAAGCTACAAATGCATATACAAGAACATATTGAAACGTACGCAGATCTCGTCGACAGCAGCGACTTGGATTTTTTTCCGGTTGTCTATGAGGATGTGATGAACACGATTGAGGAGATATGGAGATCAATGACACTGATTTAAGCTTAGGAAGGTCGAGCGATACGGGCAAACATCCCTCATACCTCTGGCGTTAAGTAGTATCAAATCTCCTTGCACTTAGGACTTCTAGCCTCAGTTCTAACATACTCATTCGGCCACTAGGGCGGGCCGTTCTATTGTATTCTCAATACTTTGTACAATTATTTTTTCCGTTTTGAAGGCTATCTCAGTTGTTAGAATCGAGAGGGAAGCCATCAGTAAAACGAGCCGGAAATCACGAGCGCTCACTGAGCTATAGTAATTGCCGCTTCACCTAAAGCGTTCATGGCCCAGAGTTGTGCTTTTACCTCATCAGGGTCACGTCAAATTTACGAAATAGTGGGACGAAGCCTGGCACTATGCATGTTAAACGAGAGGTAGCGGGCAGGTTACATGGTGGTAAAGTAAGAACTCTCTCTGATAAAATTTCTGCTCCGGCGTGTAAACACAATGATAGGAATCACATGACTAAATGCATAACGTCACGGATGACATCCAACGGTGCACACTCAACCGACAGAAGAATTGAATGGTCGGACAACTCACACGACCCTTTGGGCCTATGCAGAGGTCCACGACGAGGTGTATGTGTGTCCTCGCGTTCTTTTAGACCACCGCCCGCCCTCGGTCTGAGCCAGATTAGATGAATTGATGACGTGAGTTATATGGAATGAAATCGTGTCCGGTGCTGCCCGACATGTGTTCGTGGAGGCGGTCCCCGCGGCCGCACTCTTGGCGGTCCAGTTGCTCGTCAGTCCACTGCACGCTCGTCGCTCCACCTGCAGCGGACCAATGCCCTCATTACACCGCATACTGAGCTCAGCGCATATACTCTGCATACATCGGCATGTCCGACCCAGAGCGATCAAGGCTGAATCGAGTTACCGTCAAAAAGCCGGATCGGAAGCCGAAAGGCGCAGGTTATAGAGGTTTTGGCCGCGCCTAGGCGTCTTAGAAGCGCACTACTAGTACCCGATTCAGTAGAGATGAGTAAAGAAAACGTCAGCGATGGTTTCTAGATTTTCGACGACCTGGCAAGTAGATTTCCCAAAATCTGATTCTAGCTTATTGTGATCTTGTACTATTCAATTCCAAGGATCCTATCGCTCGTATACACGGCCACAAAGAAAGCCAGAGAGGCAGATACTCCGTATGACTAGAACATCCACATTATTTAGATCGAGATCCAAATTAAACGGAATCTGAGTGTATAACCCAAAAAGCGGCCCACCTGACGTCACAAAATGTCATAAAAAAGTGGGGCCGGATCCGAGCCAAGAGCTCCACCACCGGATGAACTAACCATATTTTGTTGCTCCACCACAATATCTGGATGGAGCCGCGATATAAAACTGAGTAAAACGTCAGCAAAGTGGCCCTTCTGTGAGACCAAATTATTTGGACAAATACATTGCATAGAGATACAAAATAAGTGCTGACTCATTCCTGGTCCCAGCTGATGTTCACGCGACGTTCAGAACCTCCAAAGCCCCAGGTTTCAGGGTGCATCGACGGAGCGCGACATTGGATTCTATCTTAGAGAGATTGCGGTCGGGTAATAATCTCTGATTGTTGTTGCGCCGCGTATAATATCGGAATAACCGATTGTCGCGGTCTTTCCCTCATTCCCAGTCCCCCCGAAGTTTGGTATTCAGCATGCATATGGAAGTGCCTCATGCGGGCATGAAAGGTGCGTAGGATTCGCCTGTTTTGTGGTAGGATCATGAGGAGCAATTACGTCGTAAGGTACACCAATACAGTAATATTTTGATCTGTGGAGAGCAGCAACGATCGGTGCTTAATTACTCGATCACGACCTCTCTATTAAAATATAAAAAAGCATATAATCATATTTGCATCGGAGCATATACATGCGTGCAGGGATCAGAACCAAAGCCAGAAAGCATACAGTGCGCCTCCACAGCAGGAATTTGATTCACTCCATAATCACCATCAGAATCAATGCTGCTGAATCTTCGGTACTCTGAAGGAAAGGCAGAGCCACCAATATCTTGGGTTATCCCACGTCCTTCAGCTGGCAGACGTAGCGGGACATACCTATAAAACGGACACCAACGCCACGAAGCGCCCGCCGCTTTTACATAAGCAGTGTTCCCGCTATAGTAATCGCGCCACAGCTCATGCCAACCCTGTCCTTTCAATACTACTGTTCTGCCTATAGTTGGTGGAATAACCCATGTCCTCCATCAGTTGCCCACTAGACGATTATTCGGACTTCTGTAGTAGTATCCTAGCAAATCCAGATATTTCTGTTAGTAGTAGACTTGCTTGTTGCGATACCATGGCTAACCTAGAGATTAGGGCATAGGGGTGAGTACAAAACAAGCCTTACCATCTCTAGCTGCATACAATGTTGATTTAGAATCGCATCGCCTTATATATACAAACGATTATTTACATGGTGGGCCTCCCGCGTTATAGTCTCGAAAGGTGCTTCACTATCATAACAGCTAGTTGCGGCAACGTTGTCGGGCCATAAAAAAGCTTTCCGGGATGCTTGCCGCGACTCCTGTGTTCTATCAGTTTCCTATATCGTCTCAGCTGCTATTACCCGGAGTTTAGGCGAGATATCGCTCTTCGATGGGCTAATTGTGTCAATGGTGAGCTCGAGTTGCTATGGGATAAAGTGTAAGCCTTTGGTAATATCAATTAGCTGGCAACCATAGTGACGGCATTTGTCACTGTTAACACCCCCTATGTAAGCCCGGTGAGCTCCGACCACATGACATTCCAGAGACTTATCTGCACCCAGATACGCACATTGGGCCTATCTACTAATATAGCATGCCTACTATTTACTATCTTTTGGTGCTACTGGGGCATCCAAGTATGGCTCGACCCACGGACATACGGCCTACCAAACGATGGGAAACCTGAAACTTGCTTGGCCAACGATTACACTGTATTCGTTGTTCTAGGGTTTACAATTAGCCCGTATTCTCAAGTATTACGCTGGTTTGCTTTATTAAATTTTGCTGCGGGAGCCTTCGCTATCATGAAGGGGCTCTGGATATCATTCATATGGCTACCAGCATATATAGTGGGGAATCCAAGCTACATGAAGGAATATGCGGACATAGAGTATAAGCGGTTCCTGCGTCGGATGAAAAGTAAGCAACAGAAATCCCCAGCTCACCTTGCAGACGTGAACTGCACGAACAGGTTCCAGAGCCACCGATCATAGCAGGAGTCGCATTACATGGTTTGGGGGTTTCGTGTCGATATTATACATGATCATTACTACAGAACAGATTGTGTATCGGAACCCCGGCGTAAATGCGGCTTTGAGCAAGTGGACGCACGGACAAATTATGGTTGTCATAATGACTGGTCAGCAGATGATAGACCTGTGTGTACACATAAAAGAGGACCGAAGGGACATGCACGAGCGTCGTAGAGCTCTGAACTACGTGTAGTGGAATGTATGAATTTGGAATGCTTCCACTATTTTGTTCGTTACATTAAGTGACAAGAAGAAAATATCGAATCTTAGCCTTCGACCGCGTTGTGGGGCCTTCTCGGCGTCTGTGTATGGGTACGGATAGTAGATTCTTGGTCTTGGATCCTGCGATATGCTTCTGGGTCTCGCGACAGGATGCGAGGGAAGAGTACGCTGGGCGGTAATCGGCGGGCGCAATGTGTATATTAGTGAATGACCCTATATGGGAGTGCCAAAGGAAAGACTAGCGACATCAAACCAGGACCGGAGCATCGAGACGCGAGCAGACTCTCGGGTCAGACGGCCAACGGGCGACGGTAGTTGGTCGATAAGGGATGGTGGGCGGGTACGAAAAGACGGAAGGGCGTACGTCCAAAAGCAACGAGTCACACTCAAGGAGGATAAATAGGGCGGCACGTGGTCGTCTTGAAACAGCTCCCTGCACCCGAAGACTGGGCTGTATGTCTCCGCAGGTGCGGACTACAGCCCCTGATATGACCATAGTCACGTGCACCGGAGTGGCTTGAAGTTAGATCACCGGAAGCAGACAGACTCGGATCATCACAAACCACGACCGGCACTTGCTCTTCGTTTAGGACTCCATCGAACACTCGTTGGACAGACAAGAGCGTCCGTAGCAGTACGTATTACCTCGCTCGAATGTAGATTCGTGCTGACAAGTTTTACAGAAAATGCAGATTTTTGTCAAAACGTATGCATGATATTATTCACCCCGTAGAATGTCGCTAACCACGCAACAATAGCCTCACGGGGAAGACCATCACCCTCGAGGTGGAGTCCTCTGATACCATCGACAATGTCAAGGCCAAGATCCAGGACAAGGAGGGGTACGTCAGCGCCTCGCCTCGCTGGACTTTACTAATCCGGCCTTCACTCACCGTAGCATTCCCCCCGACCAACAACGCCTCATCTTCGCCGGCAAGCAGCTCGAGGATGGTCGCACTTTGAGTGACTACAACATCCAGAAGGAGTCGACTCTTCACCTTGTGCTTCGGTGCGTGCCTGGTCGTTCATTCGGGGTGGCGCTGGCTAACTCTGGTGGCGGAACAGTCTGCGTGGTGGTGCCAAGAAGCGCAAAAAGAAGACCTACAACACCCCCAAGAAGATCAAGCACAAGCGCAAAAAGGTCAAGATGGCGATCTTGAAGTACTACAAGGTCGACTCTGATGGCAAGATCAAGCGCCTGAGACGTGAATGCCCCGTAAGTAATCTTGTTCTTTACTTGGAATCCATCCGCTAATAATCATTGTTTAATAGAACGCCGATTGCGGTGCTGGTGTGTTCATGGCCTTCCACTCTGACCGCCAGTACTGCGGCAAGTGCGGTTTGACCTATACCTTCGCGCCTGGTACCAAGCCGGCTCTCTGAGGATGATGTCCACATGTAGACACACGCACCTTTTGTATCACACTATTTGAATCCAGTATGAATTCTTCGTAAACTTCCTCAAATTCGTCAGAGCGAAGACCTATGAGGCTAGCTTATTCCAAATCGGGGCTCTTATGTGAGCAAGTGCAGCACGCTGCAGAAGCGAGAGTGAGGTAAGGTTAAGCATGCGGTACAAGGCAATCTGACAGCTTCGCGAGGCAGCATCGACGCCTTCTTTCTTGTGGGCATCTGGGTTGTACGAGGCCCGACTGCGCGTTTGACCACTCGTCGCGGCTGCGGTTTCGATCGTGTCGGGAGAGTCTATTTGACCAAAAAGGTGAGTGGCGCATTCATATTTGTAGGGCGTTTAAACGGGATTCTAATGCCACATTTTCCGTTCAGTACAGCTTAGATATGGCGATATCGGGCGTGCGCGTCCCAAAATGGTTGGCCAAGCCTTTGACGACTTTACCTCCCCGGTCATATACCACGCATAGACCTCCTTCTTCTGCTCATTTCGAGGATGCCGAGCCGCTGCCCAGCCCTTTGCTACTGTTCATTTTGTAAGGGACCACATGAGCCGGTTCGCGTCGCGGACACTGTTGCCCCACCGGAACCCATTTTTGCGCCATCGTTGCATGCGTCCGGCCCGCCGATGCATGTGCAAGTTCGGACATATGCGAGATAAACGATTCTTGGCGTGCTGCCAAAGGAGGATGAGCATAGCTGGAGATAGCTATATAAGATGGTGTATGTGTGGCCTCAGTCTACCAGCAGCAGTTGCCTTCGCTTCAGCTTCAGCCTTCTCTCAACCGGTCTATTCAAAGCTATCCCTTGCGCAATGCGTGCTGTGTTCATCTCTGCTGCTGCCCTCGCGGCCATCCTCCCGGTCTTTGCTGTTCCTACCAATGTTCCCATCAGCAAGTACGCTGGTCCGGTCAAGGCTAACTCCTACATCATGTTCGTAATCTTTTTATCTATTTATTTATCTTGGACTTGGCATACTGATGAGTGGATGATTACACAGCAAGCTCAAGGAGGGCGTTTCTCCGGACTCTCACATCGCCAACGTGATCGCGGCGCTTACTTCTGGCGGCAAGATCGAACACAAGTACGGCGTCGCCTTCCATGGTTACGCTGCTAGCCTGAAGGGCAAGGAACTCGATTTCGTTCGTCAGTCCAAGGATGTAGAGTACATTGTCGAGGATGGTATCATGTCCATCGACTATGAGTAAGTGATATGATTTTCCCAGTTCAAGCAGATGTCTGATTAATTTTACAGGGAGGGGGATGAGTCTGCTGCTGTCGCTGCCCGCTCAGAGGCTCCTGTCGCGGCCTTTGACAAGCGTGCCAACGGCGCTGGTGTTGACGTCTACGGAATTGACACTGTATGTGCCATCTCATACTCTTGCATTATAAGACTCGTGACTTAAGATTTTCATAGGGTATCTACACCGCTCACTCTTCCTTTGGCGGCCGTGCTCGCTGGGGTGCCACTTTCGGCGGCTATGCTAATCAAGACGGCAACGGCCATGGAACTCACACTGCCGGAACCGCTGTTGGTGCAAGCTACGGAGTTGCAACCTCTGCGAACATCATTGCCGTCAAGGGTGCGCCATATTATGAACTTTTCGAGAACTTGTCCACTAACAAATTTCTCAAGTTCTGTCCGACTCTGGCTCTGGCACCAACTCTGATGTTATTGCCGGAATCAACTGGGCTGCTACTCAGGCTCGCTCCAGCGGTCGTCCCTCTGTGGCTAACCTTTCGCTCGGTGGTGGTGCCAGCACCGCTGTCGACTCGGCTGTGAACACCGCCATCTCCGGTGGGCTTCACTTTGCCATCGCCGCTGGCAACAGCAACGTTGACGCTTCATCCACTTCTCCCGCCCGTGTTGCTGCTGCTAACACCGTCGGCGCTGTTGACTCGAGCAACCGCAAGGCATCGTTCTCCAACTACGGCTCCGTTCTCGACGTCTGGGCACCTGGTGTCAACATCCTCAGCGCCTGGATCGGTGGCACCACCCGCACCAACACGATCTCTGGTACTTCTATGGCTTCGTAAGTAAACTTGTGCATCTTTTTGTTCGCATATATTCACAAACTCCGGGCAGGCCCCGAGTTGCTGGTTATATCGCTGTCCACATTGGTAACAGTGGAGGCAGCCCGTCTGCCGTCAGCTCTGCTCTCAAGTCTAGTGCACGCGCTGTCGTCACTGGTGCTCCTTCCGGCACCACCAACTTGTTGGCCCAGCCCTTCTAAAAGGTCCGCACGGGATAGCTGGGTTCGCTTGGCCATATGAAATCTTAAAGGCAGAGTGTATGGGCTATTCTTTGAATAGTTTTTTATTTGTAATTCGCCAAATGGTCAAAAATCAATACTGTGTCATTCATGCTGGGGTTTCAGGCGTGATCTCCTCGAGGTACTCAACACGGGTTGTTAACGGCTAATTCATTGGCTCAAAAGCCTCGGTCGTCTTTTTGATAAAATTAAGTACAGATATTATAGTCGTTCTAGGGCTACGAAGGTCCTATGGTGTGACTTCTTGTATGTATTTACATGCACTACGATACGTTGGTCGTGCGCATATACCCCCTGACCCAGAGTGTCGGTTTACTGAGCTCAATCACCCCCAGTATCAAACCTCTATATCGGCTGGGCCCCAAAAATTAGGCATTCATCTACTCAGGGGTAAGCACCGCGCCATTTTATTATGAAACGACGATGATAGTATGTTAAACGAGAGGTAGCGGGCAGGCTACATGGTGGTAAGGTAAGAACTCTCTCTGTGATAAAATTTCTGCTCCGGCGTGTAAATACAATGATAGGAATCACATGAATAAATGCGTAACGTCACGGATGATATCCAACATAGTAGGTTTGAGAACTGGGGGGGGGGGTGTGCGATCTCCTGACCTGGCTTGCAACCAAGTGCGCCCATGCTAATAGCCTACACGCCTTTTGCTGCTGAATTCTACTACTATGTATATAACAACGAGCTTCAAGAGTATTTTAATGAGTGGCGTAAGTGGTGCCGTACCGACTGTGCATTCAACGGTTCAAACATGTGGCTGTGTAGCCTGCGGCGGTCAGAGGCCTCCATCGCGAGGCAGTGCTTGGGCACAAAACTTCTTAACTTCGCCTCGACAAGTTTTGTAGCTGCAAATTACGACCACCAAATAATTGACGTCTAGTTCTCTACTGGGAAGATACCACTTCGCTACAATCTCGAGACCATATGCAAGCCCTGAAGCGATGGTTGGATACAAAATCTGATTTTGAGGAGGCGGCGTTGAAATTCCTCGAGGCTTGTAACAGGCTCAAAGACATCGTTGCCCAATCAGGTACCTCGTATGCCAGCGAGATTTCACACAAGGAAGTCTTCCGAGAAATAAAATCCTACTCTACGTCTTTTGAAAAGATTCTTGGCTATATTGAACAATCGGAACGAGTCCTGAACGTCATATCCGGCATTTCGTCCAAACGTGTCTCAATCAAAATGCTCCCAACAGCAGTTCTTGGTCGCATATTCTCGATCTTGATAGCCTCTTCAACGTGTATGAAGTCGCAAACCCCCAAGCCGCTCCAGGATGCGCTGTGCATTATCCCCTTGGTCTGCCGAGACTGGTATCGGGTTTTAAAAGCCAATCCTGCCTTTTGGACTCATATTGACCTGCGCCCATCGAAAATTTTGAAGAATCGATTACACAACGGTGCCGTGATAGGACTAGAACGATCATGTGCGCTTCCGATCCATTTACATATCCCAAAGATCGAAATGTGCGGGACACCTGAGATCGTTGGGTTGACTGAAGATTTGCAACCCCATATGAACCGTATTCGCTCCATAATGATACACAGCGACAAGGGCTATCCCTCTAACAATACTTGCGACTTTATACTTCGGCCAGTGCTTTCGCTTTTTTCTACTTATGGAAACCGTGATATACTGGGAGTGCTGGTTGTTTGTGATATCAATCTGTTGTTCAATTTTTCTCTGCAATGGCCAGCAGGTCCGTTCTCTCAATTAGTCGAGCTCCGATTGGAAGACTTGTACGGACCTGCCTGCCCTTCGCTCCGGGAGCTAGTATCACTCATTTCCTGTTCCCCCGCATTGCATACGTTGCAACTCCGTCGTCTAGACCTTCACGTTAACCATCAAGGAGATTATCCTGAACTTCGGCTGCCTCAATTGCGGCTCCTGGATATAATGAACATAAATGCCAACCGCCTATCACCCCTTGCTAACCTAATCAATATCGGGCCGTGTCAACTTCATGTCAGAATGGACCTTGATACCTTGAACATTTGGGAGATTCAGCGGCTCTTATCCCGCTGTGCCGTTGCTACTCTTACCGTCCGCGGGGCTCGCCCCATAGATGTATTTGATCTTAATGGGACGGTGCCAAACTTGAATCTTGCTTCTGTTCGGAACCTGCGTGTACTGATACTTTGTGTCCATTACGTTCATGAAAAGCAAATAATATCTGGGCTCCTGAATTATCTAACCAAACACGACACCGCAGGCAGACTTCTAAGACTTGATGTCCTGATGCTGAACTCTGGAAGAATCGACTTGACGGTAGAAGAGATACTCGAGCAGGTTCTTGAAAAGCTAGAGCTTCGTAATCTTGTCTTAGTTAACACTCGGTTTGGTGAACCGGCCTTTAGGCTAGACTCAGATGGTGAAGAGGATGACGCCGATGAGATCCGGGAAAAGCTAAGGCGGCTGGTTGTTTCTAGGGATGGAAAGATGACGGAACTAGACAATTATCCCGTTCAGATTGACTATGAAGTAGATCAGTTTATTCAAGACTTGGCTGGTCGTAATTGTCATTGATTGTATCGTGTGATCTATCATTCAAAAGCTTACATGATATATTCCCTGCCTCGGATGAAATGCAGCAATGTGTCCTTGCGTATCATCGCGTATCCAGGGGACACGGCGTATATAGAATTTCTATTCTTTTGTTTTCATGTCATGCACTATCGAGTCGTAGAATAATATTAGGCAGTTTGGGCACTGCCACGATGGACCGAAACATAGTTTCTGACCGATCTTCCGCTCAAAATCATGTGACCGACACGAACTTGTGACAACCGCAGTAAATAAGATGAGAATACCAGCGTCGCATAAGACGAGTAGATGTGTTAGACCATAGGACAGGTAACGTATCAAATGGTCAGGCCATGAATGTACAAACGGGCGAGCGCGGGCGAGAGGAGTGAAGACAATACAGTTACGACAGGAGCAATACAACAAAGACATAAGCGACTAAAACGAGAAATAAGCATAATAAATAGCCCGAAGGGCCAATAGTTGACGTGAGCGAAGCGGGGCGAGCCGCGTAGTCGTCGGAGCCTCGCATACATCCGCCAGGGCGCCTACGGTATGTGTGTAGGACCTCGTACGATATTCGGGAGTGGTTTCTGACCATTAGGTAGGCGAGAGGGCAGAGGAGAGAGCGAGAGTGCGGAAGTAGGAGGCGAAGCGCTAGGCGGTTCCGTGTTACGGCCGTGTGGCTGGTCCCCCTGGTGTGCGTTACATAAGGTTGTATCATCTGACCACCATTACCAGCGCTCAAAGCGATTTTTCCATCTGGACTCCTTGCTCCCCTAAAATCATAACTTCCAATTCAAAATTAGTACATGGATGCTTTTGATAAATGGCTATCTGCTCGAAAGGCGTTTGAAGATGCAGCGTTAGGATTTCTCGATGCCAGCACCACGCTCAAGGGCGTGGTCACTCGGTCGGAGGCTTCGCTCGCTAAAGAAGATATTGTTGAGATCGTTCTGGGCCAACATGAATTAGTTGCGGAATCATTTCATTTGATCCGGAGCCGTATGCAGCACTCACAGCGTATTTTGAATGCGTTCACCAATATATCCGCTCAGCGAGTGCCAATCAGCAAACTACCTGCAGAGATACTTAGCCGCATCTTCTCCTCTTTCTTAGCTTCCTCCTCAAAACATGAAAACGATGCGCTTTTGAATATCATTTTGGTTTGCACCCGTTGGTATCAGGTCGCAACCTCCACTCCCGCACTTTGGAACCATGTTGATTTATGCACATCCCCTAACCCGGTATACGGGGAATCGTCGTCTAGATTTGGTCGCGTCAAACTTTTCCTTACTCGGTCGCGGGGCCTCCCTATTCACTTTCACCTCCCATCAAATAGGCGCCACTTCAATAGGACAGACATGGTGGAACTCGGCCTGATGCTACAGAGTCAAGAAGCTACTGTAGGTTCGATAGAGCTTCATGGTAGAATATCTTACAGCGATACAGATTCCGCGCGTTATAGTTTGACCCAAAGCATGCTCACGCTCATCAGCACGCCGGGTAGATCAGACTCATTACGTGCTCTTACTATTGCGGCATTGCGCCCATCAATACTGGAATACCCGCTCATATGGCCACCTACACCCCTTGCCCACCTAGGCGAGCTCACCCTAGAGGACCTGGTTGGACCTGCTTGTCCATCGCTAGCTCAGGTTACTATAATGCTATCTAAGTGCCCACTTTTACACACCCTTCGACTCCGGAACCTTGAGACAAGTCTTGACGACTCACTATCACCTATTCAATTACCTAACCTGAGGCTACTGGACATAAGCAATGTTCCAGGTGTTGTCCCACTGCTATCATCACAGATATCTCCCGGTGCAAACCGACTAGACGTTCGGCTTGACTTGCGTTCATCAGAAATGCGTCTAAATACCGGCGCTACTCAAGGGTTGTTTTATCTAATGTGTTCTCGCTGACTGTTCGCCAGCTGCAAGAGACAGTGCACATGGGCTCGTATTTAACATCCACACCCAATCTCCGAGTACTGATTCTTGATATGTGTCATAACCACACTTGCCATATTCTCGACCCGATGCTCGAGTATGTAACTAGCCTCAGTGCGAACCAGCCACCCCCGCGTCTTCAGGCTCTAGGATTCATCTCTGGAGCGATGGATTCGGAACTGATGGCGAAACTCAAGAAGATCGTAGATGTGATGAGGCCTCGTACGCTGGTTTTCATAAATGTTAGCTTTTCTGCGCTAAGAGAGCAGGATGAAGAGTTGGCTGAATATCAGCTCTTCGATCGGAGGGAAACCTTCAGTGGCTATTTTCCCAGTGAGGCTGAAAAGTGGTTCCGCAGTCGCGTTGACCGGATTATCACCTACCCGATTTATCCATCACAAGTATATAAGGGCGTAGACAGCTTTCTGGAACATTTGGCGGGGTTTGAATGATTACAATGGGATATACGCACTCTGCACTAGTGTTTGACTGACCCGCTATTAAGGATACCCGAGCGCCGCTTGCATGACACTTGACTTCCCTTTTGCTCAGCGGACATGATGACGCATATGGGATACCGCGCCCAGTCCTGTAGTATTTCTGGAAAAATTAGCCAGTTTGAATAGTATTGAGTTGTATGCGTTATGCTTTTTTTTGGATTCCAGTATATTCTGTCCGCTCAGCCCGCGGCTATGTAAGACAGATGCGTTATACATTACTACTCATTTGATCAGTGGTTGATCCACCATGTGATGTCTGAGTGTTCGTTCGAGGATTGATTCTTAAGAGGTCAGGCGGACACTTTGATGTAACTATACACCGAATTTGAGACTGAATTGCCGAGATTTCTACCAAATCTATCCTATACCGTCACTGGCCGGGAAACCGGCCGGATTTCGGCCAGCTGGCACAATCCACTATGCCAACCGGCTAAGCTAAATTATTTTTATACTATCTTATAGCCCAACACAACCACTTTACCTCTACTGATTTTGGGATCCTTCGGGCAACTGTGCGCTGAGAGAGGAAGAGAACAAGTTTTTGCTGGATTTTCTCCAAAAACCCAGTAGCCGGCCACGTGACATCCCCCCTCTCCTTGTTGCTCAAAACGAAGTAACGCATGTGTAAATGCGAAGCGTGTAACTCATAGCGAATTGCAGATGCGTTCAATATCACACAATTAGGTTTAACTGACAGATAGATCTACTACGGGTGTCAATACCTGAGTAGGGTGCCTATTTAGATACATCCGCATACACTAGTTGATTCGGCACAACAAGGCCCAGCTTAAAAGTTCTTTAGTTGATGTATTTCACTCATAAACGTGTTCCAGTATCTCGAAACGGGTTTCTCCCTGTCATCATTCAGCGCAATGAGCGGTGGCAGATAATACTTTCATACCTGCTCGTTGTATTTGAGCAAGATGGGACTCAAATGTTTCCGAGAGCGTCTTCAGCCACCGCGAGAAGCCTACTTACCCCCTTATCATTTGTGTCCAGCGGTCCAGGTTACACTTTATGGACTCGGCTCGGAAAGACCAAATTTCCGAGCCGGATTTTGACTCCGGCTTGCTTGAATGTGTTGCTTCGTCTGACAAGCTCAAGGTATCACAAAACCGAGCATTTGGGTACAACCCATGTAGGTGACTGACATTGCGCGCACACAAAAAAGTAAAGCATATAAAGCGTTCTTGGAGAAATCTTGAGCGGCCGGTTTCCCGGCCCTGGCCGGCTTCCGGGCCGGTGACGGTAATGCTGCACAAGTGACAACTTAGCATGTCGTCAAGCGCTGGTCTCGGAGCGCTCCTACCCATACACCAAGCAAATACTGTCAGCCAGCTCGTACCGATTCTAAGACAAGCGAATCTACGGGAGTTTCCTGTGAACTGAAATGGGACTCTCCCAGGGCAGTGAGATTTTCAAGGCCGTACCACCGTCCTGACTATGAGTATCATTGTTTGAACAGACTCACCGCCTAAGCTGAAGATTGATGAGTGATAATTGGGCTCTGCGCTATAGCCAAATAACCTCCGGACTCCATCAAAAATTTCATCTATGCTCGACTGGTTTGGATATTAGTGTTCACTGTCACCGCAAAGTGTACAATTAGTTGACAATTCCTGGGACACAACTACAGAGAGACACAGTCATAGCAGCCGAACTAAGCAGTGAACAAATCAACTATCGAGATGATCCAACGAGGGAGGTACATCCAATGCAACTTGATTATCAAGACGGAGCTCTGGGACTCCGTGATCGATCCCAAGCACGACTGCCGTAACGTGACTCGGGGGCGTGTATTAGATAAGACTATCTCTCTGCCCACCATCATCAGCACTCAAGGCGGACTCCGCGGCCATCACTTTAGGCTCGTTGCTAGAATCAAAACCGATACATGGAAGCTCTTGATAAATGGATAGCTGCTCGAAAGGGTTTCGAAAATGCAGCCCTGGGGTTCCTCGGTGCCTGTGCCACACTCAAGGAAGTGGCCATTCAATCTGGGGCTTCGCTTGCTAGAGAAGAGATGATTGAAATATTTATGAACCAATACGAATCAGTCGTAGACTCTTTTGATTTGATCCAGGGTCGCATGCATCATTCACAGCGCGTTTTGAACGCGGTCGCCAATCTGTCTGCTCAGCGAGCACCAATTAGCAAGCTACCTGCAGAAATACTCAGCCGTATTTTCTCCGCTTTCTTAACTTTCTCGCTTCATGGTAGCCACGAGTTGCTGAATATCATTTCAGTCTGCGCGCGCTGGTATCAGGTGGCAACGACCACTCCCACACTTTGGAACCATGTTGATTTGCGCACATATCCTGAACAGATTTATGAGGAGGCATCATCTGGATTTGGTTGGATCAATTTTTTTCTTACTCGATCGCAAGGTCTTCCTGTTCACTTCAACCTTTCATCAGATGGCCGCTACTCGAATGACTGGGACATGTTTGAGCTCGTCCTTTTGATCAAGAACTATCCGACCGCTGTAGGCTCTATACGGCTTCATGGTGGAGAATTTTATAAGTATATAGATTCGGCGAACTATAGCTTTACTGAAAGCATGCGCTTACTCCTTACTACACCCGGCACATCAGTCTCGCTACGGTCGCTTGCCAAGGCAGTGTTACGCCCAGCATTATTCGAACGCCTATCCATATGGCCATCAACCTCACTTCCCCAGCTTGTCGAACTCAATTTGGAGAACCTAGCGGAGCCTGCCTGTCCCTCGCCCAGTGCAATTTGTATGATGATATCTGCATGCCCACTTCTACACACCCTACGACTCTGGAACCTTGAAACGGAGCCTTGTGGTCCACTACCCTCGTCGATTCAATTGCCTAATCTGAGGCTTCTAGACCTATACAACGCGCCAAACATTATACCGCCGCTATCATCGCGGATATTTCCTGGAACACACCGACTCGACGTTCGGCTCGACATTCATTCATCAAATACATATCAAACCAGTGAAGCTTTTCGAGCCTTGTTCTCACGTTCGAATGTGTCCTCACTGACTGTTCGTGAGATATATGAAATCAATTACATGACCCCGTGTTTGATGTCTATCATACCCGACCTCCGAGTACTGGTCCTTGATATCAGTCGATGCTACCCCAAGGATATTCTAGACAATATGCTAGAGTATTTGACTGGACTCGATTCGAGCCAACCACCCCTGCGCCTTCGGGCTCTCGGGCTCATGTCTGGAGAGGTGAACTCAAGCCTAACGGCGAAACTCAAGATGGTCGTGGAGGCAATCAGACCCCACACGCTGGTTTTCATAGATATCAACTTCTCCGAAATCGACGATCAGGACAAGGGATCTCATGCAGATCAGCAACCTGATCAAAGAGAGTTGTCCAGTGGCGATCTTCCCAGCGAACTCGAAAGATGGTTCCGCGGCAGCGTTGACCGAATTGCCACCTATCCGCAGTATCCTGGACGATTATATCAAGGCGTGGACAGCTTTATGGAGCAATTGGCGAACTTTGAATGAGTTTGATGGGTTGTATGCACTACCTGCTGCTTATTCTGTTTTTGTAATCGGTTGTCAAACTTGGATGCAATATTGAAGGCTGATGTGATAATTGGTCCTTTTGTATTTCAGCAGAAATTATTGCGTATAAATATGAAAAAAACGCGGTTGGATCGCAGAATGCATAGAGCCTTGTCGCGTTCGCTTTGGTTTTCGAGGGAAATGCACCACGGTGAACCGCCGGCCCTGACGCGCTTACGTGATACGGTCAGGTGGTACCATTGGCACCACCGCATCCTCTCCACTTCCACCACCGGCCATCAAGTGCGAGGCTGGGCTGTCTTGTGCCCGCCGGTCCTGAACTGTTTGAAATCTGTAAAATCTAAAAACTGTCTATAATGTACACACCTGCTCGAGACTATGCCCCGCGCCTCAACGCCGCCAACGTCGGAGTCAACCCAAACATGAACATGGACTCTCTTCGCTTCTCCACACCTCCTCCCAACCTTGGCGGCACTACCCCTGCACCCCCCTACGGACAAGGAGCACCCCACCATCTACTTGGAAATAACGTCGGCGGTCTAGGCGTCGGGGTTGGCGGAATGAACAACGTCGGAGGCGGAAACATGGGCGGTGGGGCTCTTGGCCAATACTCTGCGATGGGTCAACAACAACAGCAGCAGCAGCAAGCCCTTATGAACATGGGTGCTCAGCAACTCGCTCTCCAGATGCAGCAGACGATGGGAAACGTCGGTGTCGGTGTCGGCAATATGGGCGTCGGCGTTGGGATGGGCGGTCCAAACGCCAACGTTGGTATGGGCATGGGTGGCTCCCAAGGACAGATGAATCAGATGGGCCACGAAGAGGCGAAGATATATCAGCTCGTGATGGATTTGATGGATCCGTCGCGGCGGGAGGGTGCGTTGCTGGAACTCAGCAAGAAGCGCGAACAGTTTGATGACTTGGCACTGGTTCTGTGGCATTCGTTTGGTACGTTTCTCTACATCAAATCACGCTACGATGGCTGAACCGGGCTTGCGTAGGCGTCATGGCTGCTCTCCTGCAAGAAATCGTCTCCGTCTACCCATTGCTCTCGCCCCCCGCTCTCACCGCACACGCATCGAACAGAGTGTGCAACGCCCTAGCGCTCATGCAATGCGTGGCGAGCCACCAAGAAACCCGTCAACTTTTTCTCAACGGTTAGCCGCCGCCACTTTTCTCTACCTCCGCCCTCGCTAACCCTTTTCGGACATGTAAGCACACATTCCCTTGTTCCTCTATCCATTCCTGAACACGACCTCAAAAACACGTCCATTTGAATATCTTCGCTTGACCTCGTTGGGAGTCGTCGGTGCCCTTGTCAAGCAAAACGACAATGCTGGGGTTATCCATTTTTTGCTCTCGACTGAGATCATCCCCTTGTGTTTGCGGATCATGGAGACCGGTGCGTATACGTGGATGTTTTTGTTGAGATTGTACTCAATTATGTGCGATAATCTAGGATCCGAGCTGTCCAAGACTGTCGCTATCTTTATTGTTCAAAAAATTCTGCTCGACGATACCGGTCTCAACTATATCTGCCATACTTATGAAAGATTCTACGCCGTCGGGACGGTGCTCAGCAACATGGTTGCGCAGGTACGCATCTCAATCGGTTTATGTTGTCCGATTTGCTTATTGTTCACGCAGTTGGTCGAAAACCAAGTCGTCCGTTTGTTGAAGCATGTTGTTCGTTGTTATCTCCGCTTGAGCGACAATATGCGGTAAGCCTTTTCTCGTCAGTTTGTGACCCTTGTGCTGATTTGTCCATTCTAGGGCTCGAGAGGCGCTTCGGGCATGTCTCCCCGAACCTTTGCGTGACAATACTTTTGCAAATCTTCTCAAGGTATGCATAGTTGTTCATGGTATCTGGATTTCGCTGACTGCTTCACAGGGAGATACAGTCACAAAACGCTGCCTCGCTTCGCTCTTGAACTGCCTTTCCGACCGTCCAGACCAACGTACCGAATAGACGACTTCACTCACCCTTTTTGGCCAATACACCCCCAAAGAAAATTACTCGACTGAATACACGCCTATAATCCGAATCAAACTAAACGCTCAAGAGTAGTAAAATATGTATTGCATACGTCTGCTGCTTTCTCCATCTTGTCATACCCCCCATCCGCTTGCGGGTTCATATCTTTGATTGAAGTATCTCGGTAATGTGCTTCCTGTTGATAGATTAGTGTTTTGGTTGAATATAAATTCATTGTGCATGTTCACTCTGTATGCATGAGATGCTTGGGTGTCTAGAACGTGGGCGCCGCTTGTGTAATGAACGGCCGCGTGACTTGGATCGTGCCTCTCTTTCAATGAGTGCTTCACCAAAGCGTCGGATGTTGCGATATGACGAATACCGGTGAAATGCACTGCGTGCATTTCACTATCTCTTTGCTTTTTAATCATACGTGTACTTCCACCGATATGTTAACGACGACGTGTTACCACGTCTGTCTACTACTCGAATGTTCTACCTACACATGTATAAAGAGCTTCGCTCTTTGCTGTACTCTACATCGAATCCGATTAACTCTCACTCTTTGCTTACGAGCCTAGCAGCTCGAGCTAAGAAGCAAAACATTTCTTTTATTAGAATTGCGCAAACAAATAAGACGCAATTCTACATCGGATACTCCAGTACTTGTGCTTGAGGACGTACACTGGGGCAGATGGAGGGCAAGATTCGTCATGTCTTGAGACGTCCCTAAGGATTTTGGGGGGATATATCTCCTGTATAGGCCCGACCTCTCCATACGGCTGGTACATCCGTGAATTTCAGTCTTTCTTGGGCTAGAGGTTAGGGATACTACCGTTTTGGAGAGTCTCCACTTAGATACAGTATGTTGTAAATAAAGTGCACGAAATTGATTTGTGTGATGTATATATAGAACTGGTACGGTTCGATGGCTTGGTAGTCAGGTTTCAATTTCCGCCATCTTGTAGAGCGAAGATGAGTTTGTGAGAGTTGTGGCCGAGGCTCCTAACTCTGCGCAAAGCTGGAGCTTCACATCTCAGGCGCATGTTTTGAGACAGACAGGACAAGCGTCCGAGCACGCTCGTGACCGGGGTCGTGTCCTGGGATATATGCGGGGCGCCAGCGGGTGCCTTCTATTAGCAGGTAATACGTTATACTATTACTCAAAGACCAGGCATACCCGGCTTGTTACGATGTTTTCATATATCGTTTAGATGCGTAGCGAAAGATAACCATCGACTTCGAGAACACAGGTTTTGTGGCGATTGACTTAGCCAACTGGTGCTAGACGCATTCAACAAAACGGTTCTTGGTGTAGAGTACTTATTAATATATCATGACCTACTTGATTCCTGTGCTTTGATTTCAACGCACTCACCCTGGAGTCGCGCCGCCGTGTGCAAAAAAAGGATAATGGATATACATGGTATAAGCTATAGAGTGGACGGGAGCGCAAAATAGAAGCTAGGAAACAAGGGGGGGGGGAAATGTGGGGAGCTGAAAGCACGCAAAGGAGCCGGAGAGTGGGGGACCCATGACCGCGAAGCGGCCAACAGGGATGCCGGCTCGCGGGTCGGCTGGCCAACCTGTCGTGCCTTCTAAGTGGAGCGGCGAGCTAGTACAAAAATGCGTATGGAGAAACGAGAGTAAAGAACGGCGAATGATGATGGTAGACAAACAAACCGAACTGCGAAAGGTCGAGGAAAAAGGAGCACGTGATTGGCGGTGCGCCAGGCGGCTAAGGTCGGCAACCGCCCACTACACGTAAGCAGAAAGTGTCAGGGCCAAATGTCCCACGAATTGGCAATAATGTGTGATCCAGCTGGCTGTCGCGCGAGCTACAAGTTTTCACATCCCACAGCATGATCGTCTAGCTTAATACCAGACCGAAAGTCGTTATTGTCAGGTGGACGGTCTTGGTTGCCGATATTGTGGGAATGGCCTAGTTCAAGAGTTAGATTTTTTATTTTGCGGGATACAAGAATAAAAAATAAAATAGAGCCAATAATGTCCTCTATGCCTTTTATAACATCTATCATGGTCCAAATATGAAGATTTGAGATGGAAATATACGAGAAAACGATGAAAAGCTTTCGGAGCCAGGTGCATAGTCAATGCTTATATAAGCGCAGCGTGGTGAACATAAACTCGTATGTTTTGCATCTATTCTCTTTCTAGCATCCCGTCTCAGTCGGACCATAGTAGATACAAGGCTTTCCGTAACCTTTGAGCTCCACATATACACCGGAATAGTCAATATACTTACGCGGCCTTAAGACAGCACCTTGACGACATAGTCCTATTGCCTTAGCATACCTGCTTCGTCATATTTTGTCATCCCCATCTTATCACTAGAGAAGGTCCCGTAACCGGGTTATGCACCTTGCCCACACGGTGGCGAGCAGTATAAATGTGGTGTCTTTTCTTTCTTAATTTTCTGGAATCGCATCAGGGGTTGCTTACCTCTGATAAAGCCGATTCTACTCAAGCAAGCCTTGAATGATAAGAGGAAGCCCCTTGCGACTCTACCATGGCATTTGAGGTCCCCCAGATATGAATACCTGTTGCCGATACGCCGCAACCTGGTTCTCCGATTATGCTCGACACACGAGTTCACTTAGATCTATGCGCCACCATCCTGCCGCCCCCAAGCTCTCCACCATATTTATCTCGCTCCAAACTAGGTGTGTCCATCACAAGTGGCTCTCATTTCTTCGTGCATCCTTGGCGTCTTTACAATCGTGTATGCGCATTCTACCCTACTCGAGGTCTTGTGTAAGGTCCAGATGACACATCTGCGCCCCTCCAAGTCTACACACTGGGAAAGAGTCTCAAACTCAAGCAACCTCTATTCTTATGGCTAAAACAGCAACCAAACTCGGGTTTTGGAGACCGAAAGGTCGATCAGGGAAAATAGTGAGTCGCGTCTCACTCCCTGGAACTCTGAATTTTTTTATCCATGTGCGAAGTCTCTATATACCCCAAGTACAGCTCAACTAATAGTTGCAGATTGAGCTCTCTCACTGGCCTGCGGGCCACTACAATTGCCTCGACAGCGCTGCCGACGGGCACTTCGTTCTCCGGTCCTTTTCTCGCTTTGACTGGTTTCCAAAATCTTTATTCCTCGCTCTCATCAGTTTTCAAAAGCTCCGTACGCAACTACAAACACTTATCTTAGGTTGTGGTCGCTCAGCGTGCTCTCAGGACCGGAGCTTGGGGAGTACAGAACTTGCGAGTCCAAACGGGACTTCAGCACGGTACGTATTAGCGAAATCGTCATTTAAATAAGATAAATTAGTGGAATCGTGAGACGTAGCCTGTGGAACTCGCTCAAGCAATACTCACGATCAGAATGCGCCGATGAAACAGATGGGTCACTCCCTACCCCGCACGTAACTATACGCTCTCCGGTCCACCACGTCCTCACCCGGCCACTCTGTACTTGTTTTCGTGTCTCTCTCCATCCCCGTTTCGGATGTCTCGGACCTTCGGCTGCTCCAGTTGGGCTCCCAGCCCGTCCCTGCAAGTTGTGCTCGCGATTCTGGCGTTGGTCACACCATGCTCCACCTTCAGCGGCGCTGGCGTCTCGCAAACCACCAAGACCTAGGAACAACATAGGATGTCTCTGTACAGTTAACATGAATTCTTGTGCTATACCCTCATGCGAGTGATACCGAAATCATCGGCCTCTGGGCGTCAGTTTGAGGATGTGCAATGAGGACTGCTAACGCTTTACCGGGAAGGGTTAGACGACCCGGAGCGAGGCGACGGGGAGAAGCCGAGGAGCCGAGACGTGAGCGAACTCGCGAGTCGGACGGTCAATGGGCCGCGTCAATCGAACGAGAAGGAATGGTGGGAAGACACGAAAGACCCGTTCGATACGACGAGTCGCGGTCGAGGAGTGGGGCTGACATCAGGAAACTGGGAATTTGCTTACAAAGGTATTTAAAGTGATTTCAAAAAACCACTTGCCTTATAGAAGCACACCCAGCACTTACCATACATCCAAGTCTATAAACTGTACCAAGTCCAGCAACCACCCAAATCACCAAAATACCAAGGCCATGTTTTAAATCACTTCACATCACTTCACATCACAACCAAATCACCAAAATCACCAAAATCACTCAAATCACCAAAACCACCCAAATCACTTTAAATGCCTTGAAATCACTTCAAAGTCACCAAATCACTATTTCCAAATTTGGAAATTTCCTTTTTTGGAAAATGTTTAGAAAATGGGAAAAACAATTGGAAATTCATTTCAAAATAGTGGCCCTAAGGGGGAGTGGAACATGTGACCATCACAGAAGGGGCTTATGTCAGCAAGTGGGTTGGAGCTCTAACCACTAAGCTAACCAGCTGGTACTTGCCATAGATCATGATAGTACATAACCTTCAGAACAGAAATCTTGAAACCACTTTTTCACCACAAAGACATGAGATATAAAATATGCAAAAATGAGATTTGTATGCGCCCAAGGGTGAGCTACATGCATGTAGTATTTGGGTGTCTGGGGTATCAATGACTGAGGAGCAAAAATTGAGATAAATTTGAACAAGCTGTAGCTCCCCCACAGTGAGAGGGAAAATTGAGGTAAATTCATGAGCTGGAAACATAGGGATGTGAGCAGGTAATGAATATTTTGCAACATTTAATACTATTCAATTTACTGTTCCAGAAATGCTTCTACCATTGCCTGCTTCAATACTCCACACCAGCGCCAACTAGGCACGTGCAAAAAATACAGCTGATGCTAGCAAAGCACATCCATTTTTCTATAATTTTGGTCAAATTATAGGGTCAATGCTCATCCTGCAGTACAGGGGTGGGTGTTGAACTTAGCCAAAATTCCGCTGCCATTATGCTGCTGAGGTACAAGGGATGGAGTAGAAAATGTGACAAATTTTGCTAAAAATAGATGTGCCTGGTCAGCAGCTGCTATATTTTTTGCACGTGCCTAGTTGGCGCTGGTGTGGAGTATTGAAGCAGGCAATGGTAGAAGCATTTCTGGAACAGTAAATTGAATAGTATTAAATGTTGCAAAATATTCATTACCTGCTCACATCCCTATGTTTCCAGCTCATGAATTTACCTCAATTTTCCCTCTCACTGTGGGGGAGCTACAGCTTGTTCAAATTTATCTCAATTTTTGCTCCTCAGTCATTGATACCCCAGACACCCAAATACTACATGCATGTAGCTCACCCTTGGGCGCATACAAATCTCATTTTTGCATATTTTATATCTCATGTCTTTGTGGTGAAAAAGTGGTTTCAAGATTTCTGTTCTGAAGGTTATGTACTATCATGATCTATGGCAAGTACCAGCTGGTTAGCTTAGTGGTTAGAGCTCCAACCCACTTGCTGACATAAGCCCCTTCTGTGATGGTCACATGTTCCACTCCCCCTTAGGGCCACTATTTTGAAATGAATTTCCAATTGTTTTTCCCATTTTCTAAACATTTTCCAAAAAAGGAAATTTCCAAATTTGGAAATAGTGATTTGGTGACTTTGAAGTGATTTCAAGGCATTTAAAGTGATTTGGGTGGTTTTGGTGATTTGAGTGATTTTGGTGATTTTGGTGATTTGGTTGTGATGTGAAGTGATGTGAAGTGATTTAAAACATGGCCTTGGTATTTCAAGTGATGTCAAAAAGGGACCTGCCTTATGGAGCATTTTATGATGTAAAGTGATGTAAAGTGATGTCAAGCCTGCCACATCCAAATACAGTTTTGCTGATGGATGGCACCTGACTGACCTTAAGGGGGACGTGGCGTGCCCCTTTGGCACGGTGCCCTGCGCCTAAAACTGGACTGTATGCTCCCCTTTTACTCACCGCGACGAGACTCAACGCTGAATAATGGTTGGATGGCAGCCTAAGGGTTTGATGACAAATCTTCACCCTTAGACCCTGCACGTTTAGATGCTTCATTATGAGGGGGGGAGTGACCTTGGCGAGCAAGGTGATGTACAGATGCCTAATCATCAGATCAAAACTGGTCCTAGTTCTGTTGCAGTACGGTTCATGCCGTAGGTTACAAGGAGCCGAGCAGCTCTACGGCGTCTGAGGATGGCGATTCCACCACAGGAAGATTGGCTATATGCGCTATACACTGCCCACTAGGGAAACGCAGGGATACTTGGCCATAGTACCACTGTAATCTTTTGCATTTGCAAGTAAAACTACATGTGGCAGGCAAGGAAGCAGATAAGTTAGAATATAAGCAGCTATGAGTGTTTTCGATAAATAGAAGGGCGTTGAAGCTTTTCATTGAGTGTATACGCGGTTAGCATAGTAAATACTCCTATATTATTGGTTAATGGCCCAAAGGGCTACAAATGGAGCGCTAGCTAGGTCTACCTTCTCGCCGAACGGCTGCCATAACACACTCTTAGCACAAAAAACTCCTTAATTTCCTACGCCAATCCTAATAATAAGTTCTGCGCTCGCTTTGCGCCGAAATGTTCGATGATGCGGGTTGCACGCAGCGTCATGACCAGTCACAACACTGCCAAATCCGCCGGGGCTCATGTGGCGTCACGCGCCCTCACAAGGCGACGAGCACAAGTTGCGCATACCCCCTAATAGCGAGCTCTAAGAGCCAATCAGGAGCCCGAAAATCGGTTCCCGGGGGTCCTCGGGGTTAGTCACAAGCGCTCGTGAGCACCAGTCATGAGCTTATCACGAAATCTAGCAGAAAGATGAGGCTCGTGACCGCAGTCACATTTTCCCGAAGGTCGCTTTGTGTTTGTCATCTCACGTGACCCGGGACAAGCATTTCCCATGGGTTGCCGACCCCCACTAGGTCCAAGTTGTGGGCCTCCGCGCGCTGCGGGCCACACTATCCCAAGACTGAAATATAACAAGAAGATGTTTGCTGGTTGGGCTGCTAGCCGTTAGCTAATTTTTTTTGCCAAGGACAATGGAACGCTTGATTCGCCAACGCGGTGGACAGCAGCAAGGCACCGGTATTGATATGAAGCGCTTAAATGCATTTGGGAACCATGTTGAACAAAACATACCCCCAAAGATGCTATCGTGCATCTTACAACGACCACAAATTGAACCCCAAACTTTTACTCGTCAATAGCAAGGAGTAGCCATGGATCCAGGTAGCCGCCTTATACTCAATACTCGCCATGGCCGTCTGTCTTACCAACAAACTAGTTTCTACTTTAGGACCAAGATCTGAACCAGCCATCACAGTATCTAGCCAAATGGTACAACCCGTAGCATCGAATAGAGCTATCTCATACTCAACAATTGCCGTACTTTGCTAGGGCGCCCCGGTAATAATTGCTATTCTGGTCGAGCATGGTTGCCCTGATATAACTCAGCAAGTTGACTTCGAGCGATGCTCGAATGCACCCGTTTCTGGAGGGGGGTTTGCCGACATTTTCCAGGGAATGACGAAACACGGAGAGGTGGTCGCGATCAAATGTCCAAGACTGTATCCTCAACAAGACAGAACTACGCGCAAAACTCTAAAGGCACGCAACTCTAAAATATTCAACAACACTTCTAACACTGCCTCACCTAATAGCGTGTTGCTCGAGAGCTCCACACATGGTCACTGCTAAAGCACCCCAACGTGCTGGAACTATTGGGGTTAGCACGGTTTCGACACCACGTGGCAATGATCTCTCCCTGGATGAGCAATCGGGCACTTCCAGAATATCTTAGTCACCGTCCAAACGTTGATAGACACCAACTTGTAAGTGTAAGAGATTCAAATGTAGGTGTATATTTCAACGTTTACATAGGCCTTGGGGATCTCCGAGGGTGTATTGTATCTGCATACCAACGATGCGGTACGTGTTCAGTTAGCTCCTACTGAGCCTTTCCGTTCAAGCTCAATGCCATGATTCTCTAGATTCACGGGGATATAAAAGGAGTAAGTTGTTCATGTGTGTCTGTGGTATCCTGGTATCTTATACCTGAGTACTCAAATAGGCAAATATACTCATATCAGGAGACGGCGTACCCAAACTCACAGATTTTGGGTGTTCTCGGTTTAACAAAGACACGCTGTGTTTCACTACCACAACGCGTGGTGCACAATTCTCTACGCGATGGGCGGTAGGTTCGCTGTTTCCCTATATACTCGAACCGGCTCACAGCTTGCGTTTTAAACATGGTGGTATCAAGTCCCCAGAGGTTTTAGATGGGTCTACCGAGTCAAGTAAGGAAGCAGATGTGTATGCGCTCGGAATGGTATGTGTTGTGGCTACTGGCAGAGCTCCTTAGATATCTAATTTTTCAGTTTTATTGCTAGACACTTTTAGTGCGTGATGTCGTGTTAGTTCCTGTCTTTAATGTCTGGGGCTAACTAGCAGTTAGGAACTAGTCACGGGCTTAGTACCGTTCAGTAACATTCAGCGCGATCTGGCAGTCATTAATGCCGTGTTGATAAATAAGCGAATCCCCAAGCGCCCAAAGCCGATGTTATTTTTTGGACCTCGCGGAGCAGATATGCTGTGGAGGGTAATGGTTAAATCGTGGTCTTACCGTCCTTCGGACCGTCCGGATTCCATGACAATTCGCGATCAGGTAAGCAGTTTCAAGTGTCTCATACATGACGGACCATATTTTAGGCAATCTTTCGCCTTGACGAATCCAAATAGGTTAGAGGTATTCCATCACAGGAGTCCGGTTTCAGGTTTTTCCCACCCATCGTCGAGAGCGACAGTGATTCCAGCCTGTTGGATATCTTTGAGGGACCAACCAGCGGGACTAGAGCTCTTGCTTTTCCCTCTTTTGCTGCAGTATTGACGTCAGAGCGTAGAGAGCAATCCTCAGGCACCCCCGCCGCTAGCAATGGGCCTGGGTGCGGGGTGGGACTGGTCATTCACCGGCGGCAGGTGATAGAGGAGCAAGAGCAGAGTGAGGTAGAATTCAATGCAGGGTCCGAACAGAAGGATCTATGTCCGTATCCACCCCATCCTGGTTTTCCGCCGTGCAATGAGGATATTTCTGTGTCCGGTCCCAGTAGCGAGTCAAACTCGAAAGGGGGCAGAGGTGAATGTCTTCATTTGAAAGGCTTTTCAAGGTTTACCCATTCGCTTCGGAGGTAGCCCATACTCGGAACGGAGAGTGGCATAACAAGCGCCAGGCATCGCCTCCACCACCTGGTACTCAGGTCCACAGCTATGATACGGATTACAGTTATTACGCAGACGGGAGTCATGATACAGATGACAGCTATGATGCAGACAGCAGTTACGATGCAGGTAGCCACCGTAAATCCAAAGCGGTATCATTCGACCCTCCTGAACATAGGTCCAAGAGCCAGCTGGGTGTAGCCATGCCTGTAAAAGGGATAACTACAGAAAATGGCGCAGAACATCATAAAGAAGTAGGAGCAATAACCCAGGGGGTACCAGATGCAACTGCTAGGCATATCAGGATAGCTAGGGGTTCGGTTTCAGTGACGCGTTATCTACAACCCGCCACTCGGGAGTCGTTCGCCGAGATTCCAAAGTCTGACGATGTTCCACGTTTTATGCAAGGCACGGCACGTAGGTTTACCATGTGTAGGATGCCAGCCGCAGGCTGTAGGGCATACAGGAATTATGAAAATGATTCCGATGAAACGATCAGGGGCAACAGGATGCAGTTCCCGTCGACTGGATGTGCTGAACACAGTAAGTCCAACGTCTCCCTAGCTCCGTGATTTAACAGAAAACTGACTCAATCCAAGACCAAAGTAATGCGCCTAGTCACGCACTAGCGCCCATATAAATAGTCCAGAATTTAGGGGATGATACGACCCACATGGACGAGATAGAGTCGAGGCAAGGCGCATAGGCCGGAAAGGGGGACTAGAAGTTGAAGGACTAGATATATTGATGTTCAAACTGCGAAATAAACGTCTTGCAAGATGGTTTTTTCTAGACACTTCAGTCGTCGTCAGTAAAAAAGAATCCTCAAAACCTGAGCTAACCTGACTAAATGGTCCGAGTTAGCAGGGAGCGCTACGAATCTGGTTCATATTAGCCCGTCGCTGACCGACCAGGCCCCAAAAACCAACTAACGGAACTAAAGACAGCTGTTTCAGTTGTCTGAGCCCTTATTTGACATTTTTTAGCCCAGGATGCACCAGAAACGCTTCGAATTAGTTCATTTGCCTGTTGTGGGTGGCGGATTAGACAAATCATGACTAAAACAGTGGCATGAGCCGAAGTGGCGGACTCGCATGCGTCCAATTATCAGTGGGAGATCTAAAAGTGTACTGGATTAGTTGCGGGTGGGTCGTGGGAGAGCTCGATTAGTTACAAGCTCGCCCCATTAGTTCGATCCAAGCGGATTGGGCGCTATTTTTAGGCTGTTTTAGCTTTGCCTGATGAAGCGGCTCTCTGGCAAGGGCATCCAAACGACCATGACCGTGTATTTGCTGAGATTGTGAGGAACGCAGCGGGCCTATATACAAGTGGACCACTTGTATTAGCCCCCCTCTAGACGTCAATGAATGGACAGGTGGTTAATGATACATGATTTGGGTGTTCTCAGGCTTGGTTGTGCAGCATATATGTGAACATTCGTCCCGTACCATATCTCCTATAACCGTGCTTGCACTTTATCTCGTGTATGCACAATGTGGCACTCCTTTAGATACGTGTGGTAGCCTTAAAGAAACAGTTGGCTTGGCCGTACTCTACGAATTGAGTTATCGCCAACTTCCCTTTATTCAACACGTCTTGTGTGATACCGTTTCTGGCTATCACAAATATCACGTGCTCAGGTGCATTCACATCCGCTGTCCCTTGTTTCAACTCCACCACGACGGCCCGTCGACTTCGAAATTGCACACGACAGAGCGCCCATCCCGCAAACCTCCTTGGATGTTGTCGAACTCTACTTTGAACACCAAAGTCCAATGTCGGTTTGGCTTTTGTGAGCGGTAGTCTACAAGGGTTCTATCAATCATGGAGGTCCGTGTTTGCGTTCCAACAATTAGTAAGTCAACTGTCCTCCGGCAGGTTTGAGATTTTGCTTATAGTATCAAGCTACCAGCATAGGTAACTACATACTGAGGCGATGAGCATTGGATTTCAACCGTCTTGAATATCCTAACTAGGCGACGCCTGATTGGTACCAGTACGTAGTGATACTTTGACGATTCGATTGAACCTAACTCTTTGAGTGTAGAAACACCAATACTTCTTACTAAAATTGCTCGACACACTCGTCCTGTGCGTACAGTTTCCGAAGCGCAATCCCTTGAGTCCAACATACTGCATGTTGTTGTCCGCACGACCGGCAAAGGCGAAAAGATGTCCCTCCCAAGCGAATGGCTGGAGATTTTGGCCGTGCTCAGCCTGTCCGAAGTACTCTGTTGTACGTCAGAACGAACTGATACTTGTCTCTAGCTAGCAAAAGCATCGAACCAGTGTAGTGCTCTTCCTTGGTCCATGAGTTAGTGATTCGGAAGCGTATCTTCTGGATGCAATCGCCATAGTCGTGTTGCCCGTTGGGACCTCCATGCTGACCTTCTGCTTGGCTGATATATTCGTCGGCTGCATAGCATGCACGGTCAGTCTCGGACCCCGCGGAGCTTATTCAGTCACGTACGACCAATCGTCAACAACTTGTTCCCGCTAGGGAAAAAGGTACCATGGACATTTTGACGCTCGAGTCCTTGCTCTGTATTATAAGTGACCCTACATCCGTTGAGATCAGCCATGTAGTTAAATAATGTATAATTAGATTTGAGGATACCTCATCCCATCAAGGATCCAGGCAGCGGAAAACTCAATCTTGCTGATACTATGGTGCGAGTTGAGGTCGCTGGCAGCGTCATTAAAATCGAACAAGGGCGCGAGGCTGCCCCCTCCCACCATGGCATATAACACGGTAGGCTTAACAATTATGGCTAAGAGATGAAGTGGAGGAGCTAGATAGGTTGTAGAATTAAACTGCTAGATGGTGGTCTCTCCTTACCAGGGCTGGTGCTATTTTATACCTATGCAATCCACTTATGTCGCGGGGTGTATGCGGTTGGCGACCGGGGTAAATGCATGTTGCCGATACACTCTGTCTGTTCCATGATGCGGCTATGGAGTCCCCGACCCATTCATTGTTCCAAAATCATATTGAATATGCAAATATCCTTACAGGAAAACCGCAGCATCGTGTTTTTGACCCGCAAAACGCAAAACAAATCGCCATACACATGAGCGTTAACAAAAAATAGTCTACAACCGAGCTGGGACGCGACCCCCGGTATGAATACTATTCAAATCCTGTCCAACGCGATAATTGAGTTGTACACGTATTGTTTGCGAGGCAGGACCGAACAGAGTCAGGGACCTGATAAGTACGCGGACAGGATTTGAACAGTATTCATGTCGGGGGGTCGCGTCCCAGCTCGGTTGTAGACTATTTTTTGTTAACGCTCATGTGTATGGCGATTTGTTTTGCGTTTTGCGGCGTCGAAAACACGATGCTGCGGTTTGCCTATAAGGATATTTGCACATTCAATATGATTTTGGAACAGCAAATAGATCGGGGGCTCCGTAGCCGAAATTCTGTATTAGAATATCGCGCATATATGCCCATTTATTTTATCAGGAGACCCCTGAAAGTGACACTTATAAGCGTTCGTGATGGAAATTTCGGCTGTCCCCAACCAACCGGTAATACCCAGCTGATATATTTTTTCCCGGCTCCACATGAATGAGGTCTGTGGCACTTGCCTCGTGCAAGGTACGTTTGCCTCCGATCAAAACCATACCACAAAGCCAAGCCGGGATCCTATCGGATATCGAATGCCGAGTTGGCTAGGAGTCTCCCCGACGATCGTTCCCATTTCTGTATGGATACAACGAAAGCTCAGACGTCCAGATAATAGAAACCGAGCCATCACCAGTATCTCAACTGAACATCGCTGTCAGTGTCCTTTCAGGGTCAACCCACGAGGTCGGTCATGCGTCTCCTCGGTATCATTTTCTCGCGAGTTGCCGTTTCGAGAAGCTATATGGCCGTACGCAAAATAGTGAAAGCCGATGCGCGCAAGGGGCTCCGCGGAGGTGCCGATCTCGTTGCCGACTTGGAGCAAACCAACGATTCTGGTGTATAAAAGCAAGCAGTCCGATAGACAACAACGTTCAACTAACTACCGCATCTGTTCTCTCTAAATATCCGCCCTTTGCTATACAAATATGATCCTCAAGCCTGTTGCTTGGTCCAACATGTTCGGCGGAGCCGGCGCCCCCGAATCGATGGCCTTCGACGATGAATCTTACGACCTCGACGGAGAGTACAGCATTCGCAAAATCGAGTTCAACTCCAACTCGCTTGTAGAAGGCATTCGGTACGTGTGCTTCTTCTTCTGTTATGGGGCTCGGGCTGAATATGGACAAAACAGAGTTACCTATAATTAGACTGACCCAGGGAAAGTAGACACAATGATCGTCCACGGCACTTTTGGAGAAGACAAGGTCGGCAGCAAGGTCGTAGAGGTTGCTCGTATGTATTCGTCTACGCGACGGCCTTTCTAGTTGGAAGCTCAACCGGTATACAACGCAGCATACGAATACATCAGCCTGGCGGAGGGCTGGCACGGATTCCCCAATGGGCAGAACAATTACGGCGATTGTATTCAAAAGATGCGCCTTCGAATCACCAACAAGCAGACCAAGGAACAACGATATAGCGGTTGGTTTTGTTCCTGTGGATTTGTGAGTAGCATACGCTTACACTACCTATCCCAGACTGGTTCGGCTCAGCTCAAGATCTTGCCAACCCAGTGGCCTTCAAATGGGAAGGCCGCCTCTACACCCTAGCCGGTTGCGCGGATAATACTTTGCCTCAGGCCGGCCTCAAAGGCTTGATCTTTGGCGCAATTGCAACGAAGATAGGGGTAGCCTCGTCTTTTAAGTACGGAGGCGACCGCACCGAAGAGCTGCTAGGAGAGTCGTACAACGACCTAGAAAAGTGTCAGTGACACCCAGTGCATCCCGATCGCCCTCCTGAAAAACCTATGTTTCATTGTAGACGGCTCTTGGCTCAACTACGCGTGCCCCATCCAATCTATCGCTGTTTGGTACGGCCAGGTGATCGATGGCATGGAGTGAGCGCCGCTTTTTTCCGATCGACGCGGACGTTCTGACATTCTCCGGATTGACTTCATGACTCCCAGGATCACCTACAACCTTTCGGATGGCAAGACCATAGCCGTGATGCACGGGGTTCAAGGTGGAGAGAAGGCCTGGGTTGTAATCCGCCGTAGGTTTCCCGTCCCTGGATGTATGCGTTGCCGCTGACCTTTCGCGGCTTTCGCAGCTACGGAGCGTATCGTCGGTGCGCAATCGAGATCCCATGTGTCTGTTTGAGCTGTGCGTCTAATCTATCTACCTTCGTGCAGAGGTCAATGGACTCTCCGGTATCGCTTCTCGCACGAGCGACTGGGGAGTTCAGCTGCAGCTCCTAAGCTTCAAGATCTACGACTCCGTCACCGAGTCCTACCGCACCGTCGGTGAGTCGATTCGCTTCGCCACCGTCGACACTGTCTCTATGGAACGACCGACTAACAACCCGCGGTCCCTCGTTTTCGCTAGGAAACTTCGGTACCCTCCTGGACGGTTACTTCCTCCAGGAGAGTCGCAAGGACATCTGCGTTCGCGGACCCCTAATCGGGCTGTCCGGAAGAGCCAACAACAGCCTTAACCAAGGTAAGAGCTCGCAGTCGCGGTCGGAGACAGGAACAGCGCGCTGACGGGCGGAACACTCCTCGGGAACAGTCGGACTGGGCGTCACGGTGTTCCACACTCAGTGCCCTCTGTGAGCCCGTTCCGGGCGCTCGGCTTTCGAAGAACAACGGCAGATAGACGATCCTAGTTGGGAGTTTGTATATACGTTCTTCGTGAATGAACTTGCGACTATGATGCCCCGCTTTTTCTTCCCCAGACTCGGCCCGCGAGTCGTTCGACGCAAGCATGAGCGCCACCTCCCGTAACCTCAAAGCTTACACACTATAGGTTAGCCCCTAACACGACTAATGGACTACCACGACGGAACTCATAGTCGTAGAGCCACCCGAGTACGCCGGATATTCACTTCAATCCCGATATTTTTTTTTATCATGGCACCTGTTACATAGATTTCAGTAGTAGCTCAGGCACTTACCAACGTATACCTGCCTCTTTCATGTCTATGTGCTCATTTATGAACATGTAATCCTCTATTGTTTTCGTCCTATAACACATCATTCGTCTGTTGGAATCACTAATTATACGATTAGTCTTGTGGTGTTGGACAGTAAAGCCGGCCCCAGGGGATCACTGGTGTCTACTCTATGGCGGCCAGAATGCTTATTTACTAGGTGGCTGTCCTATTTTTATAGCTCACTTTTGACAAAACGCGTGATTTTTGGTCAAAAGCAACCACTTGGCGCTTAGCAAACAGTCTATAAAAATAGGTGGTCATGCACCCGGCTCAGATTAACGGGTCGATACATCCTATTAAACACGCCAAAAGTACCCAAAAGGGACCATCTATAAAACAGGTAATCTGGCTCACACAGAGCTATCCAGTCGCGATCAGCATCCCAACAAATAAGACATCTCCATTTCTAATGCAGCCAGCTCAATTATCTCAGTTCAATTCTATTTCAACCGGCTGGAATCATTATGCCAACTGTCTCAATGTTGAGTTGAACTCTTGAATGCTGCACTCATTCGGGCAGCAGCACATTTCTTCCAACATCGTGCGGGGTATTCAGATTGTTCTGTAAGATTTTTATATTACGAGCTAAGTGTCCATTAATACGTCTCTACAGATCCCAATCCACAGCTAATACCCAACACTCCAACGTCTAAGCCCGTTCACGATTGGAAGAAACACCCGCTTCCGTTGCTAGGGCATGGAACAACGAGTTCTGTTACGGATTAGTTAGGATTTGATTGAGACCATATAACATGCACTCACTTCGTTTTGTAGCAAGGCTTCAGGGGTATCGAGTTCAGCGACCTGATCAAATACTCAGCAATCACCGTGAATCATCGCATACAAGCACTTACAGATCCGTTTTCGAGAACAAGGATACGATCCGAATCAATCACTGTGTTTAGACGATGACTGGAAAGATCCGTCAGAGCCCATCTCAGAAAACGTCAGGAGGTTGTACTCACGCAATGGTCAACGTGGTGATGCCCTTGAATTGCGGCCCACGAATGATTTCTTGAATCGCCTTATCCGTCTCGAGATCGACTGCAGACGTGGCTTCGTCCAAAATGAGGATTTTAGTCTAATAAACAAAGGCCAAATAAATATTGGAGATCGTGACAAACTTGAATGATAACTAACGTTGCGAAGTAGGGCTCGGGCGAAGCAAACAAGTTGGCGTTGTCCGCTGCTCATCGAAGAGCCGCCTTCCTTGACGATAGAATCCAAACCTCCAGGCAGTTTTAGGACGTACTCTTTTAGATGGGCCTTGATCACGAATTACTAAGGGGTTCGCAGTGAGCAGTTGTTAACTAAACGTACCTGCTCGATTGCAGCCCAAATCTTTTCATCATCGTGCTCATCCGTGGGGTCGATATTCTCCCGGATTGTTCCCTCGAATAGCTGTATGCGGTATTAGTAAAAATGGGTGATATTCTAGATCGCTATGCTGACCTGGGGTTCCTGAGGGATGATGCTAATTGCACGACGCACTACGATTTCATAGTGAGGCGAGGCAAATTTCGAGATCTGGATAAGAACTCACAATCGTGCAAGCCAATCTTGGTTATGTCAACACCATTAATCAATATTGTGCCAGAAGCCGGTTCAAGTATCCTGAGCAAGCTCAAGAACAAGGAGCTCTTCCCTGCACCTGTCCGACCAACTACGCCGATGTTTTCACCCGAGCGCTATAATTCAACTGAGTCAATATGCATGGAGTTTGAGGGGGAAATGACGTACGATAGTCATGCTCAGATTTTTCAAGACGAGAGGAAGCTCCGGGCGGTAGCGCATGCAATAATCTTTGAACTCAATTTCACCGTTCCGAGGCCAACCCTCTGGCAAATCGGCATCCGGGATTTCAAGCGGCGCCTCAGGTTCAAGATTGATGTATCTATTTGAGAATTGAGTGAATGCATTTGCGTCACGAACGAATTAGAACTCACCCAACGACACGCTCCACGGAGACTAGGTTCTGTTCAACTTCGCTAGCGCTCCTCACAACCCAATTCAAACTTTGTGTGGTCGACAAGCCGTATGATAGAACAAGTCCCACAAGGCCAGCATCGACGCCGGTCGTTACCAATGCAACAAGTGAGAAGATCGCGGCAGAGAGCACAATACATGAACCCAAAAGCTCAAGTCGGACGGCTGTTCAAATGCAAACCTTTGAGTACAGGGTCATTCGAAGACTTCAAGTAACATACCAAGCCAGCGGTTGACCGAGACAGCAGGAAGATACACCATCTGGTTCCGATCGAGTTTGGCTTCATTCTGAGCCGTAAACACGTCTTGCTGACCAAACGCACGAATGGTCGAAAGACCACCCAAACTCTCTTGGAACCAGGCGAAAATGGGGGATTTCGATGTTGCATCTAAACGTTTACTTGAAGGCATGTTAGTACAAACAATGATGAATGTAGAAAAGACTTACAGTTCGCGAGATGTCGCTAGATAATACAACATGATTACTCGGTAAACGTATCCAAGCGGAATCAATGTGAGCAGGAACAGCGGGAAGGTTCCGCCAACAACCACCACAATACCTATCGCTAGTTTTGAGCAAGACGTCATAGTCTCAAGCACCAAACTCACCTGTAACAACTAGCATAGTCCTAAAGAATCCACTAAAGACCCGGATAAGAACTTCGTCAATCACGTATTGATCCCTCGAAAACAAGTTCATGATGCGTCCCATAGGAGTTTGTTCAAAGAACGAAAGAGGGGCCCGAATGACAGCGAACAGCATCTATTGTCTTATTTAGCCAACCATATCTGATGGAAAACATGTTACTACTCACCGCATCGTGCAAGCTCCTCGCACTCTTGATCGCACAATATACCCAAAGCAATACCGAAGCGACAAACGAAAATAGTGCCGAAGCAAGCGCGAACATGCCATAAATAAACAAGTAATATCCGACGCCAGTGTTATCGCCTGCTTCTTGGTTGTGGTTGCCCCAGGATTTGAGTGCCACGTTTGACACTAATCAATCAAGATTAGCGTAGGGCCGCCTTCGGGGCTGATGGAGACTCACGGATAGCACAAGCTTGCTGAAGCACCATACATAGCATATAGACAGCCACACCTGGGATGCTCGATGCCTGGAAGTATCGCTTATAGACGCTCATCTTGACATTTCCTTGCTCTCGATGTTCGACCTTTTGGGTTGATCCGGCTTGGGCCTGAAGCTGGGCCCGAAGCCGCTGTTGGGACCGAACAGAGAGGATGGTCGGGCGGCGAAGTTTCTTGGGCGCAACTTTCTCTTGTGCTGGAGTAGAGGAAGCAAGAGTCTGTTCCGAGGAAGTACTGCTTTCTTGCATTTCCGGGGGATTGACGGGAGTGGCTGTTCCAGATTGATTACGGCTTCCCTGGTTACTCTTTTTGTTGCTTGCACTAAGGAAAGGTCAGTGTCTCAGTCATTAGTCGTGACTAAATCATCTCACATAAGCTTGGCTAATTCCTTGGTAGGATCGCTCATGATTTCCGTAAACGTGCCGGATTCCAAGATGATACCACGACGGAGCATCATGATAGAGTCGTGCTACCGCCAGCCCATGCGTTAGCAGATTCTCTACAGCCTATGATATTCATGGCTCACCTGATCCAGATACGCTACGCTATTCGTCACATGTAACCGCGCCTTTCCAGCCAACAATCCGTTCGGCCCAATAACGTGGTCAAATACGTGCCGGGCAACGTGAGCATCGACAGCAGCGAGGGGGTCATCAAGAAGATACAAATCGGCTCTAATCAGGTTGAGCACGTGTTAGCCGAGACGGGAGCAGTACAATTGACGCCATACGTACCGAGCATAAACCGTTCGGGCCAACGAAATACGAGCACGTTGTCCACCGCTAAGAGTGATGCCTTTTTCTCCAACTTCGGTCAAGTCTCCGTCCGAGAATAATGCCAGATCCGGTCGAAGGGCACATGCTATAAAGAAACTTAAGCTCTTGTTCCATGTCTCGAGGCAGCCACAAAACGCACCATCCAAGACAACATTATAAAACTCTTCATCATAGCGATGCGAGAACAAGATGTTCTCCCGAATCGTAGCATTCATAATCCTATCCCTTCGTCAACCTCGGTCTAAAGGTCAAACATTCGTCCAACTCACCAGGCATTCTGGGGTGCGTATGCGATCTTGCCCATAACCTTGACCGACCCTTCCTCTCGGATCATCTCACCTACAACAGCAGACAACAAGCTCGTCTACTCGAATAAACACTTGCATTCTTCGCATGCTCTCCGAGACACGCACCTTTCCACATCCAACACGACCCAGAACACCAATCAACTCGCCCTTACGAACCGTCAAGTCGATATGTTGAAGTGTAGGCTCGAGAAGACTCTTGGACCACTTGAACTCTCCGTTTTTGATTTCGAGGACCTTGATTTAGCCGTCAGCAATTGCGATTCCAGCTGGAGATAGAACAATGTTCACAGTATCTCCTTCAGCAACCTCGACCTCATCGACGCTCCTCGCGTCCGCCTGCAACTCTTCCGACAATAAAAACTTGCGGATACGAGTGACTGCAACAGAAGCCTCGACCAATTGGCTGGTAATGTTCGCAAACTAGACATTTCATCAGTCCAATTGTCGAAGTAGGGGAGCCGATCAGACGCACCATAGCAAGCGGGAACTGCAACAAATTGAACAACGAAATGCACGGGAAGATCACATCGGCCGTAAGAGGCTTCGACCCGGTATACGCAGCAGTCGCAAACGACCCAAACGCGACAAGCAAAGGAACACCCGTCCACAACGTAGTGCTCACAGCCTATACATCCACCTCAAATCAACCTCCTTATCCCGACCAGAGTCAACAAGCACGTACAGTCGTAACACCAATCTTCTTCAACATCTTCAACTCTTGCTCATTCCGAACCGTCAACACCCGGCGAATAAACGAATCCTCCCAAGCGTAGAGTTTGATACTTTATCATCGATCAGCCACGCCGCATCAACGTCAAAACAAGAAACACGCCCACCTCTTGATGTTGTTCAAAAGCTCAGACATCAACCTCGTGCGTTTGTCTATCGAACACGTTGAGTTTCCATCGGCGATGAGAAAAAGCAAGAGACGGAAAAGGAAACTGGATCGACCGGGCCGGGACCTGACCCGATTCGGCGGGACTCAGGGTCCGGGGCCCGAGTGGGATTGAAGGGTGGGGTAAAAATAATGACGATGACGTACCCCTGTTTTTCATTTGCTCGCCTTGCATTTTCTTTAAAACTCGGGCGATGAATGTGTTGAGAGGTAGCGAGATGACCATGATGGCGACTCCGACGAATGCAGGCCATCCAAGGAGGTTGTACAAGGAGACGAAAGCAAGGGTGATCTACGCCAGGAAACAGAGATGAGTGGGAGCAGGGAGAGAAGTTGTATATATCGACATACCTGGAGCGGGCCACTGAACGCAATCAATCCATACGTGCACAAGTCTTGAAGGCGAGTGGCATCAACACTCATCAAGTTGACAATATCTCCACGAGAGCCCTGGATAATCGAGAAGAATGAGATGACGTGTCGAAATCACGAATAAATACCGCAGTATACGCACCTGAGACTCCGAAGCCTGAACCAACGCCTTGTTACAGATCGCAGTAACCAGTCCAGCTCGGACTCGCATGCCAGTTACAAAGCAAATTTGGAAATACTGCGCTCAACAGTGATGAGCTCGGCGTCCGGACCTAGCTTTATCACATACCTGATGAAGCATGGCCGTCTGAATGACGCTCACAAGGAACATCGCACCAGCAATGGCCCATCCAACAAACGCGCTTTTGCCCCATCCTTCCTGACCACTTTGATACGCCGCAATAAACGCCAATAAGAACCTTAACAACTGCGGCTCTGCAAACGACAAGATATCGCGGCACGTTTTGATGAGGGCAGCAATAGCGTATGGACCGCCGTATGCCCTCAGCAACGCACCCCAGAGAGACGGATTTTTGGATTCGAGTTGATGGGCCCATTGGTACGAGAGTTTATCGGAGAGAGAATGAGCTGTATCGCCCGGTGATAAAGCCGACATGTCTTTTTCGGTGATGAAGCGCGAATATCCGAGTTTCATAAGGGGAGTCATCCATCCAAACCTATGTTCAAGAATAAATACGTGCCACCGACACAAATGAAGGGAAAGGACATACGTAAGACGGCTGTACACGTTTGCTCGTTCGTACGGCAACTCTTTTTCCTCTGGTTCCGCATCTGGGTCTATTTTGGTTCGGTCTGGGCAAAAACACTCCAATGTCCAGGAGATCAACCCGGCTCCCACAAACGCGCAGTCGAGTGCGAATCGAACATTTCGGGTATGACCAATCAGAACTTGGGTGCGCAAGGAAATAGCTTGTTCGAGAATGAAAAGGGGCCATAGGGTAAGAAGAATAGTCGAGGAACGGCGTGTGCGCGTGTGATTGAGATACGTGAGACTGCCGACGAGAAGGGACGAGATGAGAGTGATGAGAGCGCTAACAACGGGTGCGCTCGCAACCTTGTTCGGGCCAAGCTGAACAAGGCTGATAACAAAGGAAGCACAAGATAGAGCCACGAGGGGCGCTGCTCCAATCGCCTGATGGGGCCCCAGAAACATACCAATTAGAAGTCTTGAAAATCGGGGTCAAAAGAAAAACTCACGAGTTTTGCACGCAACAAACGTTTTCCGGGTTCTCCTTCTGCTCGGACTTCCCTCTTAGCCAGTTGAAGACACCGTACGCCGGCAAAGACAACGAACACTGCCAACAGGCCGGTTTGAACGACGTGCTCGAAGCATCTTGTTAAATCAAGTTCGCGAAGATGAGATACGGGGCCGAGACCCTCTGGATCAGCACAGTAGCCCGCGTATGGACGAGATAGCGGAGCCAAGACGAGTTGCGCCATGGCTGGCGGGGATGGCGTGCGCGGTTCTCAGCTGTCGCAGATTATAAATGGTCAAAGTGGATCAGTCAGCAGCAAAGGTGACATGTCACGTGGACGAGCCAAAGCAAACACAAATCCCCGACGGCTGACTGAGACGCTCCTGGCTTGGCCCTGCTCTTGGCCAGTTTTGGACTTTCATCCCGCTTCTGTCTCCGAGAGTCTTGTCCTGAGCAAGCGTAGACGGCATTGTTCCATAAATGGGACTTGTCAATACTTACTAGTCATCTATGCGATCATTAGACATCTTAGGCGCCAGTAAATTTCACCAGACCCCAGCTCAGATCTCAATCACAGTTATGGACATAGCCCAATACTTTGTAGGCGAATAAGATATATACTCCATGTGCATATAACTTCCACCGCCGGAAAACTTTGAAAACCGGACTTCGTAGCTCGAGATTGACTGGACATCTGGCCTGGTAATGGCGCCTAACGTGTCTATTCACAGTGGCGATCACCCACCACCAAACAGCGATGGTTCACTTGCTACAGTCGGCCGAAGCGTACGGTATATGACTAGCTATAAGGCGTTTGTAACGAGTGATAATATTATGGTAAATATAAAATAATAAATGCGTTCACAAAGTGTACATGATGCCGACCCCCCAATGAAGGACGATCGTAAAGCCGTAGAGGCATGGCGAAGAACAAACAAAAGTACATGAGTACAACCATAATACAGGGTACATTCATCATCATCGAAATCATACAAGTGTCATAAATGCCGTTGAAGACGGGATGGCAGAGCCACCGCAGCATAACAAATAAGTATACCGCACGCGATAGATAGGGCAGGAAACCGGCGTGCACAAATAGGAGCTTATTCAATAGTTCTGGGAAAGGTAAGGCAACATATCAGCTCGGTTCCCGTCACACGACCAAAATAAACGACTCACACTCCACACACCACGTCCCACAACGCTCACCCCAATCAATCACTCCGAATCATGAAGCTTGGTAGGTCCACAGCACGGCCGAAAGCGTGCAAATAACCAGGATAGGAAGAATGGGGATCGGCGCGGACATGGGCGCAGCATCCCACTCCTGAACTCGAGCCAGCTCAAGTTCAGGCTCAGACTTGGCGGCGGGGAAAGTACGCAAGCCCATCGTGTAGGAGAACGAGAATTAACGGAGGATGAGAGAAAAGAAAGAGAAAAAGTCTATGCCTTCTTCCTCTTCCCCGACCCCCATTATAAGGAAACCCGGTGATCATCGATGCCGCAGCGCCAATTCAATCGTAGAAAACGTGGTGCTTTTCACTGGGTTGCTCTCGGTTGGCGCTCACGAACAAGTCCTTGACCCTCGACTCGAAATCCGGACTCTGACAGAATTACGATATGCTGTAACGTACGAAGCTTCAGCCCAGGGTCTCACCATCGGCGACAGGTTATGGGCGAAGCACATAACCCATCGAGACCGGTACATGCTCCGGTTTCTGCCAAACAGACCATAGCGGACTCGTGCTTAAACGGAAGGTTTGACCCAAGCACTCCTCCAAGGTCTGCCGATCCCCGAGAATATCGGTGGATAATCCGACGATTGTGACTTCGTGTGAGCTATTGTCCTGTATGGGGGCGGGGAGAGAATTAGGCACACAACCCGAAGGAGCAATCCACGCGCAAATTATACCGAAGAGCGTCAGGTTTGTACGGATTTAGACTGAAATTTTCATTCGGCACTCGCCCACTGCAAGTCTATCTGACCCAGAAACCTTCATCACTTGTGATCAATGGAATACAATAAAGCAGGCTACGATGGAACGATAAGATACAGTACGCCTATTATTTGAGGACAGGGAGATCCTCTCCAAGAGTGTATTCAACGTGATGGCGCATTTACCAAACATCACGGATCTGCAGGCGCGCTGAGTACAAGCTCGCTCGACTTCCGACCTCGATTATCAAGATTAGCGCGCAAAAGCCGGATATAGCGAGACTGTGAGCTTGATCATTAGTGACGCCCCACCTCGGAAACAAAAAAATCCCTGGAGCGCAAAAAATCACTGTGCTTAAAACTCGGCCTCAAACAAGCTTCCTGTGCCCCTATCGGGCGATCGCCATCGCCTAAGCTGTGCAATCAATCGTCTCGGGCACAGGACTCCGCGTGAACCTGCCGCGGCATACCGTGGCATGCCGTTCAACCTTTTGATATAGTGTAGCATTCACATCATGCTACGCCTAAATCCTATAGTACCCCACGTCATCAATTGAGTGTTTCGGTCGCCGGCGCAGCCTAGCCGAACCGTAGGCTGAGGCACAGGCACCCGTGAGTCTTCTCTGTCAAACTGTACGCCCGCGGAGATAGGCGCTCACCGTTGTGCCCCAGTTGTACCGAATCGTCATTTGTGCTTCAAGCTCAGATGCCTTTCTTGTCTACCGGAATATCCCCAGCCGCTATTCAATATTCTCGCTTGGACAAGACTTGCATATCGGGTTACCAGCCCGTGATTCATCAGCTTCTCATGGTGACCCCTGGCTAGCGCCTCAACTAAGATTCAGGTGCTCGGGAAGACCCCTATCCCCAATTGGACTCGTACCGCTGCTATTATTATCGGTTCGCCCAAGAGGCTACTGATTCTAGATTTCATGTTTCGGCTAACACTCGCATAATGAGATCGCCCCAAAGCGCACCGCCCGAGCAACTGCCCAGCTCTATCGACGACATCCGGCGGATATGATCTGCCATTTTATTAAAGTACTGTAAAATATTGTAAAATAATATTATCATGGGCAATGAAACATGGCCATGATGATGCAAGCATCCCGTACATGATGCATATGGGACAAAGCTCAAGACATGTTAAAATAAATAACCGGTTGTAATACAGAACAGGGGCCATGAAGTGCGTGAGTCATGAACATAAATATATAAATAAGCGAATAGTTTATTGTGATGGGAATGCCTTTGAGTACGATAGGTAAGATGTGTCCGCCCAGGTCATCGGGTTGGGCAATAATGTACGAGGTTTATTTGTCGACGAGATCAGCACGAGGGCAGGGTTGCATCCCCGTCCAGAGGGGGACCATGAGCGAATGGTACACCCATAGAATGGGCTGAACGGTTGAATGATAGTCGTTCTAACATCTATATTTCTTTTGAAGAATGACTCAATTAGCCTTTATGGATACGTGTGGCACGCGATGCTTCTTACCAGTCACTACAATCCACGCATTTCATCGAGCCTTCCAGCGGGAGATCGAGATCGAAATACTTGTCCTATCCAAGACGTCCACTCAAAAGCGAGAACAACGAGGACCAGAAGCCAGCATGATAGTACGACGATCTGATCTGGCGCCTGAGCCGGCTCAAGCGCGCCCTCCGTCGACGCAGTAGCAAGCGAACGGATGCCCATGAAGCAGATATGAAAAAGTGAAGGAGTAGTAGTGTACAATTTCCTCCGAAGCCCTTGCATTTATGATCCTTACTTGGGTTATTAGGGCTGCGGCTAGTTGACCGAGGCGGTGCGCATTTAGTGCCCATCATTGAGAAGTGGTGTAGCCCCTAGGGACCCTCCCTTCGGTTTGCTGGTATGTCATGGGTTCTTCGGCTTTTGTGGCTAGCCGAGCTCGAGGTGCTTCGCACTACTTCGGCTGTATTAGGATTTACTCACGGCCTGGGTGGGGCTCCCAGTACTTCTGATCCGAGGTGCGAATAAGATATACCAACCAAATTGACCATGGCGGCTACCCGGAAAGGTCAGTTCCATCGTCCCCTTGACAAAACTGGATTTCCAGTTATACTGCACTGAAAAAGCCGAGAACTGAATAGCCGGCTCGGTTGATCGTTCTTTCGTAGAAATGTGCGTGGGTCTCGGTCAAGCGAGCAGATGCTATATTGATGGGCTGTGTTGACTTCGTGTCATGCCGGGATTGCATCTGTGTATAGAGTGCAGTATGGTATAGTCTCATCAATCGCACGATTCGGCGACCCAGACATCTGGTTGAGCATGTCATAGTCCATCGTTAGTTTAGGATAAGACAGATAGGGGCATCTAATCACTAATTAGGAAAAGCCCATATCGAAGTATCGATCGCGACAATCAGGACTCACAGTAAGCGAAGTCAATCAAAAAAGACTACTTGGCTTATCCTTCAAGGAGAATATTTATAGAGCCCAACCGAGACCCTCATAGATGCTAAACCAGTCTGGGACATTTCTCAAATGCATTGGATACGGTACGGCATCTACGTCAGCCGCTGCCAGTCTTGTGTTGTCTCCCTGCAACCCCTAGGTCGTGCATGTCTACCTTTAAAACGGCTCGCTGACTGATTGGAGTTGCTTTATCCGGGTGAATAGCCAGTAAAGCTCGGGCAGGGATTCATGGGGTTAACTGTGAGGTCCAGAGGACTGGGTGGCGGATGACAAGAAAGTTGATTATTTGGAGGCTTACCCCGCAGACATTGGGTTACTCGCTGAGTACTTGTGCTCAAGTTAGGAATACCGGGATCTATACACAAGTAGGCGCAGCTAGTCACTATGACGCACGCTCGTGCACACCTCACCTTGATTCGACGGGTTTAAGAGGGGCAATCTACACCTCCATCTTTGGGCTATTATGAGTGAATCCTCAGATTCCGACAGTCTGGATTTGAAGAATATTTTTCATAGCAAAATACCGTATTCGATCTCGTGCATTCGCTTACTCCAGTCTTTATAATGGCCTATTCCAATTGTTACCCTCCATGCGCGTATTTTTTTATCTCTCTTTTCTTTGCACCACGTGAGTAATTATTTAATGGCCGTGAGCTCTGAAGTATTTTTGTTGGCAATCGGGCGCTCTAATACGAGGATTGCATTACACTGCATAAAATATGAACCTATACATATATAAACAACAACCAGAGCGAATTTCCGACTATAGACTACCCAAGAATTGAAGGAACGCATCCTATGCATGCTGTATTACAAACTACACTGATGTTTGCTGTAACAAAGTTGCCTCGCATCTGAATTCTGGATTACAAGCGCTGCGAGAGCGCGTGCTATTGCGTGGTTGAACGCGTTGCTTTATATTCTTTCGGAAATCCAAGGTTTTGTGGACGAAGAGTGCAATCTAGTCTTGCTGGTGTTAGGCGGCAGGGCTGCCCGATCAGGCATCATCGCGTCTGTCTCGAATGAGTATTGATGTGAGTCGACAGCCACGAATAGGTCAAATCGGACCTAACAGACAAACACAGAGCGCGGCAGCGCTACAGAAGGTGTCAGATACATGAGTATAAGCAGAAAGAAAACGACTCATGCCAGCTCAGCGAACGTGGTCAACTGAGCCGGCACAAAAGATAGGGGCGCGACTTTAAGGGTCGGGCGCCTAACACAAACAAACAAGAGTGGCGCATACACCGCTCTACAACAAGTATTACATGTATGCATCGGGTTCTGGGGGGATTTTTCCCCGGCCGTCGTGTTCTGAGCCACTGGAGTCTCGCGGGCGCGCTTACGAAATCGCGCAACAGCTGGCCGTAAAAACGACACGCGTAAGCCTCCGACCAGTTTTTGGATAACCTTTCTGAGTCAAGTGACAGAGTCGCGGTAAGAACCTCATTATATCTCCTGCTTTCGATAAAATTGGCTAAAACGTCCATGCATGCTATCAAAAAGCGTCACGGTGTTTGCTGTGGAAGTGGAATCCTTCATTCGAGTCGTTAAGGGGTTCTCACCTGAGCCAGGGTAAAATAAAACACCCTGGAAGTCTTTAGATCCAGCTATCCAGCTGTTCAATCTGACAGAACCGTTTCTAATCCATCAGTCGCTCCATTTGCTGGGTAAACAACGCCCATTGAAATCCAGCCTCACCGTGCCGAGTACGACTGATTTATATCAAATTCACTTGCTTGGCCGAACTAACGTACTCGCTGCATGCAAAAGGCACGATTTAATTATGCGATGACCATAATGGGTAGGACTGTTCACCTCCAGGTATTGGAAATATCTTCGGTTCAGGTTGCATATTTGAAGTACCTGCCAATTTGCAGATATAGGGGCGCAACGTTGCAAACCGGAGTATAGAACCAGACGGGTAACAAGATAAGTGAGGCCCTAGAGCTCTCTCAAGATCGAGCTTATGGGAGCTTGAGTTCAATAGCACTGGATGAGGGCGTCCAAGCAATCATTTGTCTTGAACCTGTACTTTTCGTCAATAATAATTTCGTCAGTCTCACAATATGGAATTGGATAGAATGGGTACAACCTATTAGCGTATACTCGTCGGAAGATTCTTTCCAGACTCGAGTCAGCCGCGTGGTTTACAATTCACCCATGGGATACATTACCTAAGCAAGTGAGTGGCGTTTGAGATTCGTAACCTACCAGATCGAAAATATGGAGATGGACCGGCGCAGGCAACGCAGCCCAAATGAGCCAAACGTAGTGAACGGCGACCACATCAAATCCAGAAAAAGCTAGACTTCAAGTAACGAAGAGGTTGGTCATGATCCCGGGTTCTTGAAATTCCGTTCAGTCACCGTGAAATCATCATGCTCGGTCCAAGTTTCCATTGAGACCCGACCGTGATGACGCCGTGCTTCGAGGATGGGCATGGATAGGGCGGCATGCACTAAGGCTGAAAAGAGCGATGCTGAAATACGCTCCTGTTGCATGAGGATGGTGTGCTAGGCTGCTAGGCTGTTAGAAGATACACTGCTAGCCGATATTGTAAATCTCACGCATTTATCACACGTGGAGCAATTCACTCCATTCTACTCGGTGTTACTTTCACTCTCTGCCTCGAGGTAAGCGCACCTACTCAATCGTGGAATATATATGACCCAGACCATGGATTATGTGTGCCACCCGTCTACTACACTCGACTATATACCTAAATCATATCACTTATAGCTTACGACCGTTGGAAGTACTCTTTTGGACAGGTAACATGGGCATACGGAGCCTGTGTATCGAACCAGCGACCACAAGTCCTTTGCATAGGCAGTCCGAGTTGCCTACCACATTGAGTCGAGTATGTGGGATTTCCTGTTTGTTCTACTTCAACCACAGAACGTAGCTAATGTCACTGCCATATCTGCTTCAAGTCTTGCATAAGGCATTTGTTTGAGAACCGTATTATCCAAGGATGGTACAACGCTCTAGTTACACACCTTGATAGTGTGCCTCTAGCGCCAAGTCCAGGATGATTAGGACTTTGTACGCAGCCAATTCGCCTACTGCCAAATATACTCACACCTCACTCGTCTGATCCAGATCGCGAGGCTTCTGCTTGGTATATTGGTTTATGCGGCCGGTCTGTGCTATTTTAGTCGTTGAAAGTCTTAAACTATCACATCGCACCTGATCAGCGTTTTTTGCTGCTTCTCTGGTCCATGCATACAATATATCCATCTATTGATTATAATTTGGCCATTACTCTAGGAGAGAGTGGCCTGTAAATTACCCAGGCCAATTAAGAGCTTGCAATCTATTGTCACAAAGGATCGGAAGCTCGAACAGGCTGAAAGACACCTGTTCATTGATTCATAAACGAGTATCTCCTGAGTAGGAGTGTAGAGTATCGAAGGTGTTATAACTTCACACGCTGCACTCATGAGTTTGGTGTACCGTCTCCCGAGGTCCTGAATTGTGTTATACTGTAGAGTGACTGTAGATGGCACAGCTGAGCCGCTGAAACACGTGAAAGACTCTCATACCCACGTGACCCGTCGCAAATGAAATTCCCACCGCCACGTCGCCTAAGATAGAACTGCGGGCCGTGCTTGTGAACAGCCTATGGACTTGACCACGTAGACCTTAATTTGACCGAGCGCCCGCTCAGCACTATCTTTTCTCCCACTGCCAGACTTTCCCGCCATGTTGCTCGCACTTGCCTGTACCGCGATCTGCGTTTTCCTGGGTCTGGTGAGTATGCATGGTCATCTTTTGGTTTCTCCGATCATGATGACACCGCTATCATCCTTGTTCTTCGAGTTTTGGGCTGCTCTTCTGCTTCGCCGAGACCAAGACGACAATCCCAGCGCCTGGGCGCTTGCCGCTCTGCTGAATCTCTTGTTTCTGTGTGGGATATCTATTCTCAATCGCTGACACCCTTGCATACACAGATATACACACTACTTGTCCTATTCTCTCCTTCGATTAAACGGCCCGGCCCTGGAGCCTTCGAATACCGCTCAAACAACGACCCAACAGTTACACATCCACTTCCTCTCCCAACCGCTGCTCCAGAATGTGATCTCTCGGTCGTGGTTCCCGCGTACAACGAATCGGCCCGACTCCCTCCCATGTTGACCGAAGCCATGAGCCACGTCTTGAGCAACAACATCGCCTGGAAAACCGTCGAATTTCTCATCGTTGACGACGGAAGCAAAGACACCACATCCGACGTCGCACTCAAGTTTCCAGTTCCCGAGGACCCCAAAAGCGGTGTAAACGTCTCGATCCGAGTCGTCAAGTTGCCCAAAAACAGCGGTAAAGGCGCTGCTGTGAAGCACGGGATGCTTCACGCCCGAGGAAAGCGAATGTTGATGGTCGACGCCGATGGCGCATCCAAGTTTTCGGATTTGGATAAATTATGGGCAGCAATGGATGCGGGCGCTGACGTCGTGTGTGGGAGTCGGGCCCATTTGGTCGGGACCGAGGCAGTCGTCAAGGTGGGCCGATCGGTGATTTGACCCGTGTTCCCGATGGCTAATTAGTATAATGATTGCAGCGCTCATTGTTGCGGAACCTATTGATGCACACTCTACATACTCTACTTCGATTCCTCGGGGTTTCCCATATCCGAGATACCCAGTGTGGGTTCAAGCTTTTCACCCGAAGCGCCGCGCATACTTTGTTCGAGACCCTTCATATTCCCCACTGGATATTTGATGTGGAATTGCTGGTCGTCGCTCTGATGTGTGGGATGAGGACGGATGAGGTTAGCGTCGGATGGCACGAGGTCGCCGGTGAGTGTTCTGTCCGAGTTCTCATTTGCTTGTTATTAATGATCGAACAGGTTCTAAGATCAACATCATTTGGGACTCGGCCGAGATGCTCAAGGACTTGCTCGTTTTGCGCGCTAATTATATCTTCGGACGTTGGACAGTCAGCCGCATTGATTCACCAACACAAACACAGCCAACTGAGACGGGCAACGGCCACCTGACACCACCACGAAAAGTCCAGACTCTGAAGAGCGTCAGTCCACAACCGCGACGACGGGTCACCAGGGTCGATTCGTGAAAAAAGTAATATCTGTAGAACTTTTTTGTATATTCGTCCGTTCGGTTATTTATCAATCCATTTGAATGGGATATCAGTTCAGGAATGTGATTTTTTGGTGTTAGTGCGGCAACGCAGGTGGCAGTAGCGAGGAGACAAGAGATCTAGTCTTGAACTGCAACCCAGATAATAAATATCGGTCAGACATGCCTGTACCGAAAACGGATTCACTGGTTACAGTCATTGACCACGTGCCGAGACGCTGCTCGCCTCGACCGGCCACACAACCGATTTTATATTGGGATACCACCGTTAAGCGTGGAGTTCTGGGGTCCTGAAAGTGTAAAATACTTTCACGAAGCTTGTGTGCGGCTCACGGATGATCAGAGCTGGAGATATCTGAATAAAATGTTGCAACTTCGCAGGTATAGACTTCGCCGGACTACACACTGGCTCAGTTTGCTTTCTCAATCGCGCCACTAGCACCGTACATCGCTATTGAAAAATCTGCCGTCCCCGCACCATATAACTACCTGATATTCAACCTAAATCATACGTTTTCGGGCGACTAGCATATATTTGCGGCGCTGCGCCACTACAAACAACTGCTGGTCGCTTAATGGGGCATTTGCGTGCTTTAATGATTCTATATTAAATTAAATTATCTTTTTCAATCAGTGTCGCCTCTTAGTCTCGATTCAAAGACGACACAATCCGAGAGGCGATTTGTGGGGATTGGCACCAATGTACTGGTGAGATGTCCCAGGTGTCACTTAGGCTCAAGTTACTGATTTGCGCCTCACAAATGTTGTTTCAGCTTGTGGAGTTGGCATTTGGACGGAAAACCGACTGTCTCGCTGCCGGGTACGAGCAGCGTCTCGGCACGTGATAGTGTCTCGGCACGTGGTCAATGACTGCATACATGAGCAAGCAAACTATCTAATCCACCTTCGCCACTCGACCATCATCACCACTTGTCTCACCGGCTAGCTTGCTGTTTCTAGTACAATATTCTGGAGGGATCGATGAAGATCTCCGAACGCTGGTTGATCGCTTGCTCCCGTCTCGAGGCTGCTGCTGCTGAATTCTACGATGCTTGCCTTGCGCTCCGCTCAGAGGCAATGCCCACCCTTGAATCCCGATCACTTGACCCCCAGCTAGAGCAAGTAGTGTCCGATGTCCAAAATCGCATGGGTGTTATTTCGTCCACCGGAGTGCGATTGCGTAACTCGAAATGCCTGCTTAATTCGCTTCTCAATGGCTCGAGAAAGCGAGTACCGATCCATAGACTTCCCATAGAAATCCTCGGGGCCGTCTTTCACGTTGTCCAGTCATCTAAAAAGCGAGACCAACAGTCTAATCCGATAAACAAGATATGTTTAGTATGTACCCGATGGCGCGAGATCGCGATAGGTGCACCTCTGCTCTGGTCTAGCATTGATATCAATCTTCCTCGGCACCCCTCAGAGGGATTTTACTCTGCCTTGATCGAACGCGTAGAGCTATATGTCAAGCGCTCCCGTGGTAGACCTATCCATCTCTACGTAAGAGATGAACGTTACTATGAAGAACCGGATTTTGATTCGGAACTCGCCAGTATCCTACAACCGGGCGTTACATCGCTTGCAGGTCTGACGATCCTCGAATTTAATAACATGGATTTTGTCAATGCCTTGGTCTCAATGGCCTCTGCGCACACCTCGCTGGAACTCCTACGTCTTTCTCTATCTACTGGAGTTGCGGACAGGCGGGCCGCTATTCGATGGCCCTTGGACTCTTGGCGCAAGTTGACAGAACTAACCTTGTCAGATCTGGTCAAATTTGGATGTCCCTCTTCCTATGAATTAGGGAACACACTTGCCAATTGCCCGGGGCTACACGCTCTAAGAATGAACGATATCGATCCAGTTTGGGAACAAGATCGCGAGCATTCGACCATTCATCTGCCCTCCCTCAGGCTATTTGTGACTTCTGACCAGCCCAAACCAGGTTTACTTCATTTGTTAACTCTGATGAAATTTGGCGACCAATCTCTCGATTTCCGGTTGTTCTCACGCGCTCTCAGTCCGAGGTCTGAAATAGAGTCATTAATGACACGTTCCAACGTTGAAGCTCTGACCATTAATAGCACAAAGCGAGTTCGTATTAAAGTACTCAAGTCTTACCTCCTGTGTGTTCCTCGCTTACGCGTGCTCCTGATATCGAGTCAAAACTCCCCGGCGTGGGGTCTCGGTCGGCTGGCTACCTTGACGGATTTTGATCTGCCAAAACACCTCCCTTTGCTCCGATGGGTTTGTCTCATGGACGGTTTCATTAAACCGACGTATCTTGCCAGAACTCAGGCATTCTTAGCCAACAATGCTATCCGTGATTTAGCTTTCATAGGCTGCGATTTTTTCTACCCAACCAACACATCGGACACAGGCATCCAGGCGAATGATCGTGACGAGGATAGCGATAGCGATAGTGATGAAGAAAATGATCTCATAGACGGCATATATCCTGACTGCGTCACTGAAGTTTGCAGGAGTAGTGGTCCGTACCCTATGGCTGAAAGTACGAGAGTGGAGTTGTTACAGACATTCGAGCGAGTTTTGGTTCTGGATGCTCGACCAGGCTGCATTCATAAAGGAGAAGACACCTTTATTCGGGCACTGGTCAATGCGGAATAGACACAAATAATCGCTGAGGTCTAGTTCGTGGGGATACGTGCGTGCTTGTACCAGTTGTGAAATGACTTGCCTGTTGTATATAAAATTCAATGTTCCGGAACCGAATACACAGTTAAGAGCTACGGGACTTGCTCCACAGCATACTCAATGGTCTGCCGAGGTTAAACACCAGAATAGAAAAAATGCCGACCAAAAGGAAGTGAAACATGTACGTTGGAGGACCGTTGAATAGAGGTGGCTAGTTGCAGTATATGCGAATTGTTAGGCTCGATTTTAGAACCAAGAAACCGAAAGGGTGTCACATGAATTCGAAAGAATCAGCAAGATGTAGAGACAATGTGACTCAATGAAAAACTAGATAGATTCAAACACTCGGTGTCTCAAACTTCAAGATCACATAGGGCCTAAGTACCGCAGCTTGCGGAGGAACATAGGCCAGTCTTAGCCGCAATGTTAGCGAGCAAAAATCGCTAGCGCATCCAGCGACGGACAGTCACGTGAGTACGGCTCGACTAGACTCGCCGTCCACGCCTGTTCGTGCAACCTCGGTCTCGGTTTTGGCTTTCCCGCCCGCCTTCCCTACATATGGAGTTTACTGCGGTTGTCAAAAGTTCGTGCCGATCACATGATTTTGTGTGGAGGATCGGTCAAAAACTATGTTTCGGTCCATCTGAGGCATAGAGATCATGTATTTAAATTCTGTATATACCATTCGACGCGCAAAATTCGCGCGATCATTTTGATATATACATGCTCTTGATACTGTCGGATTTGACCGGATGGGACCGAGAGTAGGCAAAACGGCTGAATCCCAGTCAGGTACAAGACTCGGCCTATGAAAATTCTGCAAGCGAGGATCGATAGAGAAAACTCACAAAGGGCGGATGGCAAACTTTCAAGGCTATGGTGTACCTTTTGAGCAAGGGGTACCACTAAAGTCTTTCAGGGGGCGACGAAGGAGCCGCAGCGTTATCTCGCGGGAAAGCCGCACTAAAGCCTTGAGACTTTGCCATCCGCCCTTTGTCAGTTTCCTCTATCGATCCTCGCTTGCAGAATTATTATAGGTCGAGTCTTGTACCTGGCTGAGATTCAGCCGTTTTGCCTACTCTCGGTCCCATCCGGTCAAATCCGACAGTATCAAGAGCATGTATATATCAAAATGATCGCGCGAATTTTGCGCGTCGAATGGTATATACAGAATTTAAATACATGATCTCTATGCCTCAGATGGACCGAAACATAGTTTTTGACCGATCCCCCACACAAAATCATGTGATCGGCACGAACTTTTGACAACCGCAGTAACTGTAACCTGTATCGTATTTTAACCCAAAATACTTCGTATACTCGATAGAATAGATCCTACTGGAGACATAGGAGGCTATATAGCGCATTTGGCACCAAACTGCTTGCCGACTTATACTCTATACTAGCAAACCCATGGGCTGGGCGTGTTATCGTTGAATTATACAGTCACATACACCGGATGTGTGGCGCGACGAGTTGTAGCCTGCAGAGGAGGCATCACTGATACGCGAATGGCAGTGAACCAGTTCACGTGCCTTTATTGACCATTAATCAAACTACGACAAACGTTCCACACTCGAGTAGACTCCGCTGTGCTCGATGAATATATTTTTCGTCCCACTCACCTCTCGCCTGTTTGTCTGGGCTCGTCACACGCAACTTTGTTCTTTCCAGGTGGTGCCGCGCCTAGCCGTTGCAATCCCACTCGCGGCCCGGGCGAGCCTGGCCCACGCTTCGCTCTCCCAAGTCACCGCGACAGCCATCTCCGATTGGATTATTGCGTGTATGCACATTATCATATTGATCGCATTTCCTTCTATTCTCGCGCGACAACGCCAGCGAACGACCAGGTCGAGTAGCACCTTAGATAGGATAGTCGTGGGTCGACTGTTGCGCCCGATGCTTTTGTTGTATGCATTCTAACTCATCAGGCAAAAATTGAAGTCGTGGATAGAGTACAAACGACTCGCGCATAGAATAATATTCTGTTTTCAAGCGTTCGATAAGCAGTTCGCGTATACCTAAGCGTTTCTTATGCGCTAATCATAAGCACCAGTATAAATTCCACCTTTCGGGTTCGACACTAATATTGCAGCAACGCCAGTGAAGCGAGAGGCCCTCCTATCACGATTTATCACAACCAGCCGTTAAGAATGTATCCGCATTATCTCAAAGCGCAGGCTCCGCCACCAGCACGCCTGGTTCCCACCGCCCAGCCCATCTGTCGACGTTGCCGCCAGGGATGGCCACCCACCCGCGAGTCTTCCTCGCGTCTTGGTGTCCCGGTTTCCCCTCAGCGCGAAGCGCTGAGTGCCCCCACCCCAACTGTTTCCCGGGTGGCACGTCGATTGATATTATCACTCCCAAGCCATTTATGCGCCTACGCGATTTCAAACTCGCGATGGAGGTTAAGATGACCGTAGATTCTAAGACAAAATGCGCGGTCCCTTCGACCAGTTAACACCTCGTATAAGGAGTACCCGTAAGTGTTTGTCTAAACGATTTCTGCATCGCTAATTAGGCCATTAGGATTTTAACTTGGCCTGTGAGAACGAAAAATAACGGGCGAGTGGTTGCGCTTCATATGAAGCAATGGAATAGCATTGCGTCTGAATTTTCTGATAGAATCAGGGATACGAGGTTAATCAAAAAGTGCTCGTTTCCTGTTTGGCCACATGTTGGACAAAATACCTGAACCTCTCAACAGTGGGCTGTGGTGGTGAAAGGAACTTACGATTTTTGGTATCTTACGGATTTTCAGTTAAGACAGGCTGGGCAGAAAGTACGTAACCACAATCTAAGGGTAAAAGCCTCTCTTATCTTACTCATTACTGCTGGGCGATGAAGTCTCCCCGATGACGTACAGATACTGTACATTTCGTGTATGTGCTTGGTTCTAGGAGAGTTATGCCGCGGCGTCGTCACATCTTACATGCAATTCACGAAATCATGCTTACAACTTTGAGCGATGCTGCTATCTTAGCTGAGCCTGCGCCGCAAGCAGCGAAGATATGAATGTATTTGGGCGGCTGTGCTTGATTAGTTGGCGGTCCATGTATTTCCCCGAGGTTGAGATCAATGGAAAGCAATAACGTCGGCCAGAGCTCGGCAGCATTTTCGATGCGTATTAATATAGTGTGGTAACTGAATGAACCCCGGGGATTTAAGTACACGAGGTTTCTCATCAAGGACGAGTTTGGATTGGTTCCAAGGTCTTTAGGCAAAACTGTACTCTTTATATAGTCACATATTTTGATACCTACACAGCTAACCTGTATACATATACATCTTAGCTCGCATCTAAGTGAGATCATGCATAGTAATCCATCATTCGCATAATCTCTGAGCAGCCGCGAACCCCGATTGCCAAGAACCAACTCTTCGCTTACCGCGTCATTTATATTCTCCTAGCATTCTAGCGAGCATGGTGACCCGAAAATTGCCCAGATGGTCATGGAGTGGGATAAGTAATAATTAAAATCGTCCAATTTTGATATCGTGAGTGTGCTAGCGGCCATGGCGCTCCGAGCCAGCGCTCTGATCAGGCTCAAGTATCACTAGGTGCTAGCTGTACTACCTTACGGAGAATTCCTTTTGCGAGGGGTCTTTTCATATCTCCGCTCATTGTCCACAATCCACGTTGGCGATGCTTCATTTAACTAACGTTTCGTAGGATCCTCAGCCAGTCTTTCGACAACTATGTTGCTCCGTTGTAACCTCATCTTTGGGCTGTTCACCGTAACTATCGCCCAGATATCTCACCCGGTTATCAATGCCTCAGATGTCTCTTTTGTCGGGGTTACAAACCATGCCCTCAAACTTGATTACTTCCTTGGCGTTCCGTACGCCAAACCACCAGTTGGGCCACTACGCTTCAAGCCTCCACAACCTTGGTCGCCTCATAGGGCTAAACAGGCCCTAAATGCGACCAAATACGGGGCTAGTTGTCCTCAAGGGGCCGATCAAAGTCTTCCTACCCAGTCAGAAGATTGTTTAACTTTGAGTATCTGTAAGTGAGCTGTCAACTGAAGATGTCATATGAAAGCTATATATAGTGAAGGGAAACCTAGGAATATAATCGGGGTTTTGCCCGTCATGATCTGGTTATGTGGGTTATATTCGCACAAGAAGTATATTATTTAGTATCAATCGCGTTGCGTTTCTCAGATGGTGGCGGTTACTACGCTGGGTCCACGGATTTATATCCAGGCGATCAAATCGTCAACGCCTCTATTGTGATGGTATATAAAGTCTCTTGAGGCTCAAGATATGTTGTCTAACCGCATAGCAGAAGAAGCCTGTTATATACGTTGTTCCGAACTACCGGACAGGGATATTTGGATGTGGGTGACTGCAGTCTATGATGAATCGAGAGGCTAAGCCTTCACTTTCGCAAAAGTTCCACCGGGTCAAGCTGCGGCTAAAGCGGGCGCACTCAATTTAGGATTGAAGGACCAGCGGATGGCTCTTGAGTGGGTGCAAAAGTACATTAAATACTTTGGCGGTGATCCTAAAAAGGTTTCAAACTCGCTATCGTGGTGTTCAGCTCTCTCACCAGATTTACGAGTGTAGGTCATCCTGTTCGGACAGTCTTCTGGAGCCATCAGTGCTTCATTTCAAGCGCTATATAATGGTGGAAAAATAGGGGGTGTATTTAGGGGCATGATATTGGAGTCTGGCTCTCCGTCCTCGTATGTGTTAACCTCACAGTTCACTGAAAGTTATTTTGAAGTCGTTGGTAGATTGTATGTACCACCTGCGAGCGATCCAGCTATCGAGAGGGTATACAAGTTTGTCGTAAATGCTACGGGATGCGCAGGTTTCTCTGACGCTTTCGAGTGTATGCGTGCTGCCCCGTATGCCAAGCTATATCAGGCAAACCAGGATATCCTCCAAGTAAGCAAACCGTTAATTTAAGTCTCGCACCAGCTCATTTTGCGGGTAGATTCCTCTGAGCTCTACAGGCCCTGACCCTGGAAATATCTTTCTGGGACCCACGCTCGCGCCTGGAGATAAGTTCCTTTCGGAACTGCCGGGTTTGAGCATACATAGCGGACGATTTGCAAAGGTGCCTTTCCTAGCTGGAAGTGAGCTATCGTTTTTCTTTGTCGCTTTCTCAAACTGACCAAACATGAAGGTCAACTTGATGAAGGAACTCTGTTTGTTGACGGTCAACAGCCAGAGACCGAACAGGACCTTATCGACTGGCTCACCGGTAAAACACCTGGTGGTTATGTCGGGATTACAAACGCTAGCTCGGTGAAAGACTTACTGAAATTTTACTCTCCTGAGCCTGCTGCCGGTTCTCCTTATGGCACCGGGAACCAGACTTTTGGGCTGGCGGCGCAGTACAAGAGATTGGCAAGCGTCGTTGGGGACTTAGTCTTTGAGGTATACTGTAATTTCGATTTCAATCAGATTTCTCCTAATATATAGCAATACAGGCTAGTCGACGCGATTTCACAAGCACCGCAACTAAGTTCGGGGTCAAAGCATGGCAAGAATGATATATTTGGCGCAAGTGTACGATCACCTTTAACTAACGCATTGTCTCAGGTCTTATCAACTTACGGAAGTTATTGACCCCGCTGGAAAAGAGCAGTATGGAGTATATCATGGCGGAGATATACCTTTTGTATTCCAGACAGTTCATACCGCTCCCGGAATCCCCCAAGCTCTGATCACATTGGAACAGAGTGTTGCAGAATATTGGTACGTATCCCGATTATTGCGCGAGTGAACAATCAAGTTGAGGACGGTAACATCAAGGTTGAGTTTTGCCTATAACCTGGACCCAAACAAAGGATTGTTCACGCCAAGTAAAAAGTTATCAATCATGGATTTAAAAGGCGACGGTACTGAAATTGATTTTAGGACCGTACTGGCCCCACTATGGTACCAACGCCACGCTCCTGCTGCTGGGTAGAAATATTACGACAGAAGGTGACAGGTTCAGACAGGGTGCGTTAAACTACATTGTGGGCAGTCCGAATTTGTACAACTAGTACGCTTGAGGGTGTTGCACTAAAACATTATCTCCTTTTTTTGACACCGAACTCTGTGTCCATAATAGATAAACGTTTATCAGTTTCTCAGCTCGAATTTTCTCGGGGTGCTAAGGCATTAATGATGCGGCGGCTGTTAAGGTTAATGAGCCTGACGCGTTCTGGAGGCGGCCGGCCGATTGGAGAGGACAAGGTAGAATCATCGATCGATCGTACCGTCCAAAACGCATGCATGTAGGTCCCCGAAATTGAGATCGATTGGATTGGAGATTGAGTATTGGATAGCTTGATGTCCAAAATGATCATACTAAGGTCCGATGAGAACGACTCAGTGACTGCCTTCCTGAGCGAATCTTAAGCACCTAAAACAGGATGTTGCGTCTGATAGGTGAGCTTGATGGATGGATTTCCAGTGGCTGAGCGCCTTTGCATACGAGAGAGGTTGACCCTGGACAAGAGCAGTCTATGAACGAGAGAATAATGATGGCTGAGACGAAGGCAAACAACAGAGCCGCGTAATCAGATGGTTCCGCTATTCAATGCGGCCATTTTGTTCTTTGATCTGAGAGGTTCATGTCATAGGCGTTATCTTTGTTAAAACACACATGACTGGAATAAGTCAATTGGATTGAAAATAGTGTTCCAGTACAGTTCGCGTCAATCAAGCTTCATCAATCCTTGAATTTGAAGCTCCATAAACTGCTCATACCACTTGGGTGGGGACCCTTTGATCACTATCACTTTCTCGGCTCGATTATTTAACCATGTTCGCATTTCTTCCGGAAGATCAGTATACTCGGAGTTGTGTTGATCGCCGTCAGCGGGTGGAAACGAACAACATATAAATGCTATACTCCGCAATTTGGGTCCAGAAATACGCTGCTCGAGTTCGTTACGATGAATGGCGTGTATGTCTCCCTCACCTAGGCACAGCGACTGGAAACGAGGAAGTGACTTTGGTATGTCGCAACCATAGAGTGATATAAGTTCTTGTGGTAGCTCCCATCCCATGTAATCCTCCATGTCTAAAACGAGTGAACGTAGACCAGGAGCCGCGAGTAGACACGATTTAAACCAAGAACTATGCCTCAAGGAGTGATGGTGATTGAAACAACCTTGGACTTCCTGAAGAATGAGGTGATATACCGCTCAAGCTCGAGGGGAGGTCTGTTATCAAAATCGAGTCGCAGGTCTAGCTCGCATGAACCGGGGGTTATCGTTGAGAAGAGCTGCTGCTGGGACTCTGCCTCGAGCCCATAAACGTCCAGTAGCCTGAGTTGAGGTAGGTGAAGGGGCGTGTGGGTTCCTGTACCGCGAGGGACAAGCATGCCTTTAAGCCGAAGAGTGTGTAGAGTAGGGCATTTGGATATTGCTTGTGACAATTGATCGAAATCGAAGGGTACGGGGGTGGCGAAGAAAACTGAGCTCCAGGACTGATAGTCTAGTAAGAGACTCAATTGACCACGAGTCGGAGCTTTTTCGGGGTACTTCGGTATCGTGTAAAATAAGTGTGCTGAGAGAACCTAAAAGCCCCTCGTTTGGGCGTGGGAACAAAAGAGCGACAATCGACCCAGCTCCCTTTCCCGAGTTTATGATCAAGGATTTTATGCTGGTCACATGGGTCAATTCGTTTGTCTCGGATAGATCTAGCCTACAAGATCAGCTTCTGCTTTATTCATTGCCACTTTGCCTATTTAATTATTAGGTTACGCCGATTCTCAACTCAAATATAGGTTATCAAGTTCTATTTTGTACACGACGTTTTAACTGACATGCCTGCATAAATCCGCCTCCATTTGAAGGCTCACTCCAGATTGTGGAAATATGATGTGTAAAAACGGAGTAAGTAGGTGGTGCAACCAACGACAGAACTGGTTTCGAAACCGGGTTTCAAGGAAGAGAGGCTGACTGCAAAAGGTTTCAAGGTTGTCTCGAGTGTTGAGCAAGATTCCTATTTCTGCGTTGTGGTCTCGGACAATTCTTTGCTCGTATGCAAACCAAAAGAAAGGGTTCGGGCCCAACGCAAACTTTGAAATAGTCAATCGTGGGTTCTCGGCTGAGCTTGTTCATCGCACAACCCCATAAAGGAAAAGGCGTGTTTTAGTTTCAATAGCTATCAAAGGGATAAAGCTTGCATAAAACAACGTGACAAAGATCGTAGGCAGGTACGATAGCATGAGCTAGTAATTTACATGGTTATGGATCTTACGTCTTACGATTCAGGAAGCCGACATACGACGAGGGGGCTTATGCTGCATACTGTATCAAACCAATACGATGCATCAATCCACTGCGCATTCGAAAGTTCAATATTGATTGCAAGAAGCTTGGTCGTGATACATCAAGCTAATCGAGCCAGCCCTTCGGCAACTGAGTCTGCTGACCTCCACTTGTCGTTCAACACTACTTGGCCCACAGTATCCTCTAGCCATGCTTTAGTGGATTCAGGCATGTCTTCCAACTCAACTTGGTCCTCTTCCTCAAGAAGAAGAGGAGACTGGACGAAAGCCATAGTGAAAGTACATCCCAAGAAGCAAATCGAGCGCAAATTTGTCGCAGCGATAACCTTTTCAATCTGGGATACACTAGAATATCGGAGCATGGTACTCGATATACCGAAGCTTTGGAGAGAGGGGAGACGATGTCTTGAGTCACCGGTGACCCAAAGCGCAAACTCGTCAAGAAGACTTGGCAATCCCTTGCGGCTAGCTTCAAGGATGAGGGCTCGCACATGTGGAACGGATGCAAGATACGATCTAAAGATCTTGATTTGATTTGAACGCGCTTGTTTCAACCAGAGGGACACAACATGGGAGCGCGCAAGTAGCGTTGTTACCGAGTTGACATCGTTGTTGATGCCTCGTGAACATAGGTCAATGGTGATATTCAGTTCAAGTTCTCCTGGTTTTATAGCTGACGATAATGCCAAGAGAACTTCTGGACGAAGCGAGCCAAGTTCGAGCACTTCCAACGAAGGCAACGAGACATAAGGATACTCCTGTTCGCCTAGGCTGAAATTTGATCCGCCGAGTCGGAGTCTGCGAAGACAACGTGTTCCGGCTAAGCAGGCTAAGAAATCACTGAGAGGTGGTAGAGCAGTACCAAATATCATGTACATATCTAGTTCTACAAGTCCAGGAAACAAGTATGTTGCCCAGTCCAACTGGTCCGGCGTTTCGCCCGGGCACAGATGGATTCTAAGATATTGAAGAGAGCTTGGGGTGCTACGCGTTGCCTCAGTGCCAAGCAGCCGTCTTGCAAGGTCAAGCTGGCTATCTAACATAGTGTCAATGGATAGAATTCGTGTATTTTGAAGTTGTAACGCGGACCCTAGTCTTGCATATGAGTCCTCGTCAACAAGTGCACCGCTGGGTCCGAAAGGCAAGTGAACGTGGATCGGTGTACCTTTCGCTCTTTTAACTCTCAGGCGAATATATTCTAGAAGCCTAGACTCTTGTCCGCTAATCATGACGTTTGTATCGAGGTCTATATGTGTCCACAGTGAGCTCGTTTCGATCGCGACGTCATGCCACAACCTGCACACTGATGGAATGATGTCTAGTACGTCCCTGAGATAGCCATCTTTGCGGTAGTCACCCCAGGGTGGGTGACAAGGTGTGATACTGATGCAATTCAAGAAGATCCGACTCAATATTTCGGTAGGAAGCCTATGAATAGGCACGAGGGATGTCGAGAGGTTGTGTAAAGGGTTAAGTGTACGGCGAGACTCGGTTATAGCAGCTTCGACCTCGTCAATGATGCCTATTTTTGCGTGGACTAGGGCCAACATAGGCTCTAGAGAACTTGGAACAGAGTCAGCAGCACACATAGTAAGCGTTGCTGTATTAAGTGCCGTGCACGCGGTTGAAAACTTGGAAATGGTGCTTTGCAGCTCGGACAGGGCTGCAAGCCAGTGGTCGAGCACTGATTCCATGGTTCAATTTGGGAGTGTGATTGGTGCTTGCTGGGGCTAGTTTTGTGTTTGTGGCAGTTGCGAATGAGATACAGATCGAGGTTTACGTCAAACACTCAGTTTGTATATTTTCTCCAATTATGTAATATCGCCACCGACTCACACCTGGCGTCAAAACTTCTGGGATGAAAGCGACGGGTACAACGAGAATGACAACTGAAGGAGGCCAAAGTGAGTGTCCGAGTACAAAACTACTTGCAAATACAACACCGAAGAGAATACGATAGTTGAAACATGAGCTTGGTACAACTACCGAAACAAAATACCCAAAAGAACTATGAAACAGAAGAAATCTACGGCTGCTTGTAGGATGGTGGCGAACTTCGAAAGCTGCCCTCCTCAGCCTCCGCAATGAGGTTCAGATTGTTATCTGGTCCAGTCATCCTCATTTGCGGCGCTATAGAAAATCGTTTTAGCTTTTATATTTGTGTACGAGTGAATCGACTTACTCGTTTCGACGCCCGAGTCCGTCACGCTCCCACTTGGCCCCAAGAATGACGCACGTATGCTATCCCTATACACCTGTGCCGGCGTTGGACCACCATCTTCTCCGACATCTCCACCCACACTCAACGTTGACTCCCTCTTGAACGCCACCGGGTACCTCCCGATCTGCGTGCTCGGTACCACATAGCTCATCGGGATGGTCCCGCCCATGGGTTCGTGATCTGACTCGGGTCGATCAACATAGGGATAGTAAGGAGATGTCGATTGGGAGCTGCGGGATGACGGTCTGTTGCCACCTTCCTGCGAGACACGCGCGACGGTTTCGTCTGCTTGGCCTCGGCGTCTAAACCGAGGAAGCGCCCAAGTGACGAATATACAGTAGATGATGCCAAGGCCGAAGAGCCCGGCAATCACACCGCCGACTATCGCTCCGGTTTTGTTCAACTTTCGCCCGGAAGAGGGTAGAGTGCCTTCACTGTTGTCGAGAGATGAATAAAGTCCATACGGAGCAAGGAAGGAGTGGTTCGTTTACCTCGGTGTGAACCTGAAAAAGTCGAGAGTCATGTATTTCCCATCCGTGTCGGCGTGTGTGATGTTGATCGTGTGTGTACCGGGGCTGAGGTCTGTTTTAGCCCAAATGAGTTGTTGGCCTAGCTATTAAATCGAAATGAAATTGAGAATGATTTATTGACGTGGTCAAATCAGACTCACTGGACGAGGCGAGTAGCCAGTCGCGGTTTGGCCGTCTTCGCTATCGTCGATCCGTATCAACACATTCCCGTGATCAGGGCCGGTGTCAGTAAAGTACCACACTTGGGTTCCGCTGAAAGTCAGCTGGAGGCTTGCCCCGTGTGATTGTGTAATTTGGCTGCTCTGGTTGTAGAACAACCCTTGCTGTAGGCATGGTCATTCAGCGGGAGATAAGGGCGGGCTCAAATTTCCGCAACGCACAGATACAAAGCGCCAGCCGCTGCCCGCATACTGAACCTGCGGAGAGGTGTCGTCTATAAATTGAGCGGAAACATTGACACTTGCTGCGGCACTAATGATAGGGATTAGGCAGGACATATGTCAGAACGAGAATGTGACTCACAGACCAGCCTCTTGAGACACCGGGCTACCGTTCGACAAAATACTATCGAGACGTTTAGTATAGATTCGTTCCTAGTACAAAAGTAAACACGTACGTGACATAGTCTATCATGATGTTTGTCTGAGGAGCTCCCGCATGTTGGATCACCAATTGATGGTCGCCATCGGTTACATTTTTGCTCCATACCGGCTGCTGGTATTGAGGCGTGGGACTCGTCAAGTTGACCTGATCTGGGGGTAACCCATCGATCGACACGGCTGCCATGCTCAGCGTTGGTGCTCGGTCAGCATAATAGAGGACTGTTGTGCCTATGAATATACACTATTAGTAATCCGCCCCGTATCCAACGCGTGTAGCATGCAACAACTCACCTCTAAAATAGAGTACAGCCTGACTGCCGGGCGAATTGGAGTAATGTGCCGTCTTGTCGTAGTGTTCCGGGATGCTCTCGCCCAAGCCCCAATTTCCAAAATATTGAAATCCGCTCAGAGTCCCGTCTGCATCGTCGATCGAGGTTCCAATTACAGACGAAGCCATCGCCGCCCACGATGACCAGCCTGGTTTGCCCGAGGGAGGGGGGTATAATGCCTGTTGGCAGCGGTCGCTGATGGGACCTGGCCGGCCCAGCCTCGGAGCCGCCGAAGATAGGGTCGTCATAACACGTGACATACTGATAGCCACCTCCTCTATTCATCCACCACCCGAAACAAGCGCACCAATGTCGGAACCGAGCGTTTGGTATGCGATATACAGTTCAAGTGCATTTTCGACTGTTTTTATGACCCAGGAAGAACTGGATGAAGCTGTAAGTAATTGGGTGTTTTGTTGACGCCACACGGGCGTATTCTGATTTTTCCATGTTCATTTAGCTCAAAATCTATCCTCAAGCACAATCCCAGAGCTTTCAATCTTTTGAAGATGCATGTGCATGGCTCGGAGAGGTTCAATCAGCCGGTACTAGCGATCGAAACGCCTCGACAGGCTGTATACGCACCGAGAAAGGTGAGCGCTTGTCTAATTTTCCGGCGATCGTATAAACAATTAGCATTTCGCACAGAAAAACCTCACAACGACTCGCCTTACAAACGGCCAGCTCCATCCGTCTCGATCGACGACGAATCTGGCCCGAGCAGTCAATCATCGCCAAGGAGATCTAAGCCCCGGCTATCCGGTCGCTCGGAACAGTCTTCCCCAGCTGGACCTTCATCTTCGTTCGTATCATTCAACTCTAGCCCTACAGTAAAGTCCAAGTACTGGGCTGCCTCGGGATCCAGTTCGCGAATCGATTCTAGCCAACAATCTGGAGATAACAGTTTCGGTTACGGGGAAGCGGAATCCTCATTTCAAGAACCCGATCACCAAGTCCTATCGACGAACATTCAAGCAGACGTTGGATCTGACGAGATCAAGTTGTCGGCCGAGCAGAATCATGTTCTAGAAATGGTGCTCGACGGCGAGAACGTCTTTTTTACGGGGTCTGCAGGTACGTTCTCATGTCCGGTTAATGATTCTCGCCGAACTCATGCGATCAAACAACAGGAACTGGAAAATCAGTTTTGCTTCGCGAAATAATTCGACAACTTCAGAACGAAGGAAAGAACGTGGCGGTTACGGCGAGCACTGGCATAGCCGCAATCAATATTGGGGGCAAGACTCTCCATTCGTTTGCTGGTTAGTTACATACTCTATGTTGGATTTTAAGCTGACATCACAACAGGTGTCGGTTTGGGAAATCAATCTGCGGATATCCTCATCAAGAAGGCGAGGAATAAGCGAACGATGAAACGATGGAAGCGTACTGAGGTTCTGATCATTGACGAAAGTAAGTTTTTCAGTTGTGAACGGATGAGAGCAGTCAAATGATTGAAGTGCGATGCAGTATCTATGGTTGATGCAAGGTGGTTCGATGTGTTGAACGAGATCGGCAAGACCTTACGGAATAATACTCGGCCGTTTGGGGGTATACAGGTAAGACGTGCTAGCTTTTCGCAGACTCGCATATCTAACGACGCTCAGCTTGTGGTTTGTGGAGATTTTTTCCAACTACCCCCAGTTCCGGAGCAAGCGTATTCGGATGTTGGCATACCTGTATCCTTTGCGTTTGAAGCCAAATGTTGGAATGAAGCGGTACCGAACACAATCACTCTGACCAAGGTTTTCCGTCAAAAACAATCCGGTAGGTGACTTTCCGTATAAATTCCGTTTCATCATCTAACCACATATTCGGACAGAACTCGTCGACATGCTGAACGATATGCGACTTGGTGTCGTGTCTCAAGCGTCAGCCGATTTATTCTCAAGATTGTCTCGAAAAGTCGAGTACAACGACGGCATCCAACCCACTCAGATTTACCCACTTCGTCGATTAGCGGATGAGGCTAACAAACGACAGATGGATCTTTTGACTGGAGAGGAAATCAAGTTCAAGGCGCTGGACACTTTTGGGAAAGATCTTTATGGAGAGCCAATCACACCGCAAAAGGGAAAGTCACTATTGGATAAGAAGGTTTCAGACTCTATCCAACTAAAGGTGAGTATACCAATAGTCTCAGGTGCATGTATTAACATGCTGCTGACAGGTCGGTGCTCAAGTCATGTGCATACAAGTACGCCTTGCATTTTTTCCCTTGCAACGCACGCTCATGCCTAGTGCTTAGAATCTACCCGACTGCGGGATAGTCAATGGCTCAATCGGAGTCATAACTCGTTTTGTTACACCGGGGGAGGCTCATTCGATACCCGAAGTCCAGGTCGCCAAATCCACTCTTGATAGAAAATGGAAAGTCGGCGACGCAGCGCTGCCTTCTGACCCCAGTCAATGGGAGACGCAAAAATGGCCGGTGGTTAGATACCAAAATGGGCGAATGGTGGTGATGACGCCATTTCCCTTCTCGCATGAAAACGCGGACGGAGGTGTGGAGGCGATTCGACAGCAGGTACCACTCATTTTGGCTTGGGCATTGACGGTACGTTTAAATTCTACGCAACACTCGTTGAGCCGGTGTTTATTTTGGCCGATCACAGGTACATAAAGCCCAAGGGCAGACTCTTGAAAGAGTACGAGTGGATCTGGAGGGAACCTTCGAGAAGGGTCAAGGTGAGCGACTCATCAACGCCAGTTGACGAAGTATCGATTACTTGTCAGCCTACGTCGCGCTTTCGAGGTGTACCACAATAGATGGGCTCGAAGTACAGAACTTCTCTCCAGCGATAGTCTTTGCGCACCCCAGGTCAGCAGATTGCGTGTCAAGACCCATTTCCCGCATATTAACGTCTACATGCCAGGGTAATCGAGTGGGCCCGAACGCTCGCCGTAATCTCTGATGGCAAAGCTTCGAGTGATCCCTACAATTCTGACTGATTTTATTTTCCCATGATCCCTTGCCTATATGAAACACACCAACTTATCAAATTTCGTACTATACCCCCAATCGCAGTATACTCTACTATCCTTCGTGAATTAATCTTGTTCTCTAATGTCTGGCCTGGTGTGGCCTATTCTAGCTATGATGGGAATAAGAGATGCTAGAGAATTCCTAAACGATCTCCGATAAATGCTAGCGTCAGGAGAAGTCAAACGTTCAAGGCTGCGGCACTCAGCCCTTATGTAATATGAGTCGCGTGCACGCAGTGTCCTCTGTCGAGGGGCCGCGCGCAGCCGCCTTGCTTCTACTTTGCGCGCACTAAAAAAGTCAATTGACAAGGCGATGTTCTCAGTATACTATATTACTACACAGCTCCCGGTTTCCGTTATCATCATATAACCAGCGAGGAGAGTTTGAAAGGTGGAACAAAGATAATTGCACACTTATTACTGTAAATACATTGAAGCACGTGAATTAACCAAGTGGGTGGTTGCTTCACATGAGATTTTTCACGGTTGTCAATCAAGAGGGAGCAAAAAACTGCAAGAGTTGAGTGGTTTCGTAGTAAAGACGTATCAAATATAGCACAACAGGAAAACCTTCCGGTGGTATTCCTTAACGCTGAAATCTGCCCTGAGACCTCAGTGCTCCCTCACCAGCAGCAATCACGGCAAAAACACCAACAAGTCCAAGTCCAATTGGTAATACCACGTATGGCCGGTGACCCAAGCCAACTTGAGGGATGGCTTCGTGAGTGGTTGAGTTCGAGCATGCCATGATGATTATTCCCGCGAGCAGGAACAAGAATGAATGCGACGTGTACACCACTGGTAGGGACATAATTATCGCTGCTATCCTGTTGGAACCAGGGTGAATCGTCCAGAACTCATGTCTGCTCCGAGCGATCCGACCAAGCGTTTCATCAGAAAGACAACCTCCCAGCACTACCATATAGCTGATAATAATAAGGCCTTCCAGAGAGACCCCCAATGCAGCGATTAGCATTATGTTCACAGCTTCATTGAATTGCAAGCTGATGATTTGAGGAATAACCAACGCCGTTAGGCTGGAAGTCGTGATCAGTACACACTATTTCATGGATAGATCTCAGTCCTTCACAAAGTGAGCTCTACATGGATTTTACTTGCCGCCGTGCTTAGTTTATCCCACTCGCGCTACACATAGTTGGAAAGTAAACAAAAAAATTCCACACAAAGGAAGAGCTGTTCATACCGACTGAGATATTCTAATAGACGGAGCACATTTGTCCTGCATTGGACCAGCCTCCGTAGCTATGTATGGGAGCCCCAAGAAGCTTGGAGGATATGCATAACTGGCATAACCTGGCATCACAGCTTCAGGATCCAGTTCACTAATCTGGTTCCATTTTGTCTGATACTTGGAAACAAATAGCAAACATAGGGCCGAGACCAGCCAATTCAATGGTGTAGTAATCTGAGCAAGCCGAAAGGCAGGGCGACGAAGAGCGGGAAAATGGATGTCAGGAAAAGCGTTCATCATGAGCCGGGTGGTTCTTACTCCAGGGAAACAAGGAAGCTATTTATATGCTCCCATACCCTCGAACGAGCGGTCTTGGTTCGGGCAATATCGGTACAGGTTCTGACGAGTCCAGCGAATTTTTTGCACCATTTGATGAAAATATACAGTGGGACTGCTGGCTTCGGTCATTAAGTCGCAACCGTAAATTCTCGGGCATGGATAAATGCCCGCCGCGGTGAATTTGGGATCAGCAATGAATATATCGTGGAACGATTGAAATCCATTCTCATTCCGGGGTGGGCAGTATGAGGGGATTCGGTTGAGACTAAGTCGCCCACAGACTCGAGTGCCAGGTAGTGGACCCGCGATAGGGGTATGATCACGTGTGTCATGATTACTTATGAATTATCACGTGCGTACATCTGGCTACGGTATGGGGAGATTTCCCTTTTGACCGTCATGGTCCCCACCAGGAACACCATTGGACTGATTGTACCATAGCGCGAGTGTGGTGATCCACGGTAATACTGTAGGGAGGTAAGATGAATGTTGGTTACGTAGAAGCGATGGGCTCTTCGTGTTGTTGGCTGCTGTTTGGTGTGCCTGTCCCCCCGCGCGTTGACGAGTGAAATAGAAGGGGACATGCTGCGTCAGCCAAATAACGAATAAGGCGTCCTAAAATTCCATGACGTTACAATATATCCAGTGCCAGCGGTAGAAAGCACCTTAGTTACGTTTAAAGCCAAGCCTTACAGCCGTATCATCGTTGCCTGCGGGACGTTAGCTGAAGCGCGTCCCCGGCCATTTCATGTTTAAAAATGTCCCCGCGTCGCTTTAACCTGCTCATCGGCCAACCAAAGCGTATGCCTTTGAGCTTGGCCCGGGTGCTTACTGTATGAGCCCTTTAATTCTATTCGTTGCACGGTGATGATCTTTGAATAGGTACACAAGGCACAAAGACAAACGTTAGAACGAGTTAGGGTAGACCGAGAGGTACCTTCGAAAAAGAACAAGGTGATGTCTTTAGTAGCTAGCAGATCCTGTTAACATTCTGATTATGATTGGTATTTAGCGTACGTTGCTTCGTCCCGCTGCACTAGGGTTCGGTTATAAACTCTTGGAGAGTTTTTTACACATTTATAACACGGGATCTTTGAAACACCGAGTTATTAACATGAGTTATTAACATGCCACGACATGTGACTAATATAAACGAATATATGCGCTTTATACAATAACTAAACAGGTGAATCAAGATCGATCCTGCTGATATAACTTCAGACAGACGCTCTCGAGGCCGCTCTAATTTGATTGAAGCTCTTCTGTGAGACTTGAATATCATCACTCAAGTCAGGAAACGACCGGTCCGCGAGTACACGAAGAAGCGTCGCGCTTGAGATATTAGCATGGTAAATACGATCAGCTGCAAAATGGATGGCAGCAGGATTAACATGATTTAACTCCTCGTCTTTATCATTACCCCCCTCGCCTGGATTTTGTATGCGAATGTTATGAAACATAGAAACCCACTTTTTGTGCTGTTTTCGCGATTGCGACAGCGCTATCAGAAGCTGCCGCTTTTTTCTCGATCTTCTTTCACTTTTGTGACGCTTTTTCGTCCGCCAAATACTCGTTACTGCGTTTGAGAGAAGCAGAGGGCTTATATACACGCTTCGTCCACAGAGGAAACATGATCAATAGATTCGCTCCTTCAGGCGTATAACCGATACTATCCTGTGCACCGTTATTGGCCGTGGTTTCAGCCGCTCTCATTAGGTCTTCTAGCCACTTCATGATCACAGGCTTTTCACGATAGTCGCCTGTGAGATATTGCTCAGAGATGTCAACTATGGACTCAATGCTGGGACCATGTTCACTAAATGGAATTGTTCCCGCCTTGCGAAGCCCAAAAACGTGCTCCAGATGATCGGTACCACACTTTTCCAGAGGCTTGATGTCAGGAGTTCGGCCTTCAAATTTATACATAGAATAGCCAGAAGGGAGCGAATTGGGTAAAAGGCGAAGGGCGATACTAAACTTGGTCCCGTATAGAAGGATAGTTCAAATGGCAGTTTTTGCGCGTTTTTTACACATATAATGGGGCGCGTGATATGTATCTTCAGCCGAATTTATTCAGAGGCTATTCTGTCCAATCCACTCTTCCGAAACACTGAGGACTACTAGTTGACATAGTCGTACGAGTATCCTCAGTCTGAAGCTGTCTCGTAACTGACCAAAAGTCATTCAGATTGAAATATGATGCTAAATTGCTCCACTCAAGTGACTCATTTAAGCCGCTCTCGGCTGGACGACAGCCGACACATCAAGTAGTCAAACGTGTTTTTAAAAAGCCGATCAAAGCGACGCTCATCTTCCGTATCATAACCGGACACGTCCAACTCCAGGCTCATCTCCACGTCCTCCGCCTCGCTGATTCGCCTGCTTGCCAGGCCTGCGGCGAAGCCAGAGAAACCGTCTTGCACTTCGTGCTACACTGCCCGAAATACACTGCCATCCGGCAGCACGTCCTGACCTCCCGTGGAAGGGATTTTCTCTCTCTTTCTTCTCTTTTCTCGTCTCGTTCAGGTATTACGGCGCTTCTGGAATATGTCCGGCGCACGGGTCGTCTTGCTATTTATCTACGCTGAATGTGCATCTGCGCCCTCTGTCACAGGTTTCCGTTTCCCCTATCGTACTGCAGTCTAGTTACATATAGTATAGAACCTAGCGATTAGAGACAGTAGTCTTCTCCTGCCTTTTCCCTCTCTCTTTGTATAGATCTCTCTCTAGAAGTCGCACCATGAGGCCTGGCCTCCGAACGACTATAATATACATGACCTAAAAAAAACAAGCCGATTTAGATACAAATTCCAAAAGCAGTTATAAACACCTGTTACAAACACATCACTTGATAACCAAACCCTGTTTCACAGCGCGCATTGCAGCAAAAGGCTAGGTGTGCACAGAGGCTGGAAAGGTCGAAAACGGGGCGGGAGGTGCCATTTGACTCAAACGGGTGAAGGGCAGGGTGGCGTTGGTCATAGTGGTCTACAGCAATGTGGTTCCTCATTGCGCGGGAGGTACATATTAATCTCCTCTGTGAGTTGCCCGATATGGAGCTTATCTACGATCGTAAGTGACTATCACTTAGGGCACGTCGGGCAAAAGCGGGAAGTGTAGAGGCAGAAAAAAAGTCTGAATCCCTTTCCCTTCCAAGCTGTAAGCTTCAGCTAGATGCTTGCACCATGGTCCTCCGCGCTGTTGACACGCGCGACAAAAACTTCGTGGGTAAAATGACAAATTAGCTATCGCAAATCATGAAAACGCTATAATGTTGGCAACGTACTGGCAATAGGGACCAGCGCAATCAACAAAACTCCGCCTACGGCTCTGGAACGATTAAATGAACAAAGGGCGACGATGTGGCTGGTGTATGGCGGTATGGTGGTGGGGGTGAGCTGAAAACGGATGCGGGCGGATACAAACCGTCATGAGTCCCCGCGTTAGGCGTTGTTCAAATCAACAGTCTATCCTGTAATGGTCTAAATTCTGTCGGAGTTTCTCACTGTCTTCAAGCACCGTAGAGCTGGGACTCTTCAACAAGTGATCTTAGCTTAATGTGGGCGGGTGGCAGGTCGCGGGTACGTGACGTGACTCGCAGTGCACCATGTGGCTCGGGTCAAAAACATCCCACGCTCGGCCCACCCAGGAGCTGTGGGTCGTCTCCCCATTTGGGAGACTTTTTTATCTCCCGATCCATAGCCACTCATACCTGGCACATATAGGGGCAAAAGGGACGGAGATTCGGACAACGCGTTTCAGATCATGGTTTCCACCGCTCAACCCACCCGGAACGACGTTCAAAGGGATGCAATTAACCGCTCTATAACTCTTTTCATCATTAATGATTTCATGGAGCTATCAATACATGGGGCGCGTGCGCAAAAGAATACGATTAGTCGATTTCGCTACGAATGCGTACTCAGCTCCCTGTCGAAGATGTAAATCTTGGACTCACCTAGCCAATCTTCTCGCCCTCCACCTCTCCGCCGCTCTGTGCAGCGCAGCCATAGCCTGATCCTCTGGAGTAAGATGTAAATAGACGCACTAGAAAATATCTTTCTCGTTTAACTCACCGATGGTGAGCTGATCCTCAGTCAGCTCATAGATGCGGGGATCTAGAGACGGGCAGCCATGACTTCAGAGCAGAGTTTTAGGGTTGTAAAATACGCACGTACCGAGGATATCCAGTATCCTGCCCCCTTCCCTCACAGAGACGACTCTCTGATACAGGCCCTTAGTGGAAACAGAGGACTGCGTTGAAGAATCTTTCGAGGCTTGACGAATGTGTGTAATAGCTACAAGCAAATCTTCGTCTGCGTGAAGGATGTTTAGAGCAAACGTCAGCTGGGCGCGTTTCAGACAGACCTTCAAAAAGGGTGTGCTGTGCGTTCTGGATGCTCGCAGAGTCCTCAGAGCTCAAAGTCGTCGAGGAGGATCCAGTCCAGCCCGGACCAGAGGTCATCAAACCGACGGCTGTGAACAAATGAGCGATCGCGCAGAATGCAGAATAGGGAAAAAGGCCTACAGGCTCGGACGAGTGGCATTCTCATCGGCCATGGGAATGATGTGGAAGGAGTTCGGTCTGGTAGACCGGAGCTGGGAGGTAACGGAGTTGGCGCATTGGAGGTCGAGGGAGCTGAAGAAGGCACACTGGATATGGGAGGAGCAGTCTCAGGGCTAGGGGCGGTCGTAGGATCAGGAGATTCGTCTGGGAAGGCAAGCGTCGGTGCGGCATGAGCCCGACGACTAGCAGTCTAATCAGCTCATTCAACAAACCGCCAGAGGACCGTCAAAAGAAAACAGCTGCCTACCACGACTTTGTCGTTGTAATCTTCCGCCGTATTCAGCAGTCGGAGGGCACGGGACTGGGCAGCTGCTGGGGTGTCGTTTGTTTGAGCCGGAATGCGACCTTTCAGAGCCAGCTTGGTGCTGAGGTTTCGCTGCCGTGTTTCTTCCTCTGCTAGGTTGGTATGAAGACTGACATTGTGCGGATAGGATTTAGCGAGTGCTTTATAAAAAGAGTATTAGGCATAACAAGTCACTCACACTCGGTACTGGGCGCTGAACAAGGCATACTCAGAAGCGGGTAGCAGGTCTTTGTGGTTGTCTAGCATGTCCTTGGCTCGGACCAGGATCTTATCGACTTCGTCAAGCAGGACTCCAGCGTCGCTCTCGACAGGTCGTGCAGGAGTGCCGGAGCGACTACCAAGATCGAAGGCGCTGGCAACGTTGCCGACAAGTGCGCTAACGCTTATCCACCCTGGCATGACTGGGCGGATGGGGGTGGGGATGTACGATGAGGGATTTGAGGCAGGTTCAAGCAGTCGATGGCTAAGATATTCGAACATTAGCGGCACCCATTCGTAAGGAGACCCGAGAACGTACGAGGTACAGTCCAGTGTTACGGGTTGTGCTGCTCAAGTCACATGTAATGGCCGGGATGATGTTTCGCAGTGGCTGAAAAGGATATGCGAGTCAATCGCATTTCGGGGTAGTTTAGAGGGCCCGCGCAAGTGGGATCGGTGTTTACAAAGGGGATGTTAGCATGGTACGTGTTGGGGAAGAGTCGGGATTGCGGGGTCTGCGGATACCAGCGGAAACAAATCCGGTGTGTTTTGTCACAATGGACCACCCCGACTGTTTGGTGCTCGACCAACGATAAAGAAAGCAGCTAACAGCTTCACTTGCAAGCGGAGCTTGGATCTGATGCAACTGAAGCCCTTTTTAAACAACACTTGTCGCATTTATGTCACGTCGTGACATCACATTCGCCAACCCAAAGTGTTCTTCTGAAGCGACAACACACTCACCACGCCTCAATCGTCGATCGTGTTGAGACACCGACAACGGCTAACGAAGGTATGGTACTTTCTTTCGTTGTGAAATCAGGCGTATGCTGAGTAAAAGTGACAGTCAGAGTCACGGAATTGTCTTGTTGGGTTCCCGGAAACCAGATTTCTTTCCAAGCTCGGGATTTTCGCCGCTTCATACCGTTCAGCCATCACCATGCCCCCCGGAATGCTCAAAGAGGCTCACAACATGTCGACGTTTGGTTCTCCGACAAGACAGCGCTTGCACACTTGTCGTTTGCTCTCTTGACCCTTCCCATGTCGGCACTACCCACCCAATCGTTCGACACTGCCGAATTGGCCACTCACGCTCCCGAGAAACGGTTAGAGGTCGAGGAGCGATGGGTCTCGTTTCAACCTTACCTCCAGTCGAAAGGATATCAGCTACGCCCACGTTACCGACCTGGCTGGGTACCATCTTGGATCAAGACCGGTGCTAATCCTCTCGAATGCGAGGACAGCCCGCATGTCTTGGTAGGTTGTAACCTGAGCTGTGTCTGCTGGAGATTATGCTAACTGCCGACTCTCAACCTCGCTTAGCCCCTGCGCACTCTCGACGCAACTCGAGTTAATGACAAGCTGCAGGTCTTTATCAAAATGATAGTCCCATCTGACATGGATCACGAAGGTCGGCAGGAGCTGGAGATCCTTCAGCGTTTCTCGGCACCCCCCTTCAGCGACGATCCAACCAACCATGTCGTCCCACTCCTTGACACCTTTCCCATACCCGAAGTAGAGGGCGGAGTGTTTGTTGTCATGCCTCTGCTCAGTAAATACAAAAACCCGCCCTTCTACAACCTCTCAGAAATTCACGATTTTCTGACGCAATTGTTCGAAGTGAGTACCCTACCATGCGGTCTCGTTTTCCAGCTCATGCCGACTTAATTGTCCCAGGGGCTCGAATTCCTCCATTTGAACGATGTGGCTCACTGGTATTCCATCCGTCGCTGGCGGTTGTGTTTGTCGCTAACCTGCTTGGTTCGTCAGTGACATCGCTCCAGCTAACGTCATGATGGACAAGTCACCTCTATTCGACGAGCCGTTCCACCCGTTCCACAACCACCTCTCTCTCGATGGACAAAGAACCATTAGTCCGAAGTACACTCGCTCTCAGCATCCTGTTCGATATTATTACATCGATTTTGGGTACGGAAAGTGGTTCAAAGATCCGACGATGCCTCGCACTTCAGTCGGCATGCAGGCCAAGGAAAGAGCACCCGAGCAGGCGGATGGTGTAGTTTACGATCCCTTCAAAGTCGACATCTACCAGCTCGGAGCTATCATCAGGAGAGACCTCATTCCCGTGCGTCTACGTTTCTTTCCAGTCTTTCCAGTCGGTCGCTAACGTTTTTTCAGAGATATAAACTCTTGGGCGTGCTTTTACCTCTTGCCCGTGACATGACCAACTCCGACCCTCGGAAACGACCCAATCTTCAGGTGGCACAAATCACTCTGCACACTCATTTCGCCGGCCTGCCAGGCTGGAGAACTCGGTGGCCGCTTATAGCGCCAGATGCGTCGTTCCAGCAGCGTATCCGCTTAGTCATTTCGGGGCTTGCAGCTGAGCTTTTTGTGTTTTTGAAGCAACTCCTGAGTCTTGTCCGATCTCAAAGTTGATTTGTTATAAACTGTTGTTTTGTTGAAAATATATCTTGATCAGGCCTGGCGCCTAGAACCTGCCTCGGCACGTGAGTTTCCATTCGGGCCCGATATATCCTTCCGTGTCTCGAAAACAATATGGCCGCCCATCACTGAAAATCTCGTCTCATCCGCTACTGGATGCATGTATACATGCATTATCCCTAAACTAGGGTTGGAACACAGAAAATTTCCATGTCAGGCATCGATCCAGCCGAATCTGGTATATAGCCCACGTACATTATTGAAGCAGCAGCTACCTGCTCTGCTTGGTTGGTATTTTGGAAGTTGAATTACTCTTATACAGTGACTTATACTAGAATCCAGCCACTTCCTGAGTAGAAACGAAAATAAGGAACTATTCAGATCAAGAGGATCTTGTCAGTCTCAGTTTGTGTATTCTGCAGCCTCTCATTGCATATATGCGCGAAGCTCTCCTGAAAATCACGATTACAACCCGCGCCAAAAATTTAGGTACATAGAGAAGGGCCTATTCCATTAGAAACCATCCGAATCGAAAAATAAGGAGACCGGGACAGAGTGCTTGCGAGATCGGGACGCCGAATAAAAGCGAACTCGTGGGTCCGACAGCGAAACAGACGGCACATATCTCATGGTGGGATAGGGGGGGGGGCGAGAATAGAAACAGGAAAGGAATCTAAGATGCTGTGATCGGGAGTGAGAGACTCTGGTGCACATGACGACGTTCAGAACGATGGGACGTTTTCCGGGGATCTACGGCTAAGACTAGGCCGTACGCTCCGCGTACAACTTCTATTTAACCACAATCAATCTACCCAATGCTCCGATTACATTGAATTCGCTGGCGAAGACCATTCTTTTAATGCCACGACCAACTATAGACCAAGGTCATCTTCTTTTGCCACAGCTTACGAACTAACTCCAGCATTTTGCCACTCCACTTATGTCAGCCGCCGACCGCTGTACCAGTGGGACCAGAGGGTACCCTAGTCACCCTCTCCACCTCCTGCATCCGTCCTCCACCAGCTATACATACCTTTTCCCCTGTGTCTACCGCGATGTGGCGGCCTTTCACTGTCTATGTATGAGTGCGGATTGTGGCGAGACTAGCGCGTCCGAATCGGGGGATAAGTGGCTGGAGCAGAGAAACGACTGAATTACGCTAAGGTGCGCGACATGCAGATCCATCCAAGCAAACAATCACGTAATCTTCCCACGACTTATTGGGACATGTTAACTGACCGAGAGACGGCTAGAGTGTCTATGGGAGAACTAAGAGCTGGAGTATGTAGTAAAGCGATATTGATCAGGTGTGATGTTGCGATTTTGTTGTCATTTTGCGCCGTTTCGAGGCTATTCGAGTGTCAAGTACCGGAACAATAAATCAAATGACCGCATTTAGTCAGCGAAGGACACGGAATGGGCTTCATGTCGTCACATGACCCAGCCAGCCCAAGGCTTCCCCACAGCACTCTAGCACCAAGGCGGGAAATCTAAAGACATCAGACCTTGTTAATTCTACACGACTTCATATTCCGACTTCTCTTTTGATTATAACTGTTCTAGCCGTCGCTCGGCCAGTTCACATATCCCAATAAGTCATGGGAAGATTACGTGATTGTTTGCTTGGATGGATCTGCATGTCGCGCACTTTACAACACGAGACAACCTATTTACAACCTGGAATAGGAGCTCAGGGAAGCTGAGTCAGCAGCCTGACTCTACAATAACGCGCACCTTACGATATAGCCTCAAGCTCTATTCTTACTCTCTCGTATTGAAACATTTTTGATGATGTAGTGCGCTCACGGTAATCATGGATTTGCACAAAAGAGAAGAGTATATAAGAGCTACGTATACCTTCCAACCAATATAAAATACAGCTCACGCCCAATGTACCCTCTCCAACAACGTCCGCTGTATGACATCGTTGATTCCTCCTTCGTCAATATCACTTGAATTGTAGAAGGGATCCATTTCAATTACTTCGATATTCTCTTGAGACCTTAGCCGGTCAAAAAACTCTTCAATCTCATCTACCTTGTCTAATGATGTATAATAGCCAAGATATACGATCTTTTGACACAACTGCATCTTCACAAGCTCCATGACTTTTGTCCGAGTGTTTTTATCAAGAGGAGTGCTGACCATCATCATGTTAATCGGCCTAGGATCCCGGACCACTCCAACTTGTTTCCTGACGGAAATCAAATCTTCTAGTATATGACTCATGTCGAATTCCAGACGAGAGAAGAGGACCAGATTGTGCAGATGATTTGTTGAGCAGACATAATTTTTAGCTAGGTTATTGCTGTCGTTGTAATCCTGCCGCAAAGTCAATGACGTGATGCGAGTACGCGCTATGAATGTTGCGGTAACAATTGCAAGCTCTTCTTCTTGTGCAATATCAACCCCAAAGTATAGATCGCTGTCACCTGAGGACAATACGGGCAGCAGCTGGAGCAGAGCTACCTGATTCACACGACATAGATCAAGAATGCGCAAACTTGGGAGTGTGAGTATTGGGAGATCACTCTCGAGACTCGGGACAATATCAACCCTGTCGAGTTGGATCACCCGAATAGCTGGGCTGCTTGCCAAAAAAGCATGAAGCTGATCAAAGCTGAGAGAACCCTCCGCCTGGCCTATTCCACTTAGTTGCAGGCTAACAAGTCCGCAGAGTAAATTGCCCGACCAAGGTATTATCGCGTGTACGTGGCTTGTCGGGGAATCGATGAATAATGACCGTAAGCTCAGTATACTATCGCTGCCACCCATACCGAGTATAGCGCAAACGAACTCGGTACTTGACCAGCTCGGAAAGTTTAGAGAAGATATTTGAGCAGCATAAGGTTTCAGAATCGAGATTGCCCACGATATGACCGAGTCAGGCACCTGCCATCCATTGCCGGCCTGAAAATGCACATGTAACTGGACGTTGTTCACTACCCGACTAAGCCATAGCTCGGTGAGCATTTCTGCGGTTTCTACTCCTGAGAGGTTAGATGCTGTGTAAACATCCACGTGTGACCACAGCGAACTTGTATTCAGCGCCACCTGCCGCCAGTATGAACATACTGCGATAATCGACAACAGAGGCGAGACCTCAAACAGGAAATTAAAGCGGCAGTAGCCAGCAGTGACGTAAACAAAAACGGTCGATAAAACCTCTGGAGGTAGATGTTTCACTGGGACGATCGCCAGAGCAGGGTTTCCTAGGTTCTCGGGTTTACCGCAAGAGGATGCAGCATCGGGTTGGATAGGCTCCGCCACGCCTATAAAAGGCTGGGCACACGATATAGATGGACCAAGCTTAGCCACGTCATTAAAACTATTAGAAACCGCGTTTCCTAGAATGGTAGAGCTCGCTGAAAGTGCTTGAGCTGCCTGTTTGAGGTGGTACACCCCGAAGTTCAAGTTTTTGAGCGGCTCCATGACGCGTAGTTGTAATTTAAAGCGCTTCCAGATACGAGGAATACTAGGTCGAGCGCCGTGGTCGGGTTACTTGGGGGTTGATCTTGGACAGGGCGAATTCAAATGCATCACGCTATGAGATAAATTTGTCAGGGTTAGCTGGTTCCTCCCTGGTAGGTTCGCCAAATAGGTTATATGTAAGCTGTAGAAGACGTAATACTAGTCAGAAAATACAGCCGAAGGATCCAAAAGAGTGAAACGTAGCATAGTAGGCAGTGACTCTTTTTCTCTGGAATCTGCATATTCCGATTCTGCCATAAGTCCTTGGCTCCGCAGATCCGGTGCAAGAAATGGAGGGTGCTATAAAGGACCGTCACAAGTGATTTGAGCGCCCGGCCGTCTCGGCCTTGGCTATGCTGTCAACTCGTATCGGCAGCTATCTTGTGAGTTCCACCACACGTAACCTTCAAAGCATGGCAAATCTCGTAGTAGGAGCCATAGGATGGGTGATATTGGGAGCACTGAGCATAGTGGGAGCGCTTATATACATAGTATTCCTGATTGGAGCCGGAGTAATCATTCCTGGCGCTATTATCCGGTACGCAGATGGTTTGGGGGTATTTATGCCAGCGTGCTGATGTACACTTGCGGACAAAATCGACTTGCCACGTGACCAATGCATCGAAATAGCTTAAATCTCCTCACACAGAATCACTTGAGCTATGGTCAAGTAACAAAAGTTGTGTAGATGTGAGATTTGTACGTGTGAGCCAAATTTGGACTTATAAATCGGCAGTGTAGGCGAGAAATTCCTGTTGGATGCTTTTCAGCCCAACCAGTGCTGCCCCCCCCCGGCTAGAACTTCTGTTTTCAAATAGAGCAGCTGTATATAAGCGCATATAATAGACTCCTATAGTAATAGCGAGCGTTTACGTCACTTTTAGCATGCACAGTAAGTGCTCGGCAAGGCACAGAGTCACACAAACTAGCAATGAGATCAACCAGTATCTCGGATGTATGTCCCCAACAGCAACATAAAAAGACTCAAAAATTGGCGTATCTATAGATAACAAAGATATATATAACTCTCCTTACTGGATTGTAGCTCAAATAATCCTGTGTAGAGAGATTCAAGCAATGTCGACGGCTATTGGTCACGTGGCAAGTCGATTTTGTCCACAAGTGTAAACTTGCTGGCTTAGGGTACGCGCGAATCACAGCCCCAAGGGCCTTCGTCAGTACGAAAAAGGGACGGCTGCTGTCTTTCGAGGTGGAATCTTGAATATGTTGTGGAGAATGTATCGTCTCGGTGGCTGGGGGGAGATGACCAAGGGAATGGGCAAGTTGATCACTTTGTTGAATATCGCTACTTGATCTTGTGAAAGACCCACGGTGGTCGCGCTATAGAACCGGGAAGGATAGGGGGTGTGGTTATACACGTCGAGCGAGCGTCTCAGCGAAGCTGAATAGATAAAACGATTGTATATATTAGATAGAGTATATAAATGCGGCAAATAAATGAGAGGAATGGTGGTGGGAGAGTCCCGAAAACATGTGTCCTGATGGATGTAATAACCAGTCGCGTGGTGGCTAGAGACTGTGGCTACGAACCAGGTAAATGTGCGAATACATGCCCGGCCTTCGGCCGGGCGTTACACTTGGCTCAACTCCAATTGCTTGAATAGTACTCGCGTCGAGCAGGCCCGTATTCGATTTCCTATTAGGCTTTCTATCAGGCATTCTGGGGCTCCAAGCACGAGTAAGCTACGAGCCAACTACACCGGTCCATGGCGTCCCTAAATTTGTTCCATAGGGATTTTTGTTTGACATGGCCAAGTTGATAATGATAGTTCCCCTTCAAATGGAATACAATCGGTACGTTGAACTAGTTGCATCATTTCAGGTCGATCAAGACTAACCAAATTCTTATCACCTTGGGAAGTGCGGTTTGTACGCCTTACCGTTTACCACGGCTGATGCCTATGCAAGCGCTGAGGATGATTTCTACACCGCACGAACGCCAAAACCCTTGGGTACTTTATACGACACCGGGTCTAGTAGTAGCTTAGTGGGGATCCTGGCCCAATGACCAATCAAACACTAACGATTCGTACAAAAGTATACTACGTGTGATCTGGATGAGCTTAGTCCTGCCGTTTGTCCGGACAATGCTTTTGCCATCTGTGAGTCTGCTTTTAGCACTCGAAATGAATTTGCATTCCATCTAACTCCAATACTGGCCCAGTATTCCGTTCTTGTTCTAATAGAACAAGATAATGGCCGAAAGACTGAAGGTTTCAGCCTCAATAAGTGTGCAGCTTTTGCTGTCTTTTGTCTGGTGTCTTTTGGAAGTCACACAGAGTCCGAGCAAAGAGTAAGATTCGAGTACGAGAGCAAAGATACATGCAAAACTTCGTCCGCACTAAATGCGGTTGGTACTGTAAGTAAGCCACCCATAAGCGCCGTAAGCGCCAATCGACCAATACTTCCAACAGTGTCAACAGTCATCGTTTGTCCCCTCGAAATAGTCATCATTCGACTCAGTGCTCAGCTCAACCACCCAACCACGGATGTGGGTGATACGGCTAGCGGAACCCCAGACCTCAAGCTGAATCATACAGAGAAGGAGGGGCACGTGGTTATGTTGCCGGATAAAGGCGATGCCTATCATGGCTTTGCTAATTGTGTGAAACGTATGATTAGCGAGGAGGGTGCTGGGAGCCTGTTTAGAGTGTGGTGGCCGATACCACTTCACTTGGGGCTGGCCAGTCTTTTTATTTGAGTCTCAAAATAACCGCAAGCCTCCGTTGTCAGGTTTGTGTGATTCTGAATATTTGGCTGAAACGTAATGATGTATTCTGATCCACTGTTCAAGTTTTGTAGTCTGAATTCCTTGTACCGTTTTGGAAGCAAACGAAATGAGTTTTATCCTATGTGCTACTGGAACGCCCTGTAACCAATATTGAACCAATGCGATGATAACACTGAGAACTCAGACTCATAATCGATCAGTTGAATATTAAACTGCATAGGCTGTTAGAGCGTTTTAAAATGGTCGTAAAAGCTCGCTCAATGCAGCACTTGGCCAATTTGAGCTGTGTAAACTTGTCCGCGATTGTGGAGTTGTGTCCTACGGTCGAGCAGCGGACTTTGCCGCCACCTCCTAAGCCCCTTCGAAGCCGTGGATTTATTTTTGTTAGTATTTGGACCTCGATCGATCATCTGTTTTGACATAAAGTGTGAGATTTTGTCGCGCTAAAAGGATTAATATTGAACGGCTCAAGTATAGAAATCTTATTCTTATGTACAATACAAAAGAGATATAAAATGGTTTAAAAGCGTAGAGAAAAGACAGTCAGAAACATGAGAGGATTCGATGGTCCTTAGGGGGTCGAAAGCACCCCTATTTATACTCTAAATCCCTCGAGTCATATTACGGTTCGGAACCGCATATACTGCGCATATAGCGAACTGACTCTATTATTGACTCGCTTACTGACTCACTACATGATTCATTCATTCCAGAACATTCTACTATTTACAGGAATCTTCTACATCAAGCACTGACAGGACTGATTTCGGATAGCATAGTGTAAGATGTTCAGAACAACGCAATAGTACCGATACCTACTGTCAAGATAGCGACATCTATTTCAAGCAAAGTACAATGCTTCTGGGCGATATGACCAAGGCAGTTTGACGTACCTGTCGTCAAGCTGGTGCTTCAGAGGATGATTCGGTGAGTGACCCATTCGCTTTATGCGTACCTGAAAAGAAGTGGAATCAGGGGTGTTTCAAATGCAAGATGAGGCCCTGCTGTCGATGTCCTACCGATAATCGAATCTGGCTTTTATCTCTTGCCATCTTTTCTCCAGACTTCTCTCATGAACATTTTATCTTAACAAGCACGTCGTTTCTACACTTCAAAGCCCAACCGTCGTCCTACACAGGTTTACCAGAGAGCTACCGCACGTGAGCTTAGTATTGGGACTTATTGTTTTAAATAATAGAGTGAATAAAACCATAATCAGGAATGTAGCTGAGCAGCGAGCCTAATAGAGGGAGCATGGGTCGCAAGACGATGAGCTAGAAAAGGAGTGGTGTCAGTACAGTGTCTCAGTTGCCACCCTGGCAGCCCTGATCCCTAAAATGTACATGCCAATTAGAACAAGAAAGTGAAGCTAACCTCTGAGCGAGTAATCAACGATAAGAGCAAAATTTAGCTAAAAATAGCACCTTGTTTTGACACATTGGGATGACGTGATGCCGACAAATTGTGAGATCCAAAGCGAGGCGGATCGCGTGAAAATGAAGGTGAACATTAAGTTTTATTCTGAGATAGCACAAAGCATTCAGTAGGATGGTTTCGCAGACCCAGTGTGTATATGATAGTTCTGAACTGCTCCGAGGGTGGTAAATGAAAGATGCTATAAAGGCCTATTGGAAGTGAGCGTCCGGCCGTCTCGGCCTCGGCTATGCTGTTCAATCGTATCGGCAGCCATCTTGTGAGTTCCACCACAAGCAATCTTCAAATCATGGCAAATATCATGTTGCGAGCCTTGTTTTCTGTGATACTGAGGTTACTGGGCTTAGTGGGAAGGTTTTTATACTTGTCGTGTATGATTGGAGTCATGGTAATCATCCCTGGTGCTATCGTCCGGTACGCAGAGAATTTTAGGGTATGTACGCCGGCATGCTAATATGATCTCATCGGGGCAGGATACGCGCAAATCACAGTCCCAAGGGCCTTCGTCAGTATCAAAAAGGCACGGCTGCTGTATTTCAAGGTGGAATCTTGAATATGTTGTGGAGAATGTACCGTCTTGGTGGTTGGAGGGAGATGATTAAAGGAATCGGCAAGTTGCTCATTTTATCGGATATCTCTGCTTGCTCTTGGTTTGACTCTAATTCCTTGAGTAGTGCTTGCGTTGGGCCCGTCCATGCTTTTTGGGTTCTCGGGCTTTCTTTTGGCCCTGGGACACACAAACTACCTGCCCAGTATCCCATCCAATGGAGCGCGTAGAGCCCTTCCTCGGGGATTTTGGTTTGACATGATCAAGTTGATAGTTGTGATTCCCTACCAAATAGCATACAATCGGTACGTCGGGGTAGATTCGTTGTTTTGACTAAATCAAGGTCAGCCAGAATGATACCGCCTTGCATAGCGCAGTTTGTACGTCCCATCGTTTGCCGTGGATACGGCCTATGAAAGCGGCGAGAATGATTTCCACGCCCTACGAACGTCGAAAACCTTGGGTGCTTTATACGACGCCAGGTCTAGCAGTCGCACAGTAAGTGTCCTGACCTTCTTACTAGTCAAACACTAACGATTCGTACAAAAAGTATACTAAGTGTGAGCTGGATGAGGTTGGTCCTACCGCTTGTTCGAACAATGCTGTTGCCATTTGTGAGTCTTCTGCTAGTACCTGAAGCGATTTTTATGCTCCGCCTAACGCCAGTACTGGCGCAGCCCCCCATTTTTTTCGTAGTCAAGACAGAAAACGGTCAAAAACCCGAAGGTTTCAATGTCTTGAAGTTTGCGACTTTTGCTATCTTTTGTCTAGCTTCGATGGTCATCGTTTGTCCCCTTGAGATAATCGCCATTCGACTGAGTGTTCAGCGCAACTATCCGACCGAAAATATGGGCCGTACGACCAACGGTATCCCAGACCTCAAGCTGGATTCTACAATAAAAGAGGGGGACGTGGTTGTGCTCCAGGATAAAGATGATGCCTATCGTGGCTTTGTTGATTGTGTGAAACGTATCACTGGCGAGGAGGGCGTTGGGAGCTTGTTTAGAGTATGGTGGCTGACGCTGATTGAGTTGGGGCTAACCAGTCTTTTTGTTTGAGTATTATGATGGTCCGGGAGGTCGATCTCTTATAGTACAGTCTAAGACGAATTACGATGTGAAATCACGTGCATAGCCACTAGGTAGCCACTGGCCTTGCGAACTAACCGATGGAACGATCCTTGTCTACGGAAGATGTGCACGCAATACATCTGACCAAGTCTTACCGGAGTTTATCGACTAATCATTTCGAGTGGGGAACTGCTACCAATGTGTCCCAGTTGTATTTGAAGAAACGACTGCGCATAGCGAAGTGGTTGACATTCTGGGCATAATCAAGTACTTCCAAGCTGTTTTATCATTCTGGTCGACGCAAGCAGCGCTGCGGATTCCAGGTCCCATAACTTCTGGGCAATATTCCTTGGCATTCAAACACAAAAGAGCCTATCGTGGACATGTGGCTGTTCGGGCCAAGCCGCCGAGCCTCGGCACCCGCCCAAACGGCGCCGGGAGGGAAAGTTCGGCCAAAAATGGGATCGGATCGGTAAGGATGTGGATGATGTGACGCTGACGGAGACTGAGATGAGAAGCGAGACAGATCGCGTGAAATGCGAGAGCAGAAATCACGCTTTGGTCTGATCTAGGCACGTAAAGATTCGACCGGACGGAGAGGAAGGAATGGGCTGCGCAGGCTGGCTGGTGGATATATGTGCGAGGGATAAACCGGATATAGGAATATGGAGAGGATGACTGAGCAATGACCCTAATCGGGCGAGCCGGGATCAGAAGACCACGGAGCGCCGAGGTGGGCGCGGCTATTTACCGCCGGCCACTACATAGTCCCTGCATCCACCGTCTCCCTCGCACTCCCCCGACGCTGCGCACCAAGTACCTCTCACCGGAATCCTACCGACGTCGAGTTCTATTCTTGGCCCGTTCCGATAGCGACACCCGGCGTCTCAGGGTCCAGCTGTAACAAACAACGCGGAAGCAACCTCCACTCGGCGACGAGCAGGCCTCTCTCAACGACGACAACCCCCCTCTTGTCGCTGACTTTTCAATTATTTTCCTCACTGCACAACGCCTGGAGCGCACACCTCACCTAATCCGGCCATCATAAACGTCGGGCTGTCCGGACTCTACGCCCAACTCCCACACTAGCTTTCCATCTCAGTCTCCGGTCATCACTCTCATATTTCCCTCTCTCGGTATATAACACACCATGGAGAGCCTGACTGCTCCCCTCTCTGCCGCCCTATCGGCTATATTCCCCCGCTCGCCATTCTCGTCCCGCATGAAGCTCGACAAGGAAGCAGATGCCCTCCTCGCCGGTAAAGAAGGCTCCTCCGAGTTCGTTCGGAGCGAGTTTCGGGTTGAGGGTATGACTTGTGGCGCGTGCGTAAAGGCGAGTCTGGCTCCACTGTCGATTTTTTTTGTTCCTTGGCGCTAACTCGAGATGTACAGGCGATCGAAGACGGGATCCGACCGCTCCCTGGCATTATCTCGGTTCATGTTGCGCTCGTCGCTGAACGGGCTGTCATCGAGTACGACCCCGTGGTCTGGGATGATGAGAAGATTGCCGAGGTGTGCCTCAGCCTGTGCCTCCATTGTACCGGCGGCTAACAATAGCACAGGAAATCAGTGACCGAGGATTCGACGCATCCATCATCCCTACATCCTCCCATTCCACCCTCTCCCTACGCATTTTTGGCATGACATGCGGAGCTTGCGTAGCCACCATCGAACAACAAGTCGCCGCCTTGCCAGGCGTAACCTCGGTCGCAGTCTCGCTTCCTACCGAACGCGCCAAGATTGAATACGTCAGATCGATGCTCGGCCCGCGAGAAATCGTCGAATGCATCGAAGATTGCGGATTCGACGCAGTCTTGGCCGAGGACAACGATGCAACTCAAATGCAGAGCTTGACCAAAATGAAAGAAATCATGGAATGGCGAAGTCGGTTTAGGTGGAGTCTGGCATTTGCAATTCCGGTGTTCTTTATCGGCATGGTCGCGATGCACATTCCCTTCCTTCGACCAATCGTCAACCACCGAATGTGCCAGGGTATCTACCTCGGAGATCTTCTCGTCTTTCTCTTGACGGTCCCCGTCCAATTTTGGCTCGGCGAGAAATTCTACCGCTCGGCTTGGAAATCACTCAAGCACCGTTCAGCAACGATGGACGTCTTGGTCGTGATCGGCACCACTTCTGCTTTCATCTATTCCATCCTCGCCATGGTATTCGCCATGTTCAACCCAAACCCAGACTACCACCCCGCCGTCTATTTTGATACGAGCACCATGTTGATCACGTTTGTCTCGCTCGGACGCTATCTCGAAAACCTGGCCAAAGGTCAGACGAGTGCAGCTTTGACAGACTTGATGGCACTTGCCCCGAGTATGGCGACGATTTACACCGATGCGCCGGCTTGCACAGCCGAAAAGAAGATTGCGACCGAGTTGGTTCAGGTCGGGGATACGGTCAAGCTTGTGCCAGGCGACAAGATTCCGGCAGACGGCACGGTCATCAAGGGTACTTCGACAGTCGACGAGAGCGCTGTGACGGGCGAGCCGGTCCCTGCTCTGAAACAAGTCGGGGATCATGTGATTGGTGGAACCGTCAATGGCCTGGGAACGTTTGATATGCTCGTCACTCGCGCCGGCAAAGACACTGCCCTGGCCCAAATCGTCAAACTCGTGGAAGACGCCCAAACGAGCAAAGCTCCGATCCAAGCGTTTGCGGATAAAGTCGCTGGGTATCTCGTTCCGACGGTGATTTCGCTCGCGTTGGTCACGTTTGCCGTGTGGATGCTCGTCGCGTTTGTGTTTTCGCCCGATGCGCTTCCGGCGGCTTTTTCGGTTCCTGGAGAGAGCAAGCTGGCGGTGTGTTTGAAGCTCTGCATCTCGGTTGTCGTTGTTGCGTGTCCGTGTGCGCTTGGTCTTGGTACTCCGACGGCCATCATGGTCGGAACGGGCGTCGGCGCCAACAACGGGATTTTGATCAAGGGCGGACGGGCGCTCGAGGCGAGTAACGACGTCAAGACGGTTGTGGTTGACAAGACTGGGACTGTGACCGAGGGTAAACTCACGCTTGTTGATCTTGTTTGGGCTGGATCCGAGGGTACTGGACTGGACGGGATGTGTGCGGATGGTCAGACTACGAGGAGGGACGCCCTTGCGATGGTTTCGGTTGCGGAAGCGCGGAGTGAACATCCTCTTGCTCGGGCGATTGCGACGTATGGCAGAGATGCTCTGGGAGCGCACGTCGAACCTGTCATCGAGAGTTTCGAGAGCGTGACTGGTGCAGGTGTCAAGGCTCGCATGACGCTTACTTCTCTCAATGTCGGTCGAACTGTGTTTGTAGGTTCCGCGGCATTCGTTACGGATTCGGGTCAACTTCCCTCGACGCTTCAGCAATTTACGGACGAACAGACTTCCCAAGGTCGAACTGTTGTCTATGCTAGCCTTGGCACCTCTAGGACTCCGATCTTGGCCGTTGCGTTGAGCGATATCCCCAAGCCGTCTGCTAAACCCGCGATCAAGGCTTTACAAGATATGGGAATTGAAGTCTGCATGATGACCGGCGATTCGGCTCCCACTGCGTATGCTATTGCCGCCGACCTTGGCATCCCTCGTGCGTGCGTGTGGGCCGGGATGAGTCCAAAGGGCAAGGCGACTGTCGTTGGCGAGTTGATGGAAAAGATGAAGGGACGAGGAGGCGTAGCCATGGTCGGAGACGGGATCAACGATTCTCCTGCGCTCGTCGCTGCTAGCGTCGGTATCGCACTTGCCAGCGGGACAAGTGTGGCTGTCGAAGCGGCCGATATCGTGCTCATGCGACCCAACTTGCTCGATGTTGTCGCGGCTCTCCATCTCTCCCGATCCATCTTTGCGACGATCAAGCGAAACCTCATTTGGGCATGCGTATATAATGTTCTTGGGATTCCACTCGCCATGGGTGTGTTCCTTCCTTGGGGAATCAAGCTTCATCCGATGGTCGCTGGTGCAGCGATGGCGTTTTCGAGTGTGAGCGTCGTGAGCAGCAGTTTGCTGCTCAAGTTGTGGAGACGTCCTGCGAGTTCGCTCATGCCAGACGAGAGGGACGACAGGAAGGGCGTTGTGTCCGAGATTGTTGGGGGTGTGGTTGGATGGTTTAGGGGATTGTTTGGTGGGGCAAGGAGGAGGCAAGGGTATAGTGCGCTGGCTGTCGAGATGGATGGTCAGGTGTAGATCTATTTCTTTTTTTGGTCGTTCTTTGCTTTATGTTTCTTTGCTTTTATTATTTATGTTTTGTGGATTCATATTTTTGGAAATTACAATGAAAGGTTTCTGTCTTGTTGGATGCCGCCGAGTGGCTAATTGGGCGCTAACATCGTCACATAATAAGCCCCTGACAGCAACATATACTGTACTGGCGAGAGAAGAACGTCCGTCCCAGTCCCAGCTGGCGCCGACGCGACGTTCTCAATTTCCAATGACCCTTGATCCAGCGCGTGCTGACGAAAGGGGACAGAGGTTTCCTTATATGGCAATACAAACATTCTATATAGAAATATCCGATTTATGTCTTTCTGCACTGGATTATGCTATTTTGTTGTTCGACCGGCCATCAGGTACATTTTAATCTCTACCCTATCCCAAATACACTCATTAGCTCCTGATTGAAGTGAAACAGCATAACGGAGCCAGCGGAGATGCATCGTATATACTGGGCAAGGCTTTGCGCTTGTCTATAATAATACCGTGGCCGGACCTGGAGTTTCGTATCGTGTTCTTACCCAGCCACCATGCTACGGTACAACTCATCGGCTGGTTGAGGCCCAATCGACCTGCGAGTCGCTCTCATGGCTCGGGGATCCGACCACACCCGCGCCGCCTCTGGGGGCGCTGGCGTCCCCCAAGCCTATTCAAAGGCGGACGCTGAGTAACAACCTGTTACGGTGCCAGTGTCCGGCTCCCCAGTGAGTCTTAGGTTCTCACGCTCAGAATCGCGATCAATCGACTTGTAGGTATATGCACTTCAGGCGCCCAACGTATATCTTCCAATCAAGAGCTTATACCTGAAAGACTTCAACACAGTAGTATATCAGTGTGATGTAAATGGTATGCAGCTGCCGACGTTCAACGATGTCTCATGTCCCACGTCTCACAACTTTCGACGCTGTGGGACACGTGTACCAAATAGTTGCAAGCATAGCTAAGCGTCCGTCGCTTTTATGTAAGCGACGTTCTTCTCTCGCCAGTACAGTAGGTGTCCATCACGGCACGTGTAAAATCGTAGTCTCCCCACTCTCTGACGTCCGTCGAGCCGAATCATGGCGGATGCGCTTGACCAGTTTCTACTCTCCGAGAGGCGACTTCAAACCGCAATCGAGGAATTTATGACGAGCTGTTCTGCACTACAGAATCTCACGCTTGATGGTCAGACCGCCAACAACGATGTAGATCACAAATTAAATCAAATCCGTGCTTGTAGAAATCCGCTCATCTTGGCTGAACAAAAAATCTCCCAATCAAGGACTCTTTTGAATAATGCGCTTAGTCAATTTCCTCCACCGGCTTCTATGCGACGCTTGCCCACCGAACTCCTGTCTCGGGTTATACGACACACCGTTTCCCATTGGTGCCGTAGCTTCCCATTCGATAACACAAGGATTCTGCTCATCCTGACATGGGTATGTCGGCGGTGGCGCGAGCTAGTGATTCGTACCCCCTCGCTTTGGTCTCATGTGGACCTTGAACTAGTTGATTATGAAGACAACCCACGGGCTCCAGAGCTTGAGCGGCTTTGGTTGGAACGTGCGGGAGACTCCTTGCTTCACGTGCATTTTCAATGCGGAACTAATGAGTTTGAATATTATGCACCTCGATATGTTGCGTTCCCCCAGCTGGTCGCCATGCTAGTCCCACATGCCGACCAGATCGCAACCCTAGGCTTCGAAGGCCTTGGCGCGAGGCAAATTGTCGAAGCGCTTACCGAGATCCGCCTCGCCCAAGGTTCCACCAACCATATAACCACCTTGTATATCGAAGGAGCAGCAGGCACAGGGTTCGCTCCACCAGGTCGCATTGATCCTCGTCCGTTAGCCTGGCCACCATCCCTGTTCAAGGGAATTTCTGAACTAATGATCAATGATCTATCAGAAGCCCAATGTCCTTCGCTGTACCAACTTTTGACTATTCTCAAAAATTGTCCCCAGCTCGATTCTCTTAGGCTCCGTCAGATGACTATACGCGAGGACATCGGCGCTATTAGCTTTCCCACCGTCCATCTACCTCGCTTGCGTTTCCTAAGTCTGCACGATGTTCGTGAATTGGGCGAAAAACAAATTCTTTCTTTCCTGTACCCTGGGGGCCTAGGTCTGCACTTGGAAATCAACGTAGTTGAAGATGACTCCCCTACTCTTAGAGCCGCCACTACCTTCATCTCACGCTTTGGAATCATTTCCTTGTGCCTTTTGCCGCCGGTTTTCGGGGACGAAGAAGACTCGCAGATTACCCGTTACCTCCCATCTTCAAGCTCCGTGCATACGCTATTTCTCCCCCTCAAAAATAGAAGCACTTCTGCTATCAATACCCTACTCGATAAGACGGGGAAACGCCCACCGACTCCGCTGCTACCCAATCTCAAAACTCTTTGTCTAATGAACGGACGATTCTGGCCCGGTGATTCGAATAGACTCAAAGAGCTCGTGAAAGCCTACTCTTTGCAAAGGCTAGTCTTGGTATCATGCGAAGCCAAAGTTTCAGATTATGGGTCTGGGACAGGGCATGATAAGGGCAAGCATGACTATGGCGAGGCAGTCCAGTGGGTCTCGCGGCAAGTACCCGAAGTAGTCATCATGAAGAACTATAACCCAGACAGCATATACACGCATTGGTACATGTTTCTGAGGCAATTGTTGAGCATGTAAAATCAATACGAAGGGTAAAGGAGGCTTCTGTTGTCGTATATAGTCATAACGTTTTACGATTAAACTGCCACAGCACATAATTTGGCACAAAATGGCCACACAGCTCGTATTCCACTGCACGTAGAGTACTAGTATTGTGAGTAAAATGGTGATAAGGTTGTTGCTGAAATAGGCTGCCGAATTGCTCCTGTTGAATGAGATCACGCGCTACCCAATATTCCAGCGCATGTACTAGTACCCGTATTTCTAAATACTCTCATATCTTTCTCCGTATTTCATGTGTATAAACTCGTGTACTACTGTGTGATTACTCACCATCTTCGTATCAATTTACTATCATTCATCATGTAGCATACAAGCGGAGGGCGCAAGCCTGAGCAACCGCTTCCCAATGCTTTAAGCCACCTTTAGCTTCAATAGCTCCTTTTTGTTTTCTGACCTCTACTCTAATACTCCGCGATTGAGAAGTCCACAAAGACTCAGTGAGGTTATTTTGTTTCTCGTATGGCAACTTCAGCGCCAAATTCCCAATATGTAAACTTCCTAATTTGCCGCGTGTCGTGATCATGCACGTTGCCACATCAATCTCCTCTTAAGCCAACAACCACATCCACAGACCATCTCCATCCATCCTTTATTTTGCCACCATGGATCCGTTTGATCGATGGCTCGAGGCCGACTCCCGCCTCAAAGCAGCAGTCCACGAGTTTATTGCAAGCTGCTCTGCACTGCAGAATGCCAACCCGACCGACGTCTCGGACCCAGTGCTTGATGACAAGATTGCTCAGATTCGTGCTCGCAAGTCCTCCCTTGCCGCCCGAGGGACGATCATTACTAGGTCACAGGACACGATCGACCGTGTGCTTGCACGCTTCCCGTCTCGCGCATCTTTTCAGGGCTTGCCTGCCGAATTGCTGGTTCGTATCTTCGGATTTGCCATCCCGTCTCATTGCCGCTGGCAATATACGACCTGGCGCAATGGTCTTGTAAAAATTACCTCGGTCTGTCGGCGATTCCGGGAGGCAGCCATTGGTGCTCCTCTGCTATGGTCGCATGTCGACTTCTACTTGACCGACTACAAGGAGGATTCTCGGCCACCTCACCTCGAAAACCTGTGGCTAGAGCGTGCCAAGAAGTCTCAGCTCTGCGTTCACTTCTATTGCCAAAGCAATCTTACAGAAGACTACCTTCCACCTTATACACCGAAAATGCCCAAACTACCTCAAATGCTAGCTGCGCTTGTTCCATATGCCAAACAGATCGTCGAATTAGATTTAAGGAACTTCGAATTCGGACATCTTGTAGAGTCCCTTACGAAAATCCGCCTCGCTCAGAGCAATGCTTCCCCCGTTACGACTCTTCACGTCCAATCCATTCAGCCAAGGCGGCCTATCGTCGATAATTCTCGTTCGCTCGCATGGCCATCGAACTTTTTTACAGGGCTCTCGCAGTTACATCTCAATGGCATACCGAGGGCCGGCTCTCCAACTTTACTTGAGCTGGTGAAGGCTCTAAACAGCTGCCCTAATCTTCATACGCTCTGGATAATCAATCTATTTATTTTAGAAGATAAAAGTGTGAGGAACTATCCAAAAATCAATCTACGGCAACTCAGATTCCTGAGTTTGCACTGGCTACGCGAAGAAGGATCACAAAAGCTGTTGTCACTACTTCGTCCTGGTAACGCACGACTTCATCTCGAGATCGATATGGTCGCTAGTCCCGACTATCTGAACGTTAATAAAGACTTTATCACAAATTTCCGTGTTGAGTCGCTCTACCTCCGGCACGTGGAATATTGGGATTATGATGACCCCGAAATTAACTATTACCTGCCCTGTATGCGTTCTGTCCGCACACTAGTCCTTTCTCTGGATCATTGTGCGACAGGCCCACACCTGAGTAGTCTAATATCCAAAGGAAAACAAAATAGTCATACGCCCCAACTTCCAAATCTTAGGACGCTTTATTTGATGGGAGGTCGATTTAAGCCCCATAACTCAGATATGCTCAAGCAAATCATCGCGAGCTATTCATTGAACAAGCTGGTATTGCTGTCCTGCATCCCTTACTCTCAAGATTACCCTGAATCTGAAAATGAAAAGGCAGAACGAAGGTACAAGGATGTGCTCGATTGGATACGACGGCGAGTACCAATCTTCCAAGTAATGCGCAACCAGCATTGGTCATGGCATCAGTACGAGCAGAATGAAACCTAAGGCCCATCATATGTATTTAGAAGAAAAATTGATTAGGCGAACTGACTTTGGTACCCTAATGAATGGGACTGTAGAATTATTCTGCGATCTTCGTACTAGAGGTGCATGAGAGCTTTGTTGCACAAGCATATATTTGCGGTTTAGTTCACTAGCTACTCGTCCCCTAGTTAGTAACCAAGTAATAACCTATGCTCTCTCTGCTCTCCTTGTATGGTTACTTGCTTCTTGTCTTCCCAGGTTTAGTGTTGAGTTAAGATAAAACCCGACATCAGACAACATGAAAAAGTGGTTTCCTTCGATTTTACGAGCGCCCAGCTAGCCTCACGATAGTACCTATAACATATTCCAGGTGGGGACGGTGCAAGAGAGTTGTCTTAAGTATGAGTGTCTTGGCTTTGCAGGGGGAATGCTCCCGGCTTTTTGGCTAGTCCCTCGAGTAACATGTTGGCAGTCGATGTCATCAAGAACAATGTCAGCGCCTGACTAAGACTAATGATGGTGTATTTGTTCCTCGAATCTAGAGGGTGAACAGCATGTTTGTCGGTCTTTCAAGGTGTGGCTTATCTCTTGAATCGACTTGAAGCGGCGCGATCTTCCAGAACAGCACTGGATGTATGCTGGCCTACTATGAGACTTCAAAGTACGAATGAGTTCAGAGCTCTTCAAATTTGGGCCTTGAATCCAGTGGATATCGCTCTACGGTCCAAGGAAGGTCATTGTTTAAGCCCGCCATGCCAGGATGCTGACCCAGCGTCCATGCCAAGGACAACCAGATTCGATCTATTCGATGAATAATAGATCTATAGTATATACTCGACGAGCCCCCAAGATCATTGACCGTGTCAACCGGAAAGCAAAGGCCGAAATGTCAAGGACTTGGTTTGGACAAGAGGGCTGCCAAATTTGAAAAAAACACCAGTATACTATTCAGTGTAATACGGTGCAAGCTAACCACTAGCGTTGTATTTGAAGCACTCTAATGGTAGTGTAAGTGGCAGAGTGCCCTTGTCGGATCATCTACCGCAGGCCAAATATATGCGCCTCGCGCCACTGGTTCGCGCCGGCGTTGATCAATCTACATGCTGCATGAAGCGTAGCTGAAGTCACGCTTGGAGCATTAACGACAGATTACACCACATCAAACGCACTCAATAGTAGTCCGACTTCAAGTTGCATCAATAGTTTACTTGATTTGCATAATGATACCTACAAACAACCCCGAGAAACACAGACGCAAGTTGGGCCCATAAAGTCTCATAGATGAACAAAAGTGAAATCCGCAAATAAATAAAGTGACAACCTGGAATGAAGGCAAGACATAAATTGCGAAATAAATAACCGAAATCGATATTCAGGATCTAGAATCTCGAAGGGGAGCTCCGCTCACAGTCGCGGGGAGCGGGGGAACAGGCAGGGGTCGGATTGGCCTCGTTGCCCGCAGAGATACCGAACGTGGAACGGCCGCGTGGGGTAAATTATCTGGGCGGCTCGGAAGCGCACGGTCATCAATGAGTGGGAGCGACATTGAGCGCAAGGCGCCGTGTTCGTTGACCGTATGCGTCAAATGGGTCGGCTGGGCGTCAGGAGGGGAGTCTAGGTAGTGTCGAGGTATCGGGGGTACAGGAGGAACGGGCGAAGCGCTCGGAATAGGGGGTAGGCGCCGGACGTTGTTCAAATAGGGCGGTGGCGGGGTTTCCAATTCGGGAGACGATCCAGTCAGGACGGGCGAGGCGTTGTCCATTTCCGGAGGTTCTGTGTACGTCCCAATGATCCTTCGTAGAGACTCTACGCTCCTAAAGAGTGGAGTGGCAAGCCTCCCGCTAACAGCTGACAAAATCTGGCCACTGCTTGCTCCGGAAGAATCAGTACGCATTGTGCTAGAACGCGTGACGCCAGTATTTGATCGGGTGACAACCGCGCCGGAAGGACGGCGACTGTGTGCTGGGGTTGGCAGAAAAGAGTTATGGCCACTCGAATGATCCGTGCCAGTGCCAGTACGATTCGAGTGACTCTTTTGGCTAGAAGTACGTGTTCGACCACTGCTCGAGCGACCAACACGGTCAGATTTGGAACCAGAGCCTTTTACGGATAGAGACCGAGACCGACTAGGCGCTCCAAAAGCAATAGTGAACCTCCCAGTTGCGCCCCGTCGAAGGTCTGTTGGTTCATCGGCCAAACGCGAAAGTTCGTCCGGTTCCGATTCTCCAGAGTCTCCCAGATCGAGGTGCGGGGATTTGGTCTCGAGGCGAGCAGAGGGGAGAGGGGACACGCCCGTGGTGAAGCTGCCTCCTTCGGCGATTGGGTCAACTTCGAGACTAGTCCGTCCTACGCCTTGAAGTTCTCGAGGGGTCAGTCGAAATTGACCGTACACCTGCTCGGCTGGTCGAGTATCCAACGCATACTGTCCTCCGTCATCGACCAAGTATTCGGACCGCACAGAAGCCTTCCTCTCCAATACAATCTGGACGCCTGTTCCTTCCTGTTCCCGGAGTTCTGCTTCCTCCCTCGCCCGCAACTTCTCTTGGACGCGCTCATCATCAGATGCCCATTCTTCGTCCGAATCGGTCCCGAATTCCTCATCTCGAATACTTGGCTCGCCGCCATATCCGGTAAAACCGCTCTCGGTGGGCCAAAATGACGCCCAAGAGGGTGGCGGAGGTGGAATAAAGGACCCCAATCCCGCACCACCTAGCGCTCCACCTGTCCGCGCGAGTGAATGCATTCGGGTATTGAGCGAGGGCTGTCCCATACGTAGTTCAGCACGTGGTCGGATCGACCGGTTCGGAGCGCGCGGCGGGTCAGGTCGACTGCGGATAGGCGCAAGAGATACATTTGAAACCTCAACAAGAGGCGGTCGTGAAGGGACATTAACCTTTGGTAAGGGCGCTAGCACAGCAAACGGCGAACGGGACAACTTTTTCCGTTTTTGTTTGGGAAGGCCGATGGCCGCCTCGGGGTCGTATCGATACACAGCTTCGGAACTCTCAAGGACTAGGTGATGATGGGACGCATTGAGGTTCGGGACACTGAGATAGGCTATCTTTTTCGATTTAGACCAGGATTTGAAGTATCCTTGTTTTGGTTCGACAGTGGGAGGGGTGGGTGCACCATGAGATCCATCGGTGGCCCCGCTTTCGGTTCTCGCTCGACTGTATCCGTTTCGGATGCGAGAGGTGGCCGGTACGGATGTCCGGGATCGACGGTAATGGGGATGTCGTCGGCGAGAGCGATAGCGGAAGGACACGTAGACAACTAGCCCGACAAGAATCAAGATGGACAGAGTGCCGAACACGATACCGACGATCACGAGCTTTCGGGCACTAGAGACGTAGAGTGATTAGCCAAGTGACGTTGAAAGAGGAGTGACTGCTTGCGCACGCAGGATCAGCATCTTGTGCTGCGAGTACTCGCTTACGGAGGGAGGTCCATTGTCGTAGACTATGTGATACTCGGACCTGTAGCCGTATGATGAGACATGAGCACACATAGATTGAAAGAACTGAAACTGAATACTGACCGACCATAATGCTTTACCAGACGTCGCCGTTGTCGGGTCTGAAGTAGGAAGCCTCGTAATCATGCCACTAGCATTGAGTTAAATAATTTGGGATTTGGCTAAAAGCTCATCAGCAATCAAGGCATCGATTCCGAGTCAAGACGACCAACCGTAGGGATGCAAGCTATAGTACGTTCAACGTAGATATTATATTAGAGGGTACTTCAGAGAGGGGCCAAGAAGTAGGTGGAAGGGGAGAGAAACAAATTGCGGGTGATGTGATGGTCAACATGGTGGGGATGTAAATCGAGAAGGTCACCAACTCAAACACACCGCCACTCAGGGCCCGTCACGTCATTCAATTCAGAAGCGGTCTCCACACTCGGTCAAAACATTGTGCGACCTGCCATATAAATCAGTATCCCCTTTCCAGAAGCAATGGCTTGCATCGGTCAAGCCGACGCTGAAACGCACTAACAGTCACTCCGGGTTGTTTCAAGCTCTCATTTACCTCATGGGGCAAACAAAGGAAAACAAACGCCGGGGCGGTGCCAAGACCCCAACAAGGACATCCCTTGCGGGCAGAAGCACCATTCACCGGTGGCTCTGTGATAAAGCTGTCGATCTGAATGCTATCTGAGCTCACCGCTCGAATAGGTCTTACAGTGATCAGATGGACGCATTTCCGTGCCAACAGAGTAGTCCATTGGGCAAACACCTTTTTAGTTGTGGTCTTGAAAACATCCGAGTCATCTCATACCGTTGTTATTTAGGTGCCCGCTCGAACTCAACCCTATGCTTGTTCCGATTACGATTCGCACTAAGTTTTATGTAAAAAGAAGTCTATTCATAACGAAGACAGAAGAAGACGAATCGAATAAGGCCCAGAGGTCTACATAATAGTGTACCCAACATATATAGTACACTTTTTAGTTGAAGCGCCACGAGAACCCATTGAGCTTGCCAACACCTGTAGAGCTCAGGTCAGCGCGGCCGCTCCACTCGTCGAACCTAGAAAACTCACCAAGAGCTGCAAACTGCTGGAACGCAGCCGGCGACAGGTCGATGTCCTCGGTCCCGCAAGCATAGCACCGGTCGACAATGCCGACAGTGATAGACTTGCCGTTCCAGGTAGCGGTGGCAGTCTTGCCGCAAGCCTGGCTGTGGTTCGGGTTGCCGTCTGCGCATGAGAGCACTATTTAGAATATATACGCTTCATCATAAGTGCGACACTAACCAATCATCATCTGTTGGAAGAGACCAGTGCCGATGGCGGCAACCCATTCGTCGTCACGCTATAGAATAACGTTTTAGCCTGATTATGGTGCTACGTGTTTATGCATACGCACGTTGTTCCATCCGCAAGCGCCAGTTCCGACAGAGGGGTTATCTATATCAACCGAGAATTAGCATGTAGCAATATGACGTGTAGAGGTGTATGCGTACAATAAGTAGCCTGGAATATTAAAAGTTAGAAATGATTATTCAAGCAATATGAAATAGTAGCTCACCCATCCGTAGTGGGTGTCGTAGGGACCGCGGGCAACAAGCTCGGTTGCGTTGTGCACAGGCGCAGCGAGAGCGGCACCAGTCATTCCGAGACCGACAACGGCAACCGATGTGAGTTTGGCAAAGGAGAACATGTTTGAGTGGTTGAAAGTGAAAAGAGGCTGAAGGAACTGGATGAGGCTGGTTGAGATAGATGATGCTGTTCGAGGCTTTACACCCAGCTACTTTATACCATGCAGTCATGCCCAGATTACTACTCCCACACTGTAGACTCAAACTATGCGCATACAGCAAAATGGAATGTGACTGCCGACATCTACGGCTGGCTCGCCTTGCATCAGGCGGGGGTCGCTTGTATGCAGCGCGCAATGGAAACCGGGGCTTCTCGTCGACCGCGCTCTCCGAGACCGACACACCATGTGCAACGTCACAATCACGAATTGCGGCAAGTTCAGAATCCGATGACTCCGGACTACGTATGTTCCCCATTTATCCTTACAAAATCATGGCTAGTGTCTTGTTTCGTGATACTCGTTCAAGTATCGGCCGCCTATCTCGGTAGCCCGCTGTATTCAGCTCTATCAATCACCAGACAAATAGCAATTATGCTACACACGTCGTGAGTCTTGGCTCATGACTCTGCCGGCTATCTCGGAACCGATGCGTTCGGCACGGACGGCAATTCAACAGTCAACTGGTTCGGCTATTGTTTGGCGGGTACTGCCATCAAAATTGGTAATTCAATCACTCTCGAGTCACGCGGCCTGCGCCCAGCTGAACGCATGGATACCAAGATGTTATTTGAGAAATTGATACTCTGATACGAATGAATGTTGGTCGTCTCATTCAGTTCCACGCATGTTGTGGTCGATGGGTTCCTCGTTTGTGCCTGTCAGGCAAGTATCCTGCTGTAGCGAAAAAGAGTCCGCTCCTTAACTTCACACCCGTGCATCTCATACGAAAGCAATAAATAGGTATCTATAACATTGGAATAGACAATAAAATATTATGAGGGAGGAGTATATACACACTGGGGGGTCTATTCTAAGGGAAACCGGCTGAACTTATATGAGCTGTAGTCAAACGCTAAAAGGTTGCATGTTTATTGCGAGATTGAAGGTAGAAGTTGGACTTGCCTATCAAGGAGCTCCAAATAGATCTGCAGGATATTCCCACATGTTTCTGGACTACACCAGGACAAGTGCATAGATTGGACTGAATGGTTTCTGGCCCTCGGTGCTATGACGCAAGCAACGCCACCCAATAGCATTGCTCGGACTCAAGCGTTTAGGATATGCGCCACCCTGCACCAGTGCCTGCCCCATTTATTATAACGCTAATCTTGAGTTGAAACAGAATCTTTTTATAGATAACATAACGAATCTACAATCGAACAAAACCCAGACGGTGATATATAGCGATGCATGCCAGAGCTGCGGCACACCTAGTTGAAACGCCAAGAGAACCCATTGAGCTTGCCGGTACCTGTGAGATAACGTCAGCAAGACGCTCTACTCGTCAAATCTTGACAACTCACCAAGGCCAGAAAACTGCTGGAACGCCGACGGTGAAAGGTCGATGTCCTCGGTACCACAGGCGTAGCAACGGTCGACAATACCCACAGTGATCGACTTGCCGTTCCAGGTTGCGGTGGCAGTCTTTCCGCAAGCCTGACTGTGGTTCGGGTTGCCGTCTGTGTTCAAAGAAAATGGTCAGAATATGTACGCTTGATTACGAGTCCTGCACTCACCGATCATCATCTGCTGGAAGAGACCAGTGCCGATAGCAGCAACCCACTCGTCATCGCGCTATAGAATAATCTTTGAATATGATGGTGGTACCGTGGTGTTATATATGCGCACGTTATTCCATCCGCAAGCACCGGTCCCGACAGAGGGATTGTCTATATCAATAAACGATAAGTATATAGTAACATGGCACATAGGGTGTATGCATACAGTAAGTAGCCTATAGTCCAAAAGGTTAGAAGCCATACTAAACATCCATACGGTGGTAACTTACCCATCCGTAGTGTGTATCGTAGGGACCGCGGGCAACAAGCTCAGTCGCGTTGTGTACTGGCGCGGCGAGAGCGGCACCAGTCATTCCGAGACCGACGACGGCGACAGACGCAATTTTGGCAAAGGAGAACATGTCTGAGTGGTTGGGGGTGAAAGGAGGCTGAAGGAGCTGGATGAGATTGGCTGAGAGGACCGATGCTGTTCGAGCCTTTACACCTATTCATTTTATATCACGCAAGCTTGTCCAGATTCCGACCCGTCCACTATAGACTTGAACTATGCGCATTAGCATGGTGGAATGTAAGTACCGACACCTGCGGTTGACTCGCCTTGCGCTACGCGGGAGTCGCTTGTATGCCGCGCGCAATGGAAACGGCGCCTTCTCGTCGACCGCGCTCTCCGAGACCGACACACCATGTGCAACGCCGGAATCACGAGTTGCGGCAAGTTCAAAATCCGGTGACTTCGGACTACTGTACGCGTGCGAATTGTAACCACGCGGCGCTTGCGCTGCGTGACAGAAATTTAGGTATTTTGATAACCACGCTACGTCCCAGTGCCGTGACACCCGTAAAAGTTAACCACAAGCCTAGAGTACATACATATGCGAGCACGTAGTTACTTTTGGTCATATTTTGCTATATCACAATTAATTTGCTTTTGATCGTTGAATTTGCTTCCCCACGATATTTGGGCAGACTTTCCGCGCACGTCATCGAGAGAGAGGACGGATTTGATGGTACAGGGGTCGAAATTTAGCGCATACATGCCACTTCTCTAATCCATGTATTCAGCAACCGGCGTGACAAGCTGGTAAAATGTTAACCACGAGGACATTTTTGTGACGTGACAAACCAGGATCTTAACCACAACCACGGCGACTCGTGACAAGACATGTGGTTATAATTAGCACGCGTACAGTACGTATGTTACTTACAAAGCCATGGCTACTGACTTGTTTCGTACTCACACTCGTTCAGGTATCGACCACCTCTCTCGGTAGCCAGCCCGCTATATTCAGTTCTACCAATCGCCAGATAAAGAGCAATCATGCTACACACGTCGTGAGTCTTGATTTATGACTCTGCCAGTTATCTCGGAACCGATGCGTTCGGCACGGACAGCAATCCAATGGCCAATTGATTCGGCTATTGTTTGGCGGCTACTACTCGGGTACCCCCATCAGAATTGGTAATTCAACAACTCTCGTGTCACGCGACCTGCACCCAGCTGAATGCATAGATGCCAAGATATTATCTGAGATATCGATACTGAGATACGAGTTAATGCCCCTCTTTTCAGTCAGTCCCAGGCCTGTTCTAGTCGATGGAATCCTCGTTTGTGCTCGGCACGCAGGTATCCTGCTGTAACGAAAAGGGCTCCGCTTTTTAACCTCGCACTAGTGCACCTCATACAAAAGCGAGAACTAAGTGTCTACAATGTTGGAATACACAAGACAATACAATGAGAGAGGAGTATACACACTGGGAAGTCTAGTCTGAGGGAAACCGGCTGAATTAACTCATATAAGCTGCAGTCACTCAGACGCTAAAAGGTTGCATGTTTATCGCGAGATTGAAGGTAGAAGTTGGAAATCGGCATACTCTTGTCCATCAAGGAGATCCAAATAGATCTACAAGAAGTCACCTCGTACTTCTGGGTTATGCCGGGACAAGTGCATAGATTGGGCTAAATGGTTTCTGGCCCTCGGTGCTATGACGCAAGCAACGCCACCAAATGGCATTGCTCGGACTCAAGCGTTTAGGCTATACGCCACCCTACACAAGTGCCTGTCCCATTTATTATAACGCTAATCTTGAGTTGAAACAGAATCTTTTTATAGATAACATAACGAATCTACAATCGAACAAAACCCAGACGGTGATATATAGCGATGCATGCCAGAGCTGCGGCACACCTAGTTGAAACGCCAAGAGAACCCATTGAGCTTTCCAGTACCTGGAAAAACCATGTTAGCGAAACCTTCCGCTTGTCGCCGGCAGATAACTCACCAAGACCAGAGAACTGCTGGAACGCGGAAGGCGACAAATCAATGTCCTCGGTGCCACAGGCATAGCACCTGTCGACGATACCAACCGTAATCGACTTGCCATTCCAGGTGGCGGTGGCAGTCTTGCCGCAAGCTTGGCTGTGGTTCGGGTTGCCGTCTGCGTTCGAAGAAAGTGGTTAGAATATGTACGATTGACTACAAGTCCGGCACTCACCGATCATCATCTGTTGGAAGAGACCAGTGCCGATAGCGGCCACCCACTCGTCATCGCGCTGTATAATAGTATGTGAGCGTGATAATGGTACCATTGAGTTAATATGCGCACGTTATTCCATCCGCAAGCACCGGTTCCGACAGAGGGATTGTCTACATCAACCTAGGATTAGTATACAAAAACATGATACATAGGATATATGCATACAGTAAGTAGCCTGTAGTCCAAAAGGTTAGAAGCCATACTGAGCAGTCATACGGTAGTAACTTACCCATCCGTAGTGTGTATCGTAGGGACCGCGGGCAACAAGCTCAGTCGCGTTGTGGACTGGCGCAGCGAGAGCGGCACCAGTCATTCCCAGACCGACGGCGGCGACAGATGCGAATTTGGCAAAAGAGAACATGTCTGAGTGCTTGGAAGTGAAAAGAGGCTGAAGGAGCTAGATGGGATTGGCTGAGAGAGCTGATGCTGTTCGAACCTTTACACCTGCTCGCTTTATATCACGCAGTCTTGCCCAGATTCCGACCGCTCCGCTATGGACTTGACCTATGCGCATTAGCATGTTGGAAAATGAGTGCTGACACCTGCGGTTGGCTCGCCTTGCGCTACGCGGGAGTCGCTTGTATGCAGCGCACGATGGAAACGGCGCCTTCTCGTCGACCGCGCTCTCCGAGACCGACACACCACGTGCAACATCGGAATCATTAGTAGCGGAATGTTTAATGTCCGATTACTTCGGAATAAACATTTGCTTCGTTTGTTTTTAAAATATCACACCCACTATCCTATCCCATGCTCATTTAGGCTTGATCTATCTCGCTAGCCAGCCCGCTGTATATGCCCCATCAATAGCCAAGTGAAAGAGCGGTTATGTCCTATACTCCATGAAGCTTAGTCTATGACTCTGTCGGTAAGCTCGGAACAGATGCACTCGGCACAGGCAACAGCTCAAGGATCAATTAGCTCGGCTGTTTGGCGGACACTGCCATCAAAATTGGTAATTCAATAACTCTTGTGTCGGAGACTTAGGGCTAGCAGAGCCCCTTGAGGCGGACGTAGTACTTGAGCAATTGGTACTCGAATAATGATAAATGCTGCTGCTATAACCTGATTTCACGTCCATCGTAACAGATGGATCCTTCGTTTGTGCTCGGAAGGCAACTGTCGTGCTGAAGCAACACAATGTCTATGTTTCAATCAGTCCGCATACCTACAACTTCTAGGTTGATATATATGCGCCAGCTCCAGCTCTTCGAACAGCCAGAGTAAACATCTTATGGTTGGGTGGGAAGCATACATTGTAAAAACTCACATCCGACAGATATTCCAATGGAGCAGTCACCGCCGAAACCCAAATACCGCTTGTTTATGTCGTCGCGTAACATCCAAGCTACTCAATTTTATGCGCTGCGTCCATGTAGGAACGCTGATTGGAGCTATAGGAGACTTCCCTAAGCGTCTGACCTCCGATACAGAACAGGGCATAAATAGAGCCAACCATCGTTTAGCGCTGAGCGCGATGACATTAGCAACGCCACCGGATCGCGCCTCCCGCGCGTTTAGGCTATGCACCACTCTGCGTCGTTGCGCGGTGCCTTTGAAGACTTTAAAACACTCCCTGCCACCAGGCTCCAATATATCGAGACTTAGACCACCTACCCACTTGATTCACTTACGAAACGGCTAAGTAGTATCATTGAGATTCGTGCCACATCCCTCTGCAGCATCGCGTTTGCTATGTTACCTTATCAAATAACCGAAACCACCACCATTCTGGCACCAGATTCAAAAATCGGGACTCTTATTGGGCCTCGAAGTAGGTTTGTATAATATAGACTTGTCGAATACAAATCATAATCGGTTGCTATAAGGAGGGACGATTGACAACATCCGCAAAATCTATCAGGTTCGAGTAGATATACCGCGCCGGCACCGCAAAAAATTATCGGAGTGCAAAAAACCCTCTACGAGCTCGGAAGACATAGTTCACATTAAGATCCAAGGCCATAAAGATCAAGTAGACCTTGTTGGAAGTATCGGTCGATTGGCGCTTACGGCGCTCACGAGTGGCTGGCTATACAGTACCAACCGCATTTAGTGCGGGCGAAGTTTTTCATGTATCTTAGCTCTCGTACCCAATCCTATTCGTGGTATGTGACTTACAAAAGACCTTACTGTACAAGCAATCGAAAGTCTTATCGCTTTGAGCAGTCATATCAGCCCTGCTCACAAGCACGACACAGTACGTTTGGACTTCTTCTTCGATGCCTCTAGATCTTTGGAGTATAACATAACAATGATTCATTTCAGCCGATTGATATTCCTCAAGAATTTCACGCCGATTTGATTGGAAAGGGCGGGAAGAATGTTGGTCGTCTAGAAAGGAGATATCAAGTTCGGATCATATTCGGGGGGCCAATGAGCGATAGGGAGATGAGTAACAGTGTTTTGATTAGCGGGCAGCAAGATGACGTTGAACCTGCCAAAGAGGAGAGTCTAGAGGTGAGCAGACTGGCAAGGATATTTGCTTCTTTTACCATCGTGGCCGCCAATTAGCTTTATAAATTTGTACTCGAGGAGCGGAAAGCAAGGGAAATCAAACCGGGGCTAGTGTGGGTCTCCAAGAACTCGGTCGGCGGTATCATTGGTCATCAAGGCGATATGATTCAGGCCATCCAGCGGGAGACCAACACGACAATTCATCTGTCGGAGGACTGGGCGCCTGACAAGGCTACAGTCCGCCTTATAGGCGGGGGTGATGGTATAGCCACCGCTATGCGGCGAATCCGAGGCATCGAGGCTAAAATGGGTCGAGAAATCACAACGGAAATTAGAATTGACCCTCACTACTACAGGTGAGCATATTCTGTTGAGAGCCCATATAGGACACATATAGCTTACACAGGCATTTATAGGATCTTGATTGGTTCGGGGTGCCAAAGTCTTCATTCCATAATCGTGCAGGCAGGAGGTCCTTTAGACGTGAAAGCACAAGCTCGCGCTATTCGCTTGTGAGTATCATGCTGCTAACCCATGATGAAGCCTTTCTGAATTTATGTGTTATAGCCCTCACCCATCGGATCACTCTGACCTTGTGAAACTGTACGGGGATCCAAAGTTTGTTAGGCGCATGGAGGCAGAACTAGAGAGGCGAGTGGCGGAACTAAAGCACTGTTGAATAAGCTTAATGTAGCAATCTGACACGAACTACCAATCCTCAGACTCCGAGTGTTATTTTTTTATGATATCATTTTGTGTGCCCGTCGTAGAAGTTCGAAATCCTTGTGTAATAGTATGCAAGCTGGTCCACTGACCGCTGCTCCATAAGTTGGGTGCGCTTGACTTTCGGCCGGGCAAAAATCATTGAGACAAAGCATTTCCATCTGCCAGGAGATGATGCTCCTAAAGCACGCTTTCGTGATTGAGCTCAAAAATAAGACTAATCCGTAAATCTACCTTCTATCTTATGGCTTACTAGTTAGTACGTAAAAGGTTATCAGGAACACATTTTTGTATCTCTCGAGCCGCCCCTTATATGTAGTAGGTAGATCGAGAAATACCCCCCAGCCCTCGGTTGAAGCATCTGCTATGGTTTGAGCGAGTGTATGCTAAACCTCAAACGACGCAGATTTTCACTTGTGTGTTCAACGCTTTGATTTACACCAGTTGGTCATTTCTTAACACAATTTCCTGTTTTGTCCTAAGCCCGATTCCCGTTCTCCAATAGTATTTTGTACATTGCATTTCGTTGCTTTGGTCTCTCACGTCTTGCAGCTTGCCGACCTTTCTGTTGTCTGCTTGCTGCTTCTCCCGGGTACTTTCTGCTTTTTTGGTTACATCATTTGTCAGGTCGGATTCGACTCACTCATACTTACTCTTTGGTGATCGCTGTATGCCCAACATGCGTCACTTTGCTTAAAATCCTGAAGGATGGCCTGGTAACGCCATCCGTGAACTCGAGCCTGGACTATTAAAGCGATGCAGATAGATGAATGAAATTATGATCACAGAATTGAACAAGACTGAGAGCTACAATTCTTCGGTTGGGTTGGAAGACCAGATTGCTAAAGGGCCATGGCATGATACAGACTATGCTTTAGTGATGGATGCAAACCAATCACCGACCATCATACTAGAGTATCAGAGCAAACTACGAAACTATGCCGCAAACGTTCGCTTGCAACTCTTGGACCACGCATGGATCGGGATAGAGGATGCAATCGCCTCGAAACCCTTTGCAATAGAATCCAAAGAGCGCGCCTGGTATTTGAACAGAGCTTCGTTAATGGGCTCCTGGTAGCTGTAGTTGGCCGAATTGGGCTCTGCTGGAGGTCTAGAACTTGAGCTAGAGCTGAGAGGGGATACAAGTCCACAATCAGGTACCCGGAACAACCCCATCCCCGTAATAAGACAACCCATATTCGGTATAAGAAGTCACCGGAGTGTGTCTGACGTTTGTTTACAAAGATCCTTGAGGGTTCCAAGTACTTACTGAATTGACGAGATTTGGCTTTCGTTCTCGGTTATACGCGTATCAAGAAGACGAATCGAATCAACCTGTGATGCGCTAAGCTTGGAGGCAAAGCAACCGGTAGCTGTTTATGAACCTACGGAATAATCGTGAAGCGACTCATTGACCTCTTGGGTCGTGTTTTCGAGAGCCTCTATGGTATCGGTGGCCTTGATGAATCGTGAGAGACGGCTCGAGTGAGTGACGGTTTTGTTGAATCCCAGTATGGAATATCGAATGTACTAGAATAGTGTAGCAATCGCATGACTCGCATATATGCACTAGATACCTACCGAATGTTCTAGGAGGTACTAGAAAGACTGAAATATGTGTATATAAGGAGCGCATGCAGGCTCCGTAGGTACTCATCCCCGTAGTTAATATCATACCAGTTCTATCGTCTTAAGCACACTGCGCTACGCGCATTCATTGCATGACTATATACAACACCAACTTCAACAGGTTTCATCAAAACGAAGTAGACCATAGCCTTATAGCGCTCAGGGAAGCAACGCATCGTAGTCTTAGCCTTCGATTATATCACCTTGCGTTGAAGCTCTCCGAGCGCTGTCGCGAGATCTGAACAGTACTATCGGAAGTTATCTTGGCCTAAAGCACGGCTCACCTGATACTTCCATGGATATTTAGAGAATAATTGACAACCTGGATCGGCACAATGCGTACCATATTCAACCCGGCCGTACACTCAAAGGGAACGACGATCCAGTTCCAGACATCGAGGCCCTAGGAGTGATCAGGCTACTAGACGGGTATCCGAGCGGACTGTATGAATACAACAAGCTCTTCAAGGCCTCGCACAACTCGTTGAGACAGCCCCGTGTCTCGCAAATGGTCTCACACACAACGCTACCTCGAACTCCCGACCACGCGTAAGGTATAGCATATACAAGCGTACCTGAAGTGGTCTCGATGACTGAGACCAAAAGCCAAGAGGATCCGGTCGAAGGTAAAACAGATGGGAGCGAAAGCGGAAACGATGATGCACTCATAAGTGACGAGAAGGAGGAGGATCTAGTTGAAGCGTTTAAAGCACCAGGAGACGACGGAGAAGGCGGCAAGGCTGAGTGGGAGCCCACCGACGATGAAGACGACGTAGAAGGGGATGAAGAACAAGGTGGGCTCGGTATTATGCGTTGTCCAAGCTCGAGACTAGGCGGTCGGCCTAAATTTAGCGCTGTGACAAATACATGCGGAACAACGCCAAACAATTTGTCGGGTGCGCCTACTAGAGGCTCGTAGAAGCCGTGAGAGTTATGGAGCTTATTTACCTTGATTAAGCGATATCTTAAGATATATTCTATAACTATGACACTTGTAGAGACGCTTCCTGTATTCAAAATCGCTAGAAATATGCCGATTCTACAGATTGAGTACAAATTCAAGAACACAAATCAGCACGAAAATCGACGTAGAGAAGCTCCAAGTGTAGTACAAGATGTTTTGCTAACTAACAGTCCGAGCGGAAAAAAGAGTGGGAGGACGAGCTACGGCTGCACCGACGGATGGACCTGGTCGGATTTCGCTAAGTCCCACAGGCTCGCTCTGTACCAGCCCTTTTGGCACTGCTGCTCCTCTCTCGCTTCTTTCCTTGACTCCCTTAGCTTCTGTTCCCCTCTTTCGGGAGCAAGCACGCGCCAGAAGGGATTGTCACGAGCCTAGTAAATTACAACGACATCTGAGCTTGAGTACATGGCTCATCTGCTTGTCTATCCGGAACGGTGACCACGCAGTGGCGTCATCGGTGACGCACTGGGTGGCTGTGCAGTCCATTATTATCTCACATTTGCCAGGAACTGCTTCGCCCATCATTCTTGACGCTCCAGCCCCATGACATCCTGTCACACTGCTCTGCCATAGAGCACCACCTCCCTACCCGCCGCATTGACATTGGTTGCGCTAACTCTCAACGCTCCTGGCAAGATCTCAGGTAAAAACAGAAGAGGGAGAATAGGTTGATCACTTTGGAGCAGGGAAAGCATGGTGAGATGCTCGGTAGTTACTGCAACCATGAATAATCGAGAGAACGAGGCGTGAGATTCTTCAATTCTGTAGTCGGTGACTACCGCCCTCGTGAGCAGCGAAAACAGGCGAACGTGTGTGACATTTTGTTTAGAGCGGTGTGTTCCACGTTAATTTATCGACATCACCCCAACCAGTCCTTGGTAAGTATGCCTGTTAAAAGCTGATTCAAACGTGGACCAAAGTTGCTCCTGTGATCTTATTCGCATTCAAGGTGATCCTTGTGCTAACAACGCCGATTTTGAGTTGAAATAAAATCCTTTTATAGAAAAGATAACCAAACTACAATCGAACAAAACCCAGACGTTCTATATAGCAAGCTATGCCGCGATTGCGGCACACCTTTTAGTTGAAGCGCCACGAGAACCCAGTGAGTTTGCCAGTCCCTGTAGAAATCATGTCAGCGAAAAGTTATGCTTGTGGATGCTAGGTAGCTCACCAAGACCAGAGAACTGCTGGAACGCAGAAGGCGACAAATCAATATCCTCGGTGCCGCAGGCATAGCACCTGTCGACAATGCCAACAGTGATGGACTTGCCGTTCCAGGTGGCGGTGGCAGTCTTTCCGCAAGCCTGGCTGTGGTTCGGGTTGCCGTCTGTCCAGTCGTAATGTAATTAGGATATATGCGCTTCATTCCAACTCTGACACTGACCGATCATCATCTGCTGGAAGAGACCAGTGCCGATGGCGGCAACCCACTCGTCGTCACGCTGTATAATGATGTGTTAATGTGATGAAGAAAACATGATGCTATGTTCACGTACGTTGTTCCATCCGCAAGCACCAGTCCCAGCGGAGGGGTTGTCTAGAATCATGTCGGAACGTGCATATATGGTTATAATATTGGATGATTCGCTTACAGTAAGTGGCCTGTAGCCCAAAAGTTAAGAAATCATATTGGAACAATAATAAAATAGCAACTTACCCATCCGTAGTGAGTGTCGTAGGGGCCGCGTGCGACAAGCTCGGTTGCGTTGTGGACAGGTGCAGCAAGAGCGGTGCCAGTCATTCCAAGGCCGACAACGGCGAAAGAGGTAATCTTGGCGAAGGAGAACATGTTCGAATGTGTAAAAGTGAGGAGAGGGTAGGTGAGCTGGATAGAAGTGGTTTGGGAGAGCTGGTGCCCTTCAAACCTAGTTAAAACCATTCAATTTATACTAATGGGTCTCCCCATATGCCGACCCCTCCATCGTATGGTCTAACTATGCGCATGCAGTACGGTGGAATGTGTCTACCGATACTTGCGGTTGGCTAGGCGTGAGCCGCCTGCACGTCGCCTGCGATGTGAACCTGGGCTTCTCGTCGGCCGCGCTCTCCGAGACCGACCCAACCATGTGCACCGCCGGAATGATCAGTCACAGCGAGGTAGAGCTCCGACAAGATCGGAATATGTATTCGCTTTGTTCCTGTTTGACACCATAGTTGATAGAGACATCATCGGTTTTGTTGACTAGCCAACTATACCTAGACGTATCAAGTATCAAAAGATCAAATGTTACCATATATGCTACCATGGTTTGACGTTTGACTCTTTCGGTTACCTCGGGTCAGATGCGTTCGGCACGAACAGGAGCACGAACGCAAATTACCTCGGCTGTTGTTTGGCGGCTGCCGCCATCAAAATTGGTAATTCAATAATCAATCCACCGACTCCTAAATGGATGCGCGTAGCTAACCACCCAGCGGTATCATCAAGTCATTTTTCGACTCAAAATGTGCGCAATCGGTTGCCCTCTGGAATGCTGTTGTGTGCATTATGGGAAATCAAATACTGCCTTGGGTTTATCAACAGGCAAATATCCTGGCATGAGGAGGTGCGGGTACCTCATTTTGGCGGGAGTTCCAATAAGTTGAAATTTATTCGCATTGATAGGTTTGGAAGTGGCCAGTCTGGAGGTAAATAAAGCTTAACCGCGGCCCAAAACGGAGGTAAACTGGTACTTTATTCATTCCGCCAACGTTCAGTGCAGAGTAAAGCAATGCAAGCGAGTAGCATAGATCGGTGGTCATCAAACGTGCGGCAGCCACCTCTGAGCCGCGTATGAAGAAAGCGAAGGCTTCCGCATCGGTCGTGCTTTCCGAGGCCAAGGAACTATATGTGGCAGCTGATTGTTGAAAACGTCCGACAACCCCGGACCTAGCACTCACAGTCGAGTTTGCTAGCGTGCCGATTTGTCTGGCTTGCCCTCTCATGCCCGCCTAATCCAAAAAGGTGTAACGCAAACTCTAAACCGAGAGGAAAGCTGCTGCAGAAGATACTTCTCTGACGATGGTGGACCGAAGCGGGATGCTGTTACAGCAATATGGTTCCCACATTTGGCCCCCGTCGCTTCGTATAACACCCAGACTTGGGTGCGAGTTAGATGGCTACTTGAGGGTACGAGAGCGGCATGGTGAATATCCCGTTATGAGAAAGAGTGAAAGTAATGGGGTAACTCGAACCATATGCCTGTTTATGCGCCCCTGTAAGATGGAGACGTCCGGAAATCTCGCGTGAAACGGGTTTTCTGACGTAACGTACCCAAATGGGTCTATATAAGCGTCCGGAAACCATTTAACCCGGGCGGTTGGATAGACCGTATCTGATACGCTTCTGATTCGCCTCTTGGAGAAGTTGGAGAATCTGGGATGACATATATCAACTTCTCGTATATTTCCGACCGGATGTCACAAGGTCGTTTCTTACAGACTTTCCGCACGTTTATCTGACATAGTGTATATGCGCAAGGCGTTTACGGTTTAAAGAGGCAATGGATGACTTCCCGTAACGGCTAAAGCTAAAGCTAGGCTATTCTAAAGGTGGGGAGATTATAATAAGGACTAATCAGACATTAGTGGATTATGACGTCATCCAGACTTTAGCTTAGCCTAGCTTAGCTTTAGCTCTTACGGGAAGTCATCCAATATTGACCGCGTTCATTATGGAGTTTACTTCATTACTAAAGGATATATTTGCGCGCTTCCTATACTAGAAAGTCCCATCTTATCCGATAGTAAGAACACTAGACCTTGTCTAGGGCTATTCCAGCCTATAGGCCACCCGATATGAACGACCTAGCACACACTGGTTAGTTTCTTCAAGAATTTATGCGATTAGCTATATGTCTTCTCGATATTCCTGATTATCGCTAGCATTGGTTCAAAAAGTCGAATACAGCTGATTGGCAAGGAGAAATCCACCGCTAGAATGGTACAATTTTAAAAGACTTTGAACTGTAGTAGGCGGAGCATTGAGTTGCGCAATGTTTGGCATAGAATAAACAGCGCACTGCGAGACTTACTCTACAAGCTTTCCATATGTCCTGCATCGTCCTCTGTATGTCCTGGGATACAAGTGAAGCGGAAGCCAGTTGATGCCGCTCAACTCGCCGGGCATGGTCATCAATACGCTGTTTGATATAATATCTCTGAAATTCTCCAACGGTCTGGAACTTGGTAACCATTTGAATATTTGCGACTCTTTTGTGATCCTTTCCGACGTCCTATTTGTTCAAACAAAGTTTTGTCAAAAAAGGGGTAATAAACCAAAATTTAGAGCTAAGGTGCATACTTCTGACAAAACATGTATCGTCAAACGTGGCTGACGCTTCTCCAACGCATTACTAAGGCTGGAGGCCAAACCCGGGGCAATAAGCATGCTTTGGAGTTCTATGAAGTCATACTTGGTGATAACCTGTCCTAATAGTACTTGCAGATCCACATGATCAGCTTGTATATCGGCGTCTACCGCATCCATGACAGCCGATATATAAGTCGAGGGGATGTGTTTCTCCTTTTCACCCATATACGAGACTGCGTGGAAGTCTCCTTCTTCCTCATCAAGTTTTGCTAAGTTGTGTAACATGAACGAGGCGCAAAATGCGCTGAGGGTAGTAAAGGGTATACTATCTGTGGCACGTCTCAGATATTCCCCTGCATAGTGATATGAATATGAGTTATTCTACACCGGTTGAACAAAACTTACAGAGTGACTCGTCACGATCGCCTACTTCTAAGATTGAGATAACGCCAGAGGGGAAGAGCAATGCACGGAGAATGCCTATTGGGAAGCAAAGAACTCTCAGAGGCAGAGATACAGGGCGTTCAAGCTGTCTCAAGCGTCGTAGGGATTCGTATCCACTTGTAGTGTGGTCGAGAAGCCAACTAAAGTATTTACCGCATGCAGCCACGTACAAATTTGCTAGACGTTCGTTTTCCAAGATCATTCCAACCGCCCGATTACCAGCCATAGTATCAATTTCTCGGAGGCCATGAGCACAGCGACTTTGACCTTCCAGGAGTAGATCAGTCGCAGGTACTATCACACTATCAAGACTTTGAGATAGGGGATGATCCCAAGAGGTCACCCATAATGTACGGGATATGGCTATATTGTATGCCGCAAGGCAGTCACTGTTCGTCGTCAAGCACTGTCGCAGCACCTGGAAGACGGGGTCTGCTGCACGAGGATTGTCTGGATCTAGTGCTGCGCACAGCCTCAGCATGACGTGTTCGTTTGCAGCGGCTCCTGGCGAAAGGCTTGACAATTTGTTCAAAACAGATTCGAGACAAGAATCCCAAATGTGTCCAGCTAGACCAGCCTCCCAGTTTGCCACACGCCGAGTGAGTACAGCGAGAATAGTCAGGCATAAAAAATAACAATTCCAACGTTGCAGAGTGTAAACGCTGCATGGCTTGATGTTGTGCATCGCATAGCATATAGCAAGGACATGAAGCACGTCAAAATTTTGTCCAAGGTCAATCTCAGCAATAAGCTTGGAGTCCGTGGCAGCAAGTGAATACTTGTCTTTAGGGAACCACTGGATAAGATCGTACGACTTGCACCCAAAGTATCTAATAGCGTCGGTTCGCGAGCCTTCTCCCATACGCTCTACTCGGCACACTGCCCCATCGCTGAGTTTAAGAAGCAGATACTCGTGATAGAATGGACCCTGTATGCAGTGACGATGCTCAATGGATCGGAATGTGGTGCTTGATACTTTTTGAGACTTGTACCACTGCATTACTTTGCAGTTCTCGTTGCCCCACTGTTCGTGAAACCTCATATCCAAGCAGCGTTCGCGATCGTTTGACCCGGCCCAGGCAAGTAAGCGACCTGAGAGGAGACTTGAGGCAGCCAGAGAGCTACCTGCAACGTCTTTGCGTTCCCAGACTCGTGGTAAACGGAACTGAAAGTCTCGGAGTGAGTTCATGGCCTATGAAGCTGAAGTGTAGTCGCAACAGTTGGGTTACGAGGTCGAACCAGTGGCACGTTGGCCTGGCTCAGAGTTTTAAGCGCTAGCCGATGGTTGATGTTCTACACTATGAATGTGGCTGTGATACAGCTCGAGGGTCGCATGTTTCACAACGTGTTCTCCTCAAGCCAGTTTTGAATCAAGTAAGCCCGGCGAGCTATACCTGATATAGGGGACACGAGCTAACATAAGAGTACAACACGCCGCTGGAATTTGAAAAGGGTGGCCCCGGTCAGAGGGAATCCGGTCGCTGGACCAAAGGTTAATGAGAGGGAATATCTAGTGTGTTGAGTCAGGTCGTGAGCGCGCGAGTATACTTTAGGGGGGACGGAAACCCCGGGGTCAAAACCCCGAGAACCAGATACATAAACCTAGTATGCCCCTATCAGGCAGTTTCGTAGTCCGACATGGTAGCGGATAGAGCACAAGAGCAACGGTCTAATAGCCGTTGAAACACATTTGTTCAACTAGGACGGTATCCATACGTTTCCTATCATAAACGGTCGAGTCGATATCTTCGCAAGAGCTATTTTTATTATTATTGTGATAGCGTCCTGCTTTCATTTCCTTATAAAGCTCGTTTGTATTTGTCTAGAGTAGATTTGTACATGGAAATAACTTGGGTTCGCACATTATATCGGACATCTGAGTAAACTACTGATGTGTGAAGCTATCCCCATTGACCCATGCCCAGTAATCTGTTCCTTAGTCTCCCACTTAACCTATTATCCAAAATAGTGCTGTCGTGAGCGTTCAGTATATCTGAAACCCCGCGAGACTCTGCCCAACGGCTAATTACTACGGCGGGGGCTTCTATACCAGTATAACCTTGGGCAGATGAAACGACGCCTCGAGAAAGTCCTAGAGCACGCAGCGAATGAATCTGAATAAATTCCTTGATTTTGTCTTGCAGGCGATCGTAAAGGGTAAAACCAGCCAGAACAAATACCTCAAGAGCAGGAAATCGAGGAGTTCGACCATCATGCGAAGATATCATCAAGGATTCCAGCGTGCCTGTTATATCTACTTTATCTCGGTCATGCATTGTGTTCAAAATCATATTCCGAAGTGATGTCAACGAAGAGAAATAGCGTTCCATCAGAGAGATATTGCGAGTTTTTATGTCCCACAGCACAATCGATACAATGTGTGCCTTCGACATAAATAAGGTGATACTATCCACGACGTCCGTGGGTGAGTCGTAGACCTCAACTTCGAAGTGAAGGCCATAGTTGCCAGGCGAGACTAACGAGAGGAGTCGAGTAAGTGCTTTTGGGTTGATCTCACGGAGAGAAAGGAACCGCAAATCAGGGAGATTGACTATTGGGAGGTGATGATTGGAACCTTGCTCGATATGTAACTTGAGCAGCTCGATTAGCCGTAGTCCCGGGCTATTGGACATAGCCAGAGCTAGATCATCCATTTTTAGTGTGCTGGCATGAATAGAGCGCAACTTCAAATTGACGAGCCCTCTCAAAGACTGGATAGACCACGGGATCGGTTCGATGTAACCCGAGGCAATATCGAGACCAAGTGACTTCAAAGACTGCACTTCCTGTGAATCGCAGAGCTTGAATATCGCATTCACAAGAGTAAAGGATGACCAGTACGGGAAATCGAGTGACGCGATGCGAGTCACATGTGGAAGTAGGACTTTTTCGATCTGAGATATCAGGCTTCCAGTTACATCCTCTGTGTCCACCGACCAACCAAGGTGAATATGAATAGGGACACTACCCGAATGTTCTAGCCACGTAGGCCCGAGTACCATATTGGAACGCTGAGGATCGGGATTCCAGCGCATCTGGAGGTCGACGTGAGTCCACAAAGCGCTGGTCCGGATCGCGATCGATCGCCACCGAGAGCACACCGCTGTGATAATGAACAGGCATTTGTTCTCCCAAGCTTTGTTTATTCTATACAGGCGACAATGACAGGAGGTGCCGTAAATGAATATTCGAGATAGAATCTCTGGGGGTAGCCGTACTTCCACGGACACTAGCGTGGGGGGTTGGTTGGCAAGCCCCTCGAGTGGTGTGTGGGGTTTTGAGACCTTATTTCGGATGCGAATGGTCGGTCTCATGCAGAAGCGTGCGCCAAGAATGAGTGTGTTGGTGATCGGGTGTAGTTGAAGAGTTCGAATACCAGAGCTTGAACACAGGACAGGGCTCTTAAAAGGTTTGAGCTAGCTTTTTCGGTACGAGCTTTTGTTGGAGCGAGTGCTTCGAGCGATCGTATATCGTGAACGCGGCAGAGTATGGGAGGGAAGGTTTATGTTCAGTTGCGATCGCCGTCTTTGTTACCAGTGCAAGAGTGCTTGTGCGTATTTGCACCGATGTGAAATTGAATCTTGGCCTGCTCGTGATGACCACCATCCAGGATGTGATCTCTCGTCTCCGTCAGCCGGTACCATCTCTGGAAGAACTCGAATCGCTGCTTATCACTCCTCTCATATCCTTGGGGGTTTCTGTACCGAAGACTTCTAAGCCGCTGCGAGTGGCTGCTCCCAACCTGCGTCAGCTCGGTACACTCCAGTCCACAATCCTAGCCCACGTATACCCCGTATGGGCCGATGAAACCAGTCTGTGCGAATTATATTTTATCCCACCCAAGAATGCTGCCAGGGATCAAACAAGCGCTGTTACGTGGCCTTTGGTGTCCAACGGATTAGCTCTCCTCACTACACCTCCGCTGTCTCGTTTCTCCATTCGGCTACTCGAAACGTTTGTTCAAACATACTCACTTGATGACGTTTGGTATATGTGGAAATCTGTGGAGAAAGAAGCATCGGGGGGTTGGGATAGAGCGCTGACATCATGGATGAGCATTCCGGGCAAGGTCGCGAACGTCCTGTCAGGACCTGGATCGAACGCGAGCCGAGATATTCCCAATGTTCTATCTTTCGAGTAAGGCGATCTTTCGTATTTAAATATTTGAGCATAGTTGCCTTATTGACGACTAGGACGCATTCCTCACAGACATGCCTTGCTACGGAGCGAATTATTTGGGGCACAGCGATAAAGGAACAGCTTGGGATGTGTGAGTACCATTAAATATCTCGTGCTCCAATTCATCTGAGCTTACTGTTTTTATTTTGATGCATACCAAATCTTTTGACCTGCCAATGCTGCTGTTGCCTGTTTGCAAGATGTAGCAATAGAAGGCGACATCGAAAAAATGACGCATCTAATATCGAAACTCATCTCTACTGGCCATTTCTCACAGGACTCTCCTTCGTTTATCCCGCTCGCCCTCCCTCAGATTACCACTCGCCTCGCAACGACCCATGCTCAAAAATACGCTGATTTGTGGCCACGGATCACTGCAAGCCTTTCCGGACCTCACCTCCAAACATTCACTACATCGCTTCTGTACTGGTTGGACAATGGTCTACACCGACCGATGCAACCCAACTCTGCTCCTATCGGCTTACATCCTTCTAAAGCCCTTCATATCCTTCTTGGTCCTGCCGGTGGAGCCCCATCCGAAGTGTGGCATGTCATAATCGGAGGCGGAAGGACATGGAGCCGTGAGCTCGTCCGGGTGATTGTTGGTTGGGTTGCAGGTCTGGGCGCGTCACCAGAAACATTTGACGAAAAGGGTTTGGGAATACTCCTCGAGCATGTGCTCAATCAGTGGTCGGACCCACAACGCGTGGCCCGCGCGCTCCTGAGCGAACATCAATGTGAGAACGTTGCATCTTATCATCAGGTGTTCCGCCTTGAGAATATGGGCTGACTAGCTCGTTTTTCTAGATTTGACTAGCATTTTTCTTCTTGTCCTCGGGGCTTTGTCAAATCACTCGCCCGCCCCTCCAGATGATCCACCGTCAGACTCTTTCGCCGACCCGGTGCTAGATCTGAATGATTTGGACCCTCTTGAACCATCCGCACCCTCTACATCAACTGGAAACGGATCTACAACTCATCAGGCCCATCCTATTCTCGTCGCAACCTCGACTTCGCCACCCTTTCTGCGTGCGATATCCGCATATTTGTCCCAGCAAGATGAAGCAGTGAGGCGTTGTGGGATGCTTGCGGCCGAGGTTGTCACGAGTGGAAGGGTTGATTTTGGAGACTGGGATGGGGAGAAAGAATGGCAGAAATGGGCCAGCCAGTTGCGACACGAATCACGAGATATACTGGAGATTGTCCGCAAGGATATCGAACGGACAACCGCCATCCAGAAGCAGGATCCAGACGAGTTGGTCGATCAAGCGCCTGCGACGGAGGAACCTCAGGCAGATACGTCATCAGGAAATACACCAGTGGCCGAGCTCAAGGCCGTATCCGAACCAGACTCGGACGACGATTCTCTCGTTGGATATGACTCGCCCTCGCCTACATCGTCTCGAGCGCCTTCTCCCACTCCATCCGAACTAGCCGATCCTACGCTTCGACGGAAACCTATTCCTCGACCTGTTTATCTGGCGGAACTTGGCGCTCTACTTGTTGAGGCCCCTAAGAACGTGGTTGAGGTTCAGCCAAGTGAAACTTTCGGCGGAGGTGGGAAAAAAGTCCAGAGAGGTCTAGGTATATCTGGTGGACAAGGCGGAGATGCTGAGGACGAAAAGGGGCGGGTTGCAATGGCGCTGGAAGTTGGTGCAGAGCTAGTGCGAAGGAAGCGAGGATATGGGTCTGAACTTGGTACGCTCTGATCTTCGAGATAACCGTGCTTTAAACTGAAAAAATTGTAGACGAAAATGCAATAAATCTCGTTCGTTTGTTTATAGCATTACAGGACAACTTTGATCTCGACCACTTCGAAGACAGGAGGCAGGATGTCCTGGTGGCGTTGGTTGCATGTTGCCCTACTAAATCGGCGCCGTAGGTGGGCGGTTAATAATGTATTTGAACTCTTCTCTAACCTTGACACTGTTTTGCTTATCTCGGCAGTACAATCATAGAACAGTTTTTCCATCATCAGTATTCTACAGCGCAACGATTCACTATGCTCAATGCGTTGGCTATCGGAGCTCGAGAACTTGCTGGACTCCCTGTTCCTCCGTCACCCATTCCGGAAAATGACAAAAGACCAAGATTAGATTTTCCTAGCAAGGTGCTACCCGGTCAAGCTCACTTGCAGTACATTACGGAAAGCGACCTCCCACCTTCTACAGATCGGTTCACACCAGGTCAGCGCCGGATTGAAGGCATGCGCTCTCAGGTGTCTTCTATGGTCGAAGATATCAGCGGAATGGCCATTAATCGGAGTAAACAAGATACTGAAGCTCGTGTTCCACAAGCAGTTCGAGAGCGTGCGTTGAAGCTTGGACCTCGACCTGGCACGAGTATCGTTCCTCTGGACTCGTCATCTTCTCGGCCTCCTGCCGCAGCAGCGGTCGGTTATATCCCTGCTCAGACGCCGGTTGTTCCATTCTCTCAAGTGGCGGCCGAGTATTTTGTTGCCCCCTTGATCAACCGGTTCTGGATTTACTTACGCGGCTCTCTCGAGAGGGAAGCATATGGAAGTAGTAACCGAATTGGGACCGGTGTAAGAGCAGGAACAGGCACAGGGTTGATCCTAAGCCCGCTCATACTCGGACATTTCCTGGACACTCTTTCCGTCTTGCTGCATGCGGCACGGCATTCCCCCGCGTTCCTCCATGTTCTTGGCCCCGATGCTGCCGAGCTCGCGTTGACGGTCGGAACCCAGCCCATGTCAAAACTCAAAAAAGCGGAATCAGCAGGAGGGACGGATAGTCTTGAAGCCGAGGCTGGAGTACTGGCGGGCGCCCTGGAGCTCGCACTGAATGTTTTGGACGGCGCGATCGAACTTGACGGAGGACGAGTTTTGGCTGTCGAGCGAACGGATCTGCTGATTGGCATCGGTCAGTGGGCGTCGGCTGTGTTTGAAGCGTTGGATAAGGGCGAAAGGGTGTCTGGACGTGGAGGGGCCAAGGAAGAACGAGTTGTGAGGGTCGCGGCGGGGGTTTTGTTGACTGCTCAAAGAATCACGGGAAGATGGGGGCGGTCGATGGTGACGATGTAGCTCTGCGCATGCGTTGAATAATACAATATGATTACATACGGAATGGAGATGCGTGATGAATGGATTATGAATGAAAATAGCTGAAGTAATCATTTTGGAAGCTGGACCCGACGACCACGACCACCCATCCTCAGAGCTTCGAATCCCGGCGACACAAGATGGACTCACTTGAACAGTGGCTGAATTCTCAATCCGTCCTATCAAAGGCAATCAATGATTTCCTGGCCAAATCTTCCGACCTCTACGAGAATGGTCTTGTGGCGGACTTGGCCGTCTCGGCCACCGTCGTATCTCAGGTCTCATCTCGGGTCAGCGAACTGGAAACACTGCACCACAGCAACCAGGAGGCACTTGTCCTTACGAAACGCTTCTTAAACAATGCATGGAATCGGGCTCCGGTTAACACGCTTCCATTCGAGGTCCTCGCACGAATCTTCGAGCTTACGGCCGTACCGTTTTGTTACTTCGATCGAGATTTATCTTACTCGCAGGATAGAGAAGGCAAACATGATCGCTTGATCGACCTGTCTTCTGTTTGCTCACTCTGGCGCAAGATCATGCTGCAGTGTGGTTGGTTATGGGCACATGTAGACATGACGCTGAACTCCCAGAAAGGGTCATACCAAGCGTTCTGCCCTGGAATACTGTGGCTAGAACGATCGAATGGCTACCCTCTCCACATCCACTATGAGGCTATAGACGAAGAGCATTCTTTTTACAACCCTGTGTCTGATATATTACGGCCATATGCCAAACAAATCTCGACTATCACTTTTGGACCATCGTCGGAAAGCAGTGTAATACAAGATATTTTAAAGGTCCTCCATCAACATGGGGATATCAACTCTGTCACAGTACTCGAGATTCAAGTACCGAAATTCGGCGAGGGTTCAACCAATCGTACACCACTGCCAGACTGCTTTCGTAGACTCGTAAGGCTTGATCTACGACAGTGTGGACAAATGGGCTGGAGCGTCTACCAGCTTGCAACTGTCCTCTCGAATGACCCCTGCCTCCGTACGGTCAGCCTTCGGACGATATTTACCCGTTTTGAGAAGCACGACACCTTCCCCATGATTAATTTGCCTGAACTACGGTACTTTGACTTGCGTGGAGCTTCCGAGCACGTGGTAGAGATCATTCTTCCTTTGATTTCTCCAATTACGCGCAGGATACACTTTGGAGTCGATGTATACCACCGTGCTCCTACGGTTGCTTCGATAACCTCCTTTTTATCGCGGTCGTTTGTTACGTCCCTCGTTCTGTCTCAAGGCCAACCAGACTTCCCTGGGCCCTTGACCCCCTATATTCTTGCGGCCAGGAATATACAAACGTTGTTCGCGACACCTTGCACCGAGAAAACCGCTGATCGCTCTCTAATCGAATTGAAGACGTTAGCAGAGCAGGATGCTTTTCCGAGTCTAGAGGCACTATACCTAGTCGATAGGAAGATCGGCAAGAATCAGCAGGATGAAATAGAATCCCTTTTACGGAAACTAGCGCTGGATAAACTGGGCCTTATCAACTGTGGATTCAGATCGGTGGGCTCTTGTTGGCAGGATGAGTCGGCAGAAGAAAAGAAAACATTTATCGCGCATGTATCCTGCCGAGTGGCGAAGGTGGTCGATCTAAAAGTCTATGATGGATTCAACAGCAATTGGGAGAAGTTTGTACAAAACGAAGTGTTTGGCCGTGCGATTTAAGCCATGGACGTGGCCGACGATGAATGTACCTTTGTGCTGGCTCATATTTGGTATGCAAGCATAAATTTGTTGCGCTTCTTATTTGTGTGTAATGAATCAAGAACGTATATGTTCCATGCTGGGTACCACCCCTGGCAATTGGTGTAGAACCGAACAAAAAGTCCGCCTTGAATACGATAAGGCCGAAGTATCGTCCGTTTCAGTCCTCGAGCAGTGGTAACTAGGGGCTGCGTGAGGCTGGTATAGAGGATAGGTTTTCGTTGAGTGCAAGATCTGGCGTTCTCTAAAACCACAACCTCGCATCGTACCTCTGCGTGGGACTACGTGGTTATAGTATTTGATGTTTCGATATCTAGAAGAATCGCGCAGATTAAATACAATGTGGCAGACCCGCTGGGGGGTTGCGTGCTTTGTGTGTGCTTCGGGTTCGTTTAACCAAATAACCCACCACAAAAACCGCTGAGGTAACCGGGTCCAACTGGATCCGTCGCCTCTATCTCGTTGAATCTCCAGTTCGCAACATATGGACACATTCGGCGAATGGCTCGAGGCTCAATCGAACCTTAAACAGGCCATTAGCATCTTTCTCGAGCGATCTACCGCCCTTTGCGATGTGGATCCCATCCTGTCGGAGAGCACTGTCCCCAGTGTGGATTCTAACATAAACTCACTAGAGGTGGCACACCGCCAATGTCAAGATGCCTTTTTTATGCTTAAACGTTTTCTCAACAACTCAAAAACACGCACACCTATCAACGCACTTCCCAACGAAGTCCTCGTCCAGATTTTCTCATTCTCCATTCTCCCCGTTTGCTATTTCAAGAGACATGCTGTACCTACTTACGGAAGGTACAGCCATGACCCTTCAATTGATTTATCGGCTGTCTGCTCCCGATGGCGCTGGATCATGTGCAACCATGGCTGGTTCTGGTCTCATGTGGACATGGCACTTGAGGTCAACCAAGACAATTACGAGAGCTGGTTCACCAGAGAGCTGTGGCTTGAACGTTCTAAAGGTGTCCCCCTACACATCCACTATGGCCCTGTAATTTATGATCACGAGCATATCTGGGGTCTAGTAGATGTCCTGCGTCCCTATGCCAAGCAGATATCTACCATCACTTTCCCAGAACTACCGTCCATCTATTTCTTTAACGCCGTGGTAAACCTGTGCCGCGAACATGGAAATCTTGAATCAGTCAAAGGCCTTGATATCTGCGATCTTCAGCAAACTAGCGATTTTTGGGAAACGCTTCTTCCGTTTTCTAGCTATTTTCATCGACTCGAGCAAATAGAGTTATGTCAACCCGGTAATATGGTCATTGGACTTGATCAGATACTATGTTTGCTCTCTAGAAACCCGTCACTACGCACAGTCCGTCTTCACGGCATATCTTCGCCAGAAGACAAAGATTTCGCTTGGCCGCGTTTCGACCTACCTTGTCTACATCTTCTTGGTTTGTTTCACGCGGATGATGATTCACTGCGCCTTTTGCTCGATTCTATACGGTCCGTAGGCACAAGCGAGTTCCACTTGGGAATCGATGCCTCAGATGATGCCCAAGCAATTGCGGCAGTAACTTCCTTTATGGCTCGTTCAACGGTCACGTCTCTGCAACTAACGCAACCCCACCGAATCCAGTACACAACAACCCGCCCATTCTTTCAGGAAACGGAGAAACTAGATACAATTGTTCTACAGCTGACGGACTTCCAACCTGCTGCCCCACAGTTGGACGAATTACGATTGATAAAGGAACATGGTCTTCTTCCCAAACTCAAGACTTTGTGTCTCATCGCCAGAACGTGCACCCTTACAGAGCAAGGCCCGATTCAAGAAACACTGCCTGTCTTGGGTATACAAAAGCTTATACTTGTCAATTTTTCGTTTCAGAAATACCAAACTGACGACACCAAGAAGCGATTTATCAATGATATCTTGGACCAGGGTTGTAGTGTTCTGGGCGGAGACTTTCAAATCCCGAGCGACGAGTGGGACGCTTTTTTTCAGCAGAAGGTGATTGGGCGGTCTTTCTAAAGGTCCAACTGGACAAGAGGGAGTTTCCCGTCCATCTATTGTTTGATTATACGATTAATTGTTTCTGGGATGGATATATTGCGAGAAGAACTCTCTGAGAAGTCTCCCGCCAAGAACATGAAATGCATAGGGATTGGACATTCCGTGAATTGTGTTGGTTGGAGGTTTGTTCACTATATGACTAGTGGACCAGGGAAAACTCAGTCTTGATATCCATTCGCCTCTCACTTAATAGTGCTTTTGTATAACAGATGCACCACCGAGGGTAACAATATGACAGAATCACTAGCTGGGCTTGCCCCTATTTGTACCTTGATTACGAACAACCATGCTACAAAATTTCCAATCCAACGGCGTCTACCGGTCACACGCGTTTTATACTGAGAACAAACGGGTTTTAATATGTTAAACCTCATGTTTGAGCATTACAGCAATCGGCGGACGGCCTGTTCGAATGGCACCAATTCGTGTGAGGTCTGCACGTGACGCCGAGCCCATGCCGAGGAAACCACGTGGTCGGGCCCCGTCTTCCCCCCATGCCGGCTCGACGGCAAGGTATATTTGGCGACTTCGGGGAATTCGTCATGTCGCCCGAGGTCTTGAGCTTGACTCCAACCTGGCTTCTCACTCGTCTGGAGCTATATATAATCTGCATCATACCTGGTTATCCCCCTAACCTCGGTTGGAATGGAAAAGTCGGCACACCAACAGGACCTCGAAGGTAGGCTAATCTATCTTGACATATCTAATCTAGTCTTTTCACAATCATACAGCTACTCGCGCAATAGGAAACTCTCCTGCACTGAGCCCAACGGTTACGCTCGACGGTTCAGTTCACTCGTCCCCAGCTATCGACGTCGTGCCCTCCGAAAAAGAGAAAGCCAAATTCGTAGACTGGGATGGTCCAGATGATCCAAAAAATCCACGAAACTGGATATTTCGACATCGCTGGGCGGCAACTGCAGTTGTCTCGTTATTTACCTTCATGAGGTGTGTCTAAAGCGGGTTTGAATCTTGAACTAAGATTGACACCATCTTATAGTCCACTGGCGTCAAGCATGGTTGCTCCTGCCCTTCCGCAAATTGCCAAAGAGTTCAACCTTGCGCCAGGAAGCATTTTAGAGTCCATGACCATGTCGGTTTTTGTATTGGCGTATGCTGTCGGTCCCTTGATAATGGTAAGCATTTGATCCATCCTTCTCTCGCGCACTTTCACCAACACCTGGAAAAAGGGCCCGTTAAGCGAGCTATATGGACGACGGTGGATTTTACAGGGTTCTAACCTGGTGTTTCTGGGTAAATCCTGTCAACGTTCACACGAGCTCGTACTGAACCAGTGCTACATAGCATTTAACATTGCCTGTTCGCGAGCGACAAGCAGTTCTCAGCTCCTTGCATTCCGCTTTTTCGCCGGCCTTGGCGGATCCGCACCTCTCGCTGTTGGTGGGGGAACAATAGCCGACTTGTGGAGACCCGAAGAGCGTGGGATGGCAATGAGTCTATATAGTTTGGCTCCCTTGGTATGTTGGTGTTTAGTTTGGTGGAAAAGGTGAGGTGGCTCGGCTAACCGAGATGAACCGGCTAGACCGGCCCAGCTATTGGCCCGGTAGCCGGTGCCTGGATCGCAGAAAAGACGACTTGGCGCTGGGTCTTTTATTCGACCTCGATCGCAGATGCCGTTATTCAAGCTGTAGGAATCGTAAGTCATCCATATAATGATTTCTTCTGGCGCCATAGTTCACACGAATTAGTGGTATCTAAAGGAAACATACGCTCCAACCTTGCTTGCCCTCAAAGCAAAACAGCTCCGAAAATCAACGGGCGACGACACGCTTCGGACCGCACACGAAGAGAAACGTGGAAATGTTTCGACTATACGGTTCATTGGCTCATCGTTGATGCGAAGTATCAAATTTTTGTGCTTTGACCCGATTATGACTGTGATGGCGACTTACATGGCTGTTATTTATGGTATGTCGATTTGTTCGCGTGGTTGACAACATGATCTGAAAATGCTTATTGAAGGCACTATGTATCTGCAACTTACGAGTACGTGGATCTGTGATGTTCTCGGGCGGTTTAACTGATGCGTAGTTGTTTAGCTTTCGCATCAATCTGGACGACTAGATATGGCCAAAGCGTTGGCATCGCAGGTCTTCACTACATTTTCATGGGTGCTGGATTCACAGTGAGTCCCAAAACTCCCAGCGCTTTGTATGTATCCAAACAATAATTCTTCAGCTCGGGGCTCAAATTGGTGCACGAGTGCTCGACCGAATCTATAAATATCTTAAAAAACGGAACGACAACGTTGCGACGCCCGAGATGAGACTCCCATTGCTTGCAATTGGATCATTTTTGCTGCCTATCGGACTGTTGATATATGGTTGGACTGCTCAGGTAGGCTGCTTTCTACAAAATGATGCAGCAGTTGAAAGTGATGACCTGGATGTAGTACACAGTTTTCTGGTTGGTACCCGATATTGGGGTTCTGATATTCTGTATTGGTATGTCTCATAATCTTTCTTTAGACTGCTACGAGCTAACTCTGGATATAGGAATGATCGCAAGCTTCTTGTGTATCCAAACATATATCGTGAGTCTATTTATGCGCTCTCCGGAAGCACTACGCTTAACGAAACGGCAGGTCGACACATACGGGCTCCACGCCGCCAGCGCAGTTGCTGCGCTTTCTGCCTTCCGTTCGATCGCCGGGTTCGCCTTTCCCCTATTCTCCAGTAGGTAATATTTCCTTGCTTTCGATTGAGCAGTTCCATTGATCGTCTGAATGTAGCCAAGATGTTCTCGAAACTTGGCCTAGGTAAGCTTTAGTGCTTCATGCACTTCTGATGGCTTTAATCTGACGGACTTCTCGGCTTGTCTTAGGGTGGGGAAATAGCGTGCTGGCGTTGGTTGCGTTTGTTATCGGATGTCCCGCGCCGTTCTTGTTCTATCGTTATGGGCCTCGGCTAAGAGCGCTTGCCCGGTCGAGTCGTGTGCCAACCTAGGCCTCCCTCTGATCTATGCCTATTTTCATTCTAATCACTGTTATTTATAATCCAAAGATTTTTCATCAAAGCCTAGAGTGCATATGTGATCCGATACGGAGAGGAATTATTCGCAGCCATCAAGTGGGCAAGCATCATACCCACCATCGAAGCCGATTCCGTGTAACCACGCCGTAAGATCGCTTCAACCGGGCCGGGCCACCTGTTATTAAACTTAAGTGGGCGTGCCCGATCTGTGTTCGAGGTTTCAAATCAGAGTGGTCCACGCTTAACTACTGTACCCAGGACAACTGACCACGCGGAACGATCCAACGGAAGCCAAGTGACCATATAGAATTTTCTTTCGTTCTCTTCCCTTATGGTTTCACATTAATTCTCTTGCCTCCCGACCAATGACCATGACGTCGTGTGATTGTTTATAGGGGCCCGTGACACGTCACGTGTCCGTGGCTCGCCGAACGAAGCGCGCCTCGCGTGCATCTATCTACGCGTGTGATGATCGCGGTAGCTAGCGTAATGAGCTCCATTTATGGCCGAGTAGGCTGAATGACACGATGAATGCGCATATATAAACTCGGTAATCGAATGTGCAGTATCACAGCACCTTTCTCCTTCTTTGTGTTTTACCGGGATGTTTCGTCGCCTGATTGCTCTGGCTGTGGCAACCACGGCTGTCGTCGCAGCTCCCACAAACTTGGAGGCGCGTGCCCCGAGTGGATCGAAGAGTAAGTCCACGTAAGATTTCAGAGAGAGCGATGAATCAATATAATACCTCCTGCAGACGTTATTATTCAGATGTTTGAATGGAACTGGGACAGTATCGCAGCAGAATGTACCAACTTTATTGGTCCAGCAGGATACGGGTTTGTCCAAGTATGTCTCAGTCTTATAGACTTCTATTGCGAGCCAATCTCACATTTCGAGGCAGGTATCACCGCCTACCGAGCACATAAGCGGCTCTCAGTGGTGGACTGATTATCAGCCGGTCTCTTACACGCTTACGTCTAAGCGAGGGAACAGAAGCCAGTTCCAGGTGGGTGTTTTATTGGTCATATATATGTTCTGTGCAAACCGGTTATGTCCAGAACATGGTCACTACATGCAAGGTATGTCTATTGGTTGTCAAAGAGTGGACTTGACAATGATTTATGGTCTCAGACTGCTGGTGTCGGAGTAATTGTTGACACAATCTTCAATCATATGGCCGGAATCGATGGCGGTACTGGCGTTGCTGGCTCTTGTGAGTGTTTTCCCACAATTTATTATAGTCGTCTCTAAACTTCATGAGCGCCTCCAGCATTCAGTATGTTTGCTAATTTGAATCAGCAAGCAAGTCAACAAATATGACATGAAATTTATAGCGCATTACAACTACCCCGGAATCTACCAAACTCAAGATTTCCACCACTGCGGCCTCGAGCCCGGAGATGATATTGTCAACTATTTCAATCGAGTCGAAGTGCAAACATGCGAGCTTGTCAACCTTGCCGAGTAAGTATATCATTCGGCAAATTCCTGTAGCGCATATACTCATTGCCATATAGCCTAGCCACCGAGACGGAATATGTGCGAGGTCGCCTGGCGACATACGCAAATGATCTGCTGTCATTAGGGGTTACAGGCCTCCGCCTTGATGCAGCCAAACGTAATTACGCTTGATGATTGCGCCCGAATCCTTCTCAACTGGCGATTCTACAGACATTGCTACTGGCGACATTAACAATATTCTAGGAAGGTTGAACTCTAAGCCTTACATTACTCAAGAGGTGATAATCATCTAAATTAATTATCACGCTTATTGACTCTGTTTCTAGGTCATTTACGGTGCTGGGGAGCCCATCCAACCATCTGAGTATACCAGCAACGGAGATGTGCAGGAATTCCGCTATACGTCTGCCATTCAAACTGCCTTCCAGAGTGGTGGAATCTCAGGACTCAACGGACTTGAAAACCAAGGTGGTCCCTATCGACTTGCTCAAATAGTAGCTCGCTAACAGATTTTGTCCTTATTTGCTAGGCTGGATATCGGCTGCCGGTGCAAATGTATTTGTTTCTAATCATGACACAGAGCGTAACGGTGCATCTCTCACATACAAGTCCGGTTCTATCTATACCCTCGCCCACGTCTTCATGATGTACGTTCATAACGCTGTCTATAGGCATTTATTATGATCGCCTACTAAACAGTACCTCTTATGATAGGGCATACCCATACGGTACTCCTACCGTGCTTTCGTCATACACGTTCTCAGACAAGGATGCCGGTTCCCCGAACAATGGTGCCGGGTCTTGCTCTGGCTCCGGTGGAGCAAACGGTTGGCAGTGCCAGCACCGTTGGAATGCTATCGTCGGAATGGTCAAATGGCGTAATGGTGTCAGCGGAACGCTTAATAACTGGGTTACCGGCACCAACCAGCAGATCGCATTTGGCAGAGGTGAGAGACTGACGAATTAAAATTAAACTCGTTTTGTTGACGCCGAAGGTTCAAGGGAGTACTGGATATGTTGTAATCAACAATGCAGACTCCGCATGGTCGCGCACTTTTACTACCCCATTGGCTGCCGGGTCCTACTGTGACATGATCTCGGGATCAGCTTCTGGGGGCACATGCACCGGATCATCGTATGTATTACTTCATACGCGTGATATGTACTCAAAATTAACAGCCTATGTCAGTTATACCGTTTCCGGAGGCACCTTCGCGGCTACAGTTCCAGCTCGTTCGGCCATCGCAATCTTCACTGGCGCCACTGGCTCAGGAAACGGCGGAGCCAGCGATGGGGGAACGGTGACTGTATTGTTCAAGGCTAATGCGAACACTATTTACGGAGATGTTAGCACCTTTCTTTTCTGAAAGCTGGATACATGCTAATGCTACAACTGTAATAGAACATTTTAGTCTCTGGGAGTATTCCAGAACTGGGTGCATGGGCGCCGACGAGTTCGGTGTGTATCCAAGTTTCATCAAGCATTTTCAGGAGCTAAACTTATATCAGATCGCGATGTCTTCTGCAACCTATCCAGTATGGTCTATCAGTGTTCCGATGGCCGCTGGAACGGTATTTTCGTACAAGTACATCAAGAGGACGTCTTCAGGATCAGTAAGACAACATTTATAGCTACGATAGATCTGGAACTGACTTTTGGCTACTAGGTGGTATGGGAATCAGATCCCAATCGGTCGGCTACTGCCCCCGCCTCCGGAACTTTGACTTTAAACGATACATGGCAATAATTAAGAATTGAATTCTCAGAGTACAAGTTTAATATCAGGTTCACAAGGTCTCTTACATGTTGCATCTACCAGTACAATGTAGAGTAGAGTGATTCTGCTCTGACTAGTCTACACTTTGAATAACACAATGAATATAGTTTGTGTAACAAGATGATGAGTTATGTACGTCATCTCCAAAATTGATTGTTGTTGAACTACATGCCACTAAGTACTGCAACACTACCTGCTGTGACGAACACAGGTCTTTCTATCTGCTTAGAAGGTGTGAAAACCGGCACGATTTCCTAGTGTCTTTTCGATCTGTGTCTTCTTGAGATATCTCGGTCCAGACCTAAACTGCAATCATTCCCGCCAATTAAACCACACATCAGTGGAATAGCTAGGGAGACTTGCCAGGTACGCACAGGTTTTGAGGTTCGTGTTTGCCCGCCGAAAAAACTGATCACTTTTCTTGAGACTGAAACAACCTCACAAGTGTAGTTTCAGACTAGCGCAGTCTCTCAGTGCTGGTGTGAAGTTTACTTTGTCTCCGTCAAACAATTAAATTCGCTTTAGATGCTAGCAATTTAGGCCTGTTCTGAGGCCACTTAGTCCAGGTTCAGTCATTGGGAATCCGCTTCGTCATGTTTAATCTGCACTACTCGTGCATTAATTCAGGCAATGCTTGGTACATTTCAGTCCGAATCATCCTTAGCATATCCGATGAGCATTCAAGAGATTTCGGTATAGAACTGGATCATGTTGAGTCCCACTGTAGCGAGGATGAATATAAGTCGTTGAAGGCCCTGACTATTTATCGAGTGACGCACCGTGTCCAAGTTGGTTGTTGGCTTGCCCAGCAAATCCGGCAAGCTTCCCAGTAACTAGAAAATCTTGGCGAGTATCAGGCACCATCCACGAGCCGTTTCCCATGGTTTCTAAATAGAAATGATTAATATGAATAATATTATGTTCTCCAAACCTACGAGTATAGCGGTCTAATCCAGTGTTACTATCATGGATTTTGAATGTCATTTCGTGGATCTGGTCGCCTTGGCCGTCGTACATGCTTCGTCCCCACACGCCGGTAATCTCTGCACTCAAAGTGAGGTCCATAGTCACCTGGGACTTTAGATATAGCCGACCTACCATCAATGTACTCACTCGCTGTGCAGAACACATAGTGAGCATGCGTAGTGAGGGAGTGATTCTGTGAGCTTACGTCGGAGCCCTATCACGTAAGGACTATAATCATGCGCTTGAGCTCCGTGCATCACCTCCACCGGACCGTTCCGCGTGTTATACGTCACACTGTAGCTGATGATTAGCCTAAAATTCAAGCAAAAGGAATGGAGACCAACCGGATGCCGTCTACGAGTGCTCCATGATAAATTTCCAATTGAGTGATGGGGTGATCGAATTTGATACTTTGTCCATCTATAAAAAGCCAGTGAGAAGTTGAAAAACTGGAAAGGGATGCACATACATGTATCCAGATCATCGTAACCTGTACCCATGAGGTCCTCATGGCGGTTGCCTCCGATGGGAGCAGAAAGCCTTACCTGGGTGTTACCGAACTGAGGCATGGAGAAGTAATGTGAATTTAGTGGAATACGCTTGAGAGTGCTTTTCTTTCTTAGTCGTCGTAGCCGATTATATAGTGAGCTCAGGCTTGACCGCAGCTGTATGCGCCGGATGAGCGCCAGACCTCCCATCACGGGTGCTGTTTGCCGGTATCCGGCTATAGAGTAATATAGACTTTCAGGCATCCAGATCGGGAAGTTCGACGTTATTCTCATGGCTGAGAAACATTGCGGGTAGGGTGTTTGTCATGCCCGGCACTAACGCCCCGTAGAATCAAAAATCGAGATTGTATACGTACCAGATGGAATGGGCTAGGAGTAGAGAACTAATTAACGTTTGATTGGATTTCAGCACATATCGCAAAAATATGCATATATGGCCATTAAATTTGAGTGTAGACAAGATATAAGGGTGGTCTGAGTTTGTATCAAGGTAGCTGGCACGACCAAAGTTGGAATCCGGGTGATTGATGCTCCTACGTGGGCGTATCAGCAGATAAAGGAAGCCGGAGTACTATGACTATGTATGTCTAAGCCCATCGTGTACCGCGGCACCGCAAGGTTAGAAGCACTGTGTTGCAGGTGCGCATAATGAGCGCTTGCTCGGTACTTAGCGGCGATGAATAGCCAGGTCAAGGAGGATGGTGCCGGTAGCAGACAAAAGCATTATAGGAGGCAACGCCCGTACTGAAATTACTCCCCAGAAGTTATCGTAGGGGTACTGCCTATCACTTTCATTTACAATTTGGGTGAACGCTACGGCGGAGATTATCTGTCCAATGTTTGGGTCATTTGGCGACTTGCCCAAACATACTCACGTGACCTTCTTGCCTCCTGTTCTGTCGTCATCGGACACGATGTTTAACGCGTCTCGCGGCCAGCTCTATACGTCGAACAATGGCTTTGGGGGTATGCAAGGCAGCCTGGTGAACGACGGCCCGCTCGGCGCCTCCACGTTTGACGGGCTTGATCCGTGGTCGGCCACTCCCTCGCCGCCGCAGTCTAGTGTCGGCGTTCCACCGCCACTTAGTTCACTTCTAGGTGCGATATTCTTCATAAAACTAATAATTATAACGGTCTGACTCGATTGTCATATTATGCAGCCGATGCGCCGATTCCAGATATCTACGAAGCGGCTTTCACAGCGGTTGATCCTATCATGGCGGGGGATACGTCGGTCAACGCATTACATCGGGTGTTAGCCACTTCTGGACTGCCTGCTGCCGTCATAGAGCGTGTACGTAATGATATATATCTGCTCGGACAGCCTCTCATCTCCGTTTAGATCGTTAATCTCGTGAGCACACGACCCCGAGTGTCCCGGCTTGAGTTTTTCGTTGCGCTGGCATTGGCCGGACTTGCCCAAGCCGGCAAAGGTAATTTCCCGCTACGGTAGTCTTGATCCGGCGTCTAACTATTGTTTCTTTACAGAGGTTAATATTGAGCAAGTCGCTCAAGCCGCGCAGCAAAACGCTCTCCCCTCTCCAACACTCGATCTTACTCGGCTCACGACCCCAACCGCATCCACCCTGGCATACACCGTTCCTCCCCCACCTGTATCGTCCCCATCATACCGAGAAGACGATCCATGGCGGTCAAACGCACGACGCGCAACGATGGATCCGTTTGCACCCAGTTCTGGCTTTGGTGCAGGAACGGGCGGAGCAGGATTACCCGGTTCCGGATTCGGTGCTCCCGGAACTGTACCGCCGTCCGATTTTGGAGCCAACGGGGTTCCTGGGAATGGAGCAGGAGCTGGCACATCTCTTCTTTCGAGCGGTTTGCCGACTGGATGGTGGAACAGGCAGGAGGTCGCGCTCGTGAACATTGTACCGGAGAAACAGGGGTTTTTGTTGAACCGATATACGGTATATCTGGTTCAAACCGAGGTGATTTACCATTCAGTTGTCTTTTCATCTCGCACAACTGGCCTAATGAATACGTACCAGCGAGGACCAGCAGTTCAAAGGCGGTACTCCGAATTCGCATGGCTATGGGACTGTTTGATCCGACGATATCCATTTCGGGTGGTTCCTGGTCTCCCGCCTAAACGACTTGGTCGTATGTGCATCCTTTTATACTATACCACGTCTGACATCCCACAATAATGGACGCAGCGGATGACTCGTTCCTGGAGCAAAGAAGGCAGGTATTCTGAGCCAGTCATCGTATTTGGTCGATAACCTCGTGTTTAGGAAGGGTCTTGCGCGATTCTTGAACTTTGTTCTTAATCACCCTGTCCTATCGCAAGATGGCCTCCTCTCCGTTTTTTTGGCCGAACCACACCTCGAGACATGGCGAAAACAGGTTCGTTATGATTTTGGCGATTTAGTGACTGGATTGCTGACGTCAAGGGTTTGTAGACCAGCTTTTCTCTCGAAGAGGAGAGTTTGTCCAAGCGTGTAGAGCGTGTGGAGGAAATGAGCGTTCCCAGTGATTGTGACGAGAAACTCGCGTATGTATCGCGACCTATATCCCATTGAGCCGCTGACGTTGATGCTTTCTGTATCTAGAGCTGTACGTCGAAAGCTCCCCGGATTAGTTGATCACTGGACGCGTATCTCAGTAATCGCGGAAAGGCTTGTGAAACGACGGGAAGGCGCTGCGGTATGTCTCTAGCCGTTTTTGGTTTAGTCCACTTGATTGTGCCACTCTCTAACCGCGTTTCTTACGATTTAGGCAGACTTGACACGATTAACCATGACTCTCAATTCACTCGCCGAGCATAATCACTCGTGTTCTGTCCGAGGCGAGAATGATGGCGATACATGCGATCTTTGTGCGGGTGTGCGGATTGGTATGGGGAAGGTGGCAGTACGGATTGGCGGGTTGGGCGAGGAGATGGACGGGCGGGTGAGTTTAGTTTTCGAGTTTGTGGGGTTACAGAATGTTAATGACCGAATAGTCAAGAGGATTAAGTGCGAGTACACTCGAGGCTATCAAGGTTAGAACACCCAGCCAGCCATTCCGTCAGTCCTTGACATATTACGCAATCCAGAGCCAGCGGGATCTATATCTAGCCTTCCAGGCATTGTTTCTTCGACACGATCGTCAAGGAGGGGATATTGTGGATAAGCTAAAGAAGCGAGTTGAAACAGCTGGGGCCAAGCACTTGGGAATCGTCAACAACTTGGGGACATTACAAGGTGCGCCGACTTTGTTAGACAATAGCGGCTATTGTAAGAGCGTGAAGCTACAGGTCCGGCTCAAACTAAAGCTCAAGACGAGGCAGATAAATTACGAGCTTCGATCGAGAAGGATCAGGCGCAGATTCATTCGCTGTTGTCAAGGAGAATATTCATACAATACTGGTATGCTGTTTTCTTGTCGGGTAGCTCGGCCACATGTTTGGTCCTCGCTAACAAAAGCCTTGCATTATAGCATGTGGCACGAGCTCCGAGTAGTGCTCCACAACCGGGAGAACACGCTATTATCTCAAGCTGTACAAAGTTTTGCGCGCGAAGAGAACGAGTTTTCGGGGCGGACGCACGCCACTTGGGCTGCACTCACGGAAGAGGTCGAGAACATGCCATACGAGTGAGGAGCCAGGCTATACGGACAATAACGCAGACTAGGAGCACGAGGATATCGTACATAGCGATGCTGTATATGCGGTGCTATACCAATATAATGCTGATCATGGTTAGGTTTGGTGAGGCCGCCAAGCAGAATGTCGCCAGCATCAACGTGGAAATGAAACAGCCGGAGATAATTACACAAGTCCCGCTCATCACTGGCTAGGCAGGTCTGGACCATAAATTAGCCGATTCTCCCGATTATCCATGGTGAGAAATCGGGCTAAAGGCAAGCCAACCGACCAGCAGCGGAGTTTAGTCTGAGTTGGTCATGGTCGGCATGCGGTTGCGGTTTATACACTATGGACTCACTCTGAACGCGTCGATTGAGTTCCTCTCTGGCATCGTCCAGACTGGAATACAAGATTTCACGATGCCATTCGCCGTCGGAGTGGAGCCACAGTTGGCCACGTTTGTCAAACGAGTATGGTGTCTGTTCGATGTTGAATATGGTTTCGACTTTGGGCGGATTAAACTCCAGTGATTTATACTCGTGGAACCTGTCTATAGGGTCCACCTGGCAGACAATGCGGTTCTTGTCAAACACATAGACGTTGGGAGACACGACGAAGTATGCTGGACTCTGGTCGTAAGCCATAATTTCGTATTGCCATTCCTCTGGGGGCTTACTCGGTTCAGTAAACAACAACCGAGCGTACTCCGGATCCAGAACAAAGCCCTTGGATTTAGGATTAGGCTTCTAACACTTATTGTTAGGCACGAAACACAAACATATAGTACCACGACCCGGCTCACAGTGATGCCTGAAACCCCCTGCCAGGTCACATCTGCAATATTTGAAAGAGAGGGAGGCGTTGAGGGAGGCCCTTCGTGCGTCAAGCCGATATCATTCGTTCTTTTGACGTATACCATTTCTATAAATCAACGTATATGTTGGCTGGATAAACAATATCCAATCTGGATGGCTGTACGCACTGGTCTACAATAAAAAGTCTTGTATGACGGGGAGCTCAGAGCTTTTGGGGGAGGGGGTTTCTATTTCGTGTTTGACAGTAGATTCCAGCACTCGCAGCCTATATATGCGCTGCCATTCGATGCTACAGTCTGGCATTACGCTATATTCACGCACTTCTGAAACCACCCCGAAAATCATGCCTCCATGCATGCCGGCCGGCTCGAGAGCATCCTTCCGTGCCTACTGGCCTATACCTATTGTTGCTCCCCCGATGTAAAATCCGCAGAAGGACAACACATCTCACTTCAGTTCTACGCTCAAGGTGTGGCAAGTGCTCATCATACTTTTCCCCGCTCGATCCCTGGCAGAGGGATCGATACTCGCTCATCTTGACACATACTACTTTGCTTATCCCTCTGACATTCCGTAAATCGCATATTTTGGGGTCAAATGTTGCCCACATGCATCTCGGATCTATACCATAACCATACATTCTCAGTGCTGTAAGAGTTATCACCGAACCGCGCCCAATCCCTTTCCGTTGCGGCCTTCGCCTTGAGACCCTCTTCGGATTTAGGCACGTGGAGCAATACAATTCTATTCCGAGGTACCAGCATTCTAGACCGTTATTTCACACCCTGTAAATCAACAGTGTGAACTATCCTCGAGGCTGCGAAAGATTGGCGGCGCCCGCGAGGCGATCGGCGCTAGCGGTGGCACTCTAGATGATCGTCGCCAGCTCAACCGAATACGCCGGACCTCATTCCATCCGCGATGACGTGTTTGATGACGGATATAAGCTCCCATTTCTATCTACAAGGTCAGAAATCAAAGGATTGCCACTTGAGCTGTGGAGCGGCGAGCTCATATGTTACATTTGTCTCCATACGTATCGCAGGTGCTAGTCACGTCCATAAATCTCCTTTTCCTTCCCCTGAACATTCATTCAACATCTTACATGAATACGAGGTCGAACCTAACAGGAAAGATTAACACAGAACCCCGCGCGGAAGGCTTGAGAGAACAAGAAAAATGAAGGGCATACAATAGTCAAAGTGGCGTACAGAGGAAAAGAAGTGTGCACATCGTCCTCACCACCTCGAACTTCAATTCAACAAAAACATATCATCAATAAATAGAACGAGACTGTTGGAACACAATCTTAGTTCGTAGATGTATGCGATGTGTTTGTGTATGTTTGCGTTCTCTCTTGTTCTTCCGCCCCTACGGCAGGTTTTCTCTCTTTAGTTTTCTACTGTCGTAGTTGAGCTAAGTATTTACATTACTAGCTCGCCCGGAAACCTCCCTGCGTAAGAGAGACTATGTACACTCGACATTCGAGCTCAAATATCTTGTTTTCCAAAGATATGTCTGTATTGCCCTGTGATCGTTGTGGATGTGTTGTACATGTAAAAGTGGATCCAATTCGTAAAATCTCTTTGTTGGAATTCAATCACTCAGTCTATAGCGTCGCTATATCTGCGGTACTACCATAAAGCACAGGCGCCGCATAGACGAGTAGCCGAGAGCATTGATTAGAGTGCCATTTATCTATCGTATCTTTTTTGTCTTATAGCATAGCTTTTTCAAGCTTTCCGACTGATTAGCGCTATCTGTTATCGGCACTCAAAAGTGCTGCACTCGATCTAAATCCATATTTTGAACGGAATTCACTCCGACAATTCAGGCGGCATAAGGTGTTGCTTGAGAGCCATCTCCAGGAGCTACTTCGGTATAGAATATCACCTGGTTCAAGCCAACTATACAATGCAAACATTGAGTATGCGACTCCCTTTGTCTACTGGACTCTTACCTATGTTGGCATTGTTATTTGCTGTCCCAGCAAGGCCAACCAGCAGGCCCCGGACAAGGATATCCTTGCGGGTCCTGTGAATGAAATAATCGCCTACACCAAATGTCTCTGGCATAATTCTTCAGCCGGCACCTCTTATTTCAGAGATCCAACTGAACCAACCAGTGCTCCGAATCAATCCAGTAGTAAAGTCGCAAATTTTGAAAGAAAGCTTCACAACTTGATTTCCCCAACCCAGCGACTCGTGGGTTACTCCATGTATCCCGTTAACCTCTGTATTGATGCATAAAGCAACCGCCCGATAGACGCCCAAGATATACATAGTTTTTACGCACCGATGATCCGTTCCGTATCTAGTGATCAATTCAGCCGGGTGTGGGGTAGCAGTACCATGAAATAACATACCTCCTATTTCCACCAGACTGTGGTTTGCCTCTTCTTTGTATGCTCCGTGTAATACAGTATTTAAGCCACCATCGTCAAGTTTGTATGTAATTCTGTAGATATAACTTAATCAGAAGAGAAGGTATATACGTATACCGGGGCGCTAGGAATACTCAAGACCACCAATCACCGATCCCCAGTGAACTATAATACGTTTGATTGGATTGTCCCAGTCCAATATGGTCCCTACTATTGAAGGTAGGTTAGTACGTTTCACCAAGAAGTTGGATTTGAAGTATTCACGATCTCGGAGATCGTCGTATGGTTCGCCAACCAGGAGTTCTGAACGACCGGTTCCAGCGTACTTGGCAGAGGCAGCAATAGAGTGGCTACAGATGATCATGGCAGAGTAGACGTGATGTGGCCAAAGCGGTGGCTGGCTGGCTTGTGGAGTACGAGTTGGCTATCTAGCGAGAGAAGATGGTTTCGTTGCCACGCAGCCACTAAATTTTCGGCCGAATCCATTCCCCTGCACGTGTGAATCAGGGCGGCGCAGAGTACACTAGCGGAAATGGCTAGTTGCCACTGGCGTATCCTAATGGGGCGCTGATCTTACATGGATAAGCATCCACGGAGACACTTGTCGTTAGACATCACACACCCATTTCAGAAAAGGCACAAAACACATGCAATATGCTTTTTAAGATATAATCGCCTAACCATCTACAGACCCCGCGACATATTTTTTCGTCGATCTCCCCCTTACACTGGAGCTACGCTTTTCACTTTACAACAGCAGTGATTCTATATCAATCTACAGCCCAATAACTTACTCATTTACCTAACAGACTAGAGCTAAGAAGCCAACAAAATATGATTCTATTCTATTAGAATTGCGCAGACAAATACAATACAATTCTATACTTTAGCTCCCCCGATGGCGCACGGACCATTGGCGCACGCTCTGAGTACAACGCCACTGTCGGTCCGGTTTTCGACCCCTAGTTCTCATCCGGTATAGGAGTGCAGGGATTTCAATGTAGCACTCCCTGCGGCCTTTTCTCGCTTTTCTGAAAACATATAAGACGGTACATAAAATCCGCTCAAGTCGCAAACAAATTATTATCTCACCATGTTATAACTCCTCGTGCCCGATTTGTGAGAGCGAATGGCCTTGAATCATGTACTTAACAAAACGGCGACCCGATCTTGTTTATTAATGTTAATAGGGAAGTGGCGGTCGGCCAGATCATTGATGAATCTTGTTTTTTACTTATTTCAACCGTGCAGCGGGAACTTCGTACTTAGAAGATGAACACATTATACGGGGGCAATGAGCAGACGGGTTTAAGATACACGGCAAGGTAAGTAGCTCTCCGCTCGGGGAAGACCAATCAGTTCCAACACATATATGAGCTTATGGCATCGTTCCGGCCATAGTCGCCAAGGTTCTTAATCCCGGGGTACTGGACATCGCCAACAGCATAGCCACTGCAGTTGCCATCGCTGCAAGTTTGAAAAAGATTTAGTTCTAGATTGTACGACCTCTAGCTAGAGGTTTTACGTACGTCCAGAGATTGCAGTGTAGGCCAGGATCTGGTCCGAAGCTGGATATACGATCATTCCAAAGAGAGCCAACCTGAACGCACTGATTCCAGCTATGAACGACATTTCAGAGTCTAAGTATTGTTGGTCGAACTGGTAGGCAAACTTACAACATGCCGGACACGTAGTGCTGCGGGGCAAAGAAATAGAGACATGGTCCAGAGGCTCAATCACCCCTGGTCTACGAATCACAGCAGGAGTTGCACTTACACAGGGTTCACCAAAGTTGAAGTTGTCGCAGAAGTACACCCCTCCAGGAAGTGAAGGCGCAGCAGGTTTCTTTCAGCATCGAGGTCAGTAGATGCTCGGTTTGTCTCGCTCAGAGGACGGCACGCTCACCCCTGGGGTCGGTCGCACTGCGTTCGACGGGTCGAGCTCAACTGGACTGATGCTCTTGCCATCCCAGCCGTACTGATCCTTCCAGTCAGCGCGAGGCGCTAGGCCGGTAGGCGTAGCGACAGCAGATCCGACAGAGGAGAGGGCTGCGAAGGCAGCGAGAGCATAGCTGGCGGCGAACATGGGGGACACTGAAGAGCAAACACGGGCGAGAGCTGAAGTGGGATGGTTTTGAGTGGAAGTGGAAGGACGAAGAGCCTGGTGGTCCTGCAACGTTCCGGCACTGGTTATATACCGTCACGATGATTGAACTCAACCTTGGCCAAGGTCGCATGGTACATACACACTTCCTACGAGGTCCTGCTGATCTGGAATTCTCGGCTGCCGGCAAACTTCTCAATTTGATGTAACAGCACCTAATTTTCCATTATTTTCTGTTCCACACCTTATGAAAACCTCAGTATGATCAGATGCAGTCCGTAGGGCGTGTTCTTTCATTTTGTGCTCAGTGATGTTGAGGCGTCTTCATTTCGGGCATCGAAGCGTGATCAAAATTGGAAGCGCTCAAGAAGATCCATATCCAATACTGTAAGGCTGGATACACCAAAAAGAGGTCCTATTTCAACAATGCAGGGCGTACCTTTCCTAAACAGAAAGGTTGTGCCTATCTGCGTGCGAGATTGAATTGCTTTCCACCTTTCAAGCCTGTTATATTGGGGTGAGCCGATATCCAACAATGAAATTCTCATGATCAACAGAGTTGGATTTATAATTTATCGTCACCAAGATTGATCTAATTGACGCTTATCAACTTGATACACATCAGCAGTATTACCGTTCGCCTGTCTGCCTTACTTTTCTAGGCCGTGACTTCACATGTACAGCTTATTCCCGCTTGCGCACCCCATGGAGTAGCTCATGTTGGTATGGGTTCAATGGGTTTTCCGTAAAATGGGCTGAGTCTAGAAAATCAAGGTTCTTCGCTTCCTTTCAGCTGGTCGGATCGCATGCCAAGGCAGAGAGTCTCAATACAGATACATAACATGTTTCTTCTAGGCTGAGTGCTGATCAGAACCATAGAGTAATGTCGGATCAGGTGAATAGTCTTCTTCGCGTACCTGGCCGAATTTAGCCAGCGGCAATTGTCACTGACCGGATATGGCAATCCATGGACTCGAAAAACGTGTAGATGCATGGAACAATCTGAAGGTGACATACCCATATGTGCATACAAGGAACAATAGTAATATGAAAACCGCCATGTTCGTTTATCACCTGCCAAAACTACGAGCGTCTGGCAGTAGTTTATCCGGTAGATCATAAGCTCATCTCGGCATGCAAGGGGTTCTTAGGCGCTCTATACTCAGGACGTGGGCTCGGCCATGTCAAGAAAATGCGTTGGCAAGAGTTTTGGTCAGTAGTGATGAGATCCAAGACTTTTTCTGGGCAAAGGAAGGGCGCAAGACAGAATAAAGTATCTCATTTGACTAAGAAGCGCGCATATGATTCGGGTAAGAAGGGAGCCCTGCGAGGCGCTTGTATGCGCCATGCGATCTTGGGCAAGATCGAGTTCAATCATCGTGACGGTATATAACCAGTGCCGGAACGTTGCAGGACCACCAGGCTCTTCGTCCTTCCACTTCCACTCAAAACCATCCCACTTCAGCTCTCGCCCGTGTTTGCTCTTCAGTGTCCCCCATGTTCGCCGCCAGCTATGCTCTCGCTGCCTTCGCAGCCCTCTCCTCTGTCGGATCTGCTGTCGCTACGCCTACCGGCCTAGCGCCTCGCGCTGACTGGAAGGATCAGTACGGCTGGGATGGCAAGAGCATCAGTCCAGTTGAGCTCGACCCGTCGAACGCAGTGCGACCGACTCCAGGGGTGAGTATGCCGTCCTCTGAACGAGATAAACCGAGCATCTACTGACCCCGATGCTGAAGAAACCCGCACCCGCCGCGCTTCCTGGAGGGGTGTACTTTTGCGACAACGTGAATTTCTGGGAACCCTGTGTGAGTGCAAGTCCTTTTGTGTCACTCAAGACCCTACCGGTTGTCCGGTCCGCTAAGGTCCCTATCCTCTTTTTCGTCTGTTTTCACCATCGAACCATTAGCAATACGTGAAAGGCTTCAGGTACGTTTACCAGCAAGCTTAGCCCACTAGACTGCCAGTTTGACATCGCGTCTTTAGCTCAGGACAGTGTGTCCAAGTTGGCTCCGTCTGGAATGACCGCATCTCCAGCTTTGGACCAGATAATGGTATCACTTGCAACGTTTTCAGGTAGGGTGCATCGCCCGCTAATGGCTCTACGTTTTCACGCTTGTCCCTAATGACCCCTCTCTCTCATTTTTCAGCGACGGTGACTGCCAGGGCAAGTTGTACTACGGGATTGCGAATCCCGGGATCACGAACCTCGGTGATGTTGGAATGAATGATGCCATCAGCTCCTTCCGCTGCTTTAACTGAAATGCTCCGGCTGAGCAGCTGGTCATTTTTCGGACAACGATTGCCTCAGAGTCGAGTATAGAGTTGTACTGTGTATATTAGGTAGCATTAGTGTGTCGAAAGTGGTCCACCGATGTAATGATACACTTGATATTCGTACCTCATCGATATCCGCATATTATTTTAGCACGACGTTCTAGGCGCACTGGAAATCGGGTTTGATATTTCGTATGGGGGAGACCACAGTCGATGTTGATCAATGTCTAAGCTACCCTCAAAAATTCGTATTTGTTCATCCATATTATGCCATTGGCAAAAGCCTTGCTTCATGGATCCCTGTTTCTTTAGCACGGACGCGTCACCAAAGGTAAAAACTGAATCCTCTACAGATGCGCATACAGCGAGATTTTCCAGACTCGTGACTATTGGCGTTCATTCAGCATCAAAGCAGCCTCAGCCACTTGTGACAGAGTTCGTACCTATGGGAAATGCGTGCTCTGTTGATGAAATAATATTCAAATCATTTGAAACTTTCAAGATACCCTCTATCACCCAATTGGTAGTGCCTGACATGGAGGCGGATTCAATCTGCAAAATATATGCACGCCATATGGAACGTGGCTTTCCAATCGAACGATGAGAACACAATACAGTTATGTGCGGACCAACGGACGGATGACATCGCCCTCCCGTTACCGAATACAACATCACGGCATTCAGTGAAGTGTAGAATGAGAATTCAGACAACATCCCAGAGTGTGCTTCGCATTGTCGCTATATTGTAGCTCCTGTCTGACCCTCCGTTTTTGTAAGTCACACAAAGTCCGAGTAATGAGTAAGATTTGAGCACGAGAGCAAAGATACTCGAAAAACCTCGCCCACGCTAAATGCGATTGGTAATGTATAGTCAGCCACTCAAAAGCGCCGTAAGTGCGACTTGCCCAATACTTCCAAATTCCATGTCATTGGGAAACCTCAATTTTTGATATCATATTCGCAGATCCTTCTGGAGACCAGCAGAGGTCAATTCTATTTTCGCACATATGAACGATTAGGGCCCATGGTCGAATACGAGTTAAAAGTTCATTTATTCAAGGGCTCATCGCCTACGGTTTACAACCATATAAAGCCGAGTCAATTATATGAGTCCATGGACCTAGTAGAGCCATCGGTAAGTATATACGGATTCATACCTTCACTAGCATCATTGTTGGTTTTTTAAGCAAGGCCAACAAACAGTCCGCGCACGAGGATATCCTTGCGAGTTTCGTGTTTGAAATGATCACCATACCCAAAGTTGTCTAAGATCGCCGAGCCGTTAATGATAGGGGTAGTATTGTCCCTTGGCACGTACCGGTAGTTCGGATGGTCCCCGTAGTTGAATCGTATATCTTGAAACTAAGTTTCACGATCTGGTCTCCCCACTCAATGGACCGATGGGTTGTACCGTGTAGGCCAACAATCTCTGGAATGGGTCATCCGCGATTCGAACACCGTTTTCAAGCCCAAAAACGTGTCGACAGCACATATCAATGAGCCGTTCGGTGTCTATTGTTTTGGTTGTTTTAGTTGAGTTGAAAGCAGACCTCTAGAATACTACCGATGATTACGTGCCCGCTATATCAATCTTAGTATGATGTGCTTCCCCCCTATATGCTCCATGCATAATCGTTTTTGTCGCTCCGTTGGTGATATTGTGCGTAATCCTTGATCAAACCCAGTTTTCATGAGAGTTATCGCGATGATATATGTTGCAGCGTACTCTATAACCCCCTACGACAGATCTCCAGTGGACTGTAACATTCTTGATCGGCTTACTAAAGTCAAGCTGTGTTCCAACTCTTTTCCGCAAAAGTCAAACTCATATGATTTGGGACAAAAAACGCTACTTACTATTCGCAAAATCATCATAGTCTTGACCGCTCAAGCCTGCCGACTGACCGCTGCCGGCGTAGGCGACGGAGGAGGCGATAGTATGATTACCAGCAATCATTGCAAGGTTTTCAAGAAGCTAAACACGCTGAAGAAAAGTGGTACGAGAGTGCTCTGTTGAGGAGCTTAGCTAGTCTTTTATATAGTTTGCGAGGAAACTAACCTAGTGCTATGCATGGTCTTGTGATAAACCGAGGCGCAACAATTTCGAGACCGGAACGGCGACAATTCTCGAGCATCAGATACATATTCGGAAACGCCCCGCTGTCCGTGCAGCATGCGCTCCGGCTCAAGTATATTTACTCGGCTATAAATCTGCGATCACTGAAAAAGTTGGGCGCCAGCTCAGTGTTTAACTAGAACGCCGACAATCCACATACATGGCTATGGTTTTACTCCCAAAGGCGTTTGCTCGCTCGAATCGGAATCACCATGAGCTGGGCAGTGCGTTGTAAGAGAGGGTTTGCCGCGAGGAGCAACAACAAAGAAAGAAGCTTGGTATTCACACAAATTGTCATGTTCGTACAGTCAGATCAATGATCGGGATTGCGCACACCTTGAACCCAATCCATAGGCTGGGTAGCTACCAGAAAGCCAAGGGGCGCCCGCACTGTTGGTCAAGCCCCACCGAAAATCTCGAAGATAGACTGCGTGATAGAATGAGTTTGACTTGTCATGTGCCCCTCTTCGATACCCAACGCCGGAGAGTCTGGTGTTCCTCGAAAAGGTTGATGAGATGCGCGGGCCGCCCGGTTTACAACAGTGAGATAATCTTCCCGAACAAATTGGGATAGGCAGTGACGGAAGCGGCAATGGGGTGAGGGGGAGCCCATATGCATGCACCGGCCCCAGATCTCTAGCAAGTCGGTTATACACCCCGTTCCAGTCGCTTCCTCTCCATGCTGCGCCCTACGATCGAATCGTTTAGCTCTCCACCCAAAGTCGTGCGAAATCGAAAGAGAGGTTGGACGCGCCGTCACTGTTATTTCAGCTTGAGAACGCCCCGCTTCCGTATATTTGCAACCGAGGCATTACATAATCCCACATCGAAGTGGTTGGTACCTGAGTAGGAGATATAAATCTACACAATGTTTCGAAATTTGATCTTCAAGCAGGTACTACAATGACGGAGAGGAGCGATACGGCGTACCAACTTCATTCAAATCCATCCCATTTGGCATTCGAGGTACTCGACATAGCCGTCGACAAGGATCGCCAGATAGCGTTGTTGTCATTGCTGTCTCTTCGATGTGGGAATGAAGAAACTTCACCGCATGCTGTCGCTGCGGCATTCCCCCTAAGAATCGAGAAGAACAGGAGCTCAGACCTCGTTGACGTAATGGCAAGACGCACCCAGCCTATGTCCCACTTCATAAGCAAATAAAATATTAAGGCAGCCCGGGTATTCACGATGCCGCGTCAGATGCGCAGTTTGAATCAAAGTGCTGCGGGAAGTGAGATTGATCAAAGGATGTTACAAATATAGCCGCTGTTGGCAACGGCGCGGTAGATAGGGAAACAGCAGTCCAGGAGTGAGACAATACAAGAATAAGGAGTGAGGTATGGGGAATAAGTGAATAGCGAAGGACGAAAGCAAGGGGGGGTAGAAAGGGGTCGGGGTTTAGAGGCGAGTGATGGCCTTGGAATCGAGTGGCATGCCTGAGTGAATCTGGTTCAGCCGTGAGAGCACACGAGTTCTGTCACATAGCTTACCAGATGGGTCGATTCCGTTGGCGGCAAGATAGCGTTTGTGCCGAATGAACCGCGCCTCGTCAAAGCTGCTCCACCAGGTCAGCCTCATCGTTTCGCACCAGATCCAATAAACTCACCTGACGCCTTCCTCATTCATAATCCTCTTAACCTCTTCTGCACCTGCCTCGTCTAACCCCTGTCTCGAGTCTCCGCCCATGATGTTCAAGCTCTCGATATCAAAGTGGGAGGATGTGAGCCCGGCGTTGGCTTGGTCTTCAAAGGAGGAGAGCGGCATGTAGTGCTGCATCCGGACGGGTAGACGCGGCGCGATAGAACGACGGTGGTAGTACCCCACTATAGGGTGATGTACAGTTAGCTCACGTAGATCTTCTCGACGCCGGACATACCGAGGGCGACGAGGGCGACAAACGACGCAAATGAAAGCAGGTAGTACATCTTGGCCTGCATAATGGTCGCTGTCAGAGCACTCACGGGTGGGTAAACAGGCACCTACTTGAGCAGAACGGAAAGTGAGGTCTAACGGGTGTGGCGGTCGGTTGTGGGATCGTCGGATGACGTGACCTGCTGACAAATCCTGTGTGGCGCTTATCAACCCATATTGCGCCCAATCCAGTACGTGCCCACAGCTGAGCAAGTCGAGTGAACACAAGCTACATCTATATTACGGAGGAGGAGAAGATTAGGCTACCCATTATGATTCAATCGAGAAATAAGACAATACACCACAGAATACAAGCATACACACAACAACCGCGAAGCTAAAAAGGAGATTCGATGGTTTGTAGAGGTGGACATGTGGCCGGCCACTAGACCAACAAACAAGTCTTTTCCGACGCATATTTTTTCACCATCCCGTCGTCTTCCACACTCTATTCGGCCTTGGACGTTTGGTTAAAGACCACGACCGCCAAAGCGCCAAAAGCAACCACGCAGATAACAAATACAACGAAGCCATACATTTGCGGGCTCGGAAAAAGAACCGACACATGACCCACTAATCCGGAGAGAGAAGCCGAAAATGAGAAAAAGCGAAGAAAGGGCAGCAATGGTGAGAAAAGTTACACGAATAGATATATGCAAGTGGTGGTTGTCAGAATGATACGAGATAGGAACGAAGATATCAGAGGGAGTGGTACAAACGACTGCTTCAGTTTGGGATTTGGTCATAATAATATAGATTAACAGTAGGTCGCCGATCAGGCTCAGGCCAAAGGCCGTGGTGAACCATGGGATAGAAGGTTGCCAGAGTTGAGAGCTAGTCGCAATCGTACCAGCGCTAAACAAGGATAACGCGGGAAACTAAGCAAATGAGCCTTCTCTGGCGTCGGGTGAGCTATACGTACTCACTCCGAGCAGGACGAGTTCCTGAGAGCATGAATATTCAATCGGAAGACAAACGGATACGTTATGTGGTCAATAGTGAGAAAGTCAAGTAATACAGTTCATCTTATCACAGGCAAATCGGCCAACGATCACGAGGGCGGAATCCGCTGGTGACCGATCCTCATGCTAAATTTACATCAGGAAAACGGGACGCTGCTTACGAGCTCTAAAGAGCGCGTTGAGCTGGTCGAGGGCCCCGAGATGAAAGTCCGTATTCTGAGCGCCCACGAGCGCTCATAAGAGCTCGACCGGCATGACGTAACATCAGCTCCGATATCCAGATTTAGAGCTCGATTAGTTTGTGGTTTTGTGTGATATGTATTTAAAATAATCATCAAAATCTGGAACCACCGGGGCGTTTTACAAAATTCAAGTGCCATTCGATGCGCAACGCAAAACTACCCCTGTGCGTTAATTGGGCGACCTGCGACTTGACTGTGTCTGCTAAACCTATGAATGACGTTACACTCTGGGGTGCGTGGCGAGCTGCCCCGAGCACAGACGGATGTCTTAAGGTAATCGGCACCGATCTTGGCATTGGCCAAGGAGATATATGCCACAGCCGTAATCTGCCAGCCAATAGGAGGCCGCAAATGGCCCACAACGACACTATGACGACGTATAATTATGAACCAGCCGTCTTGCCCGATTTCCAATCCACGACGTCGGATCCGATTTTGTTTCATGCCGGTCGAGCTCTTATGAGCGCTCGTGGGCGCTCAGAATACGGACTTTCATCTCGGGGCCCTCGACCAGCTCAACGCGCTCTTTAGAGCTCGTAAGCAGCGTCCCGTTTTCCTGATGTACCTCGTGAGGGTAGTGTCTTGAGCGCTTCCTAAGCATGGGGAGCGATTACGAGAGGATTCCGCGCTCGTGATCACCAGCCGATTTACTTGTGTACGGAAGGTTTGTTCATTGCTGTCGGTAATCGTTGCTAGTAGTGGCTGATGTTTTTTCTACCGGCTGATTTATAGGTTGAGTCCCAGCTAAGATAGTCCCTCGTCATAGCATCGATGAACATAGCTCTTCTGGAAAGGATCCACGTGTTTGGTATCAAAATCTAGAATAGAAGCTTAACGCCTCGAGGCTTAGCGAAGCAAGATCCAGACACACCGCCTTTTGGCGTGTAGAACAGGAAAAAGATAAGATGAGCGATCGGACTAGGGCTGTCCAAATACTGATACATACTGCATACCAGAGCCAATATTTGATCTGATCGCGTATTATTCCGTATTAATACCATGCTCCACAGCTTCGATATGACCTAATATGATACAGCTTGAACCTGGTTTGATACAACATAATATTGAGCATGCTTGTCCTCGACGACCGCGGCCGTTAGACCCAAACTAAGTATGATGCATTGTCTTGCCTTGCATAGCACGCATTCACCTGAACAGAATCGGTCTAAAATGTACGAGTTAGACGTTATATGCGGTCTCGACGAGCAGAGGTCGTGGTATGACACAGTATGATGCCATACTACGAGGGATTAATACTCCATGATAAGATTACCAAGATCGGGGATATGTAATGATACCGCTCCAATCGTGTCCCATATTATCATATCAGTATTTGGACAATCCTAGATCGGACTCTTCAATTCCGTTGTTCTTCCCGGAACGCCGATCCCATGTCCGATAATTAGATATCCTGCTGGCGATTTCTGCTCATCAGCAAATCAAGATAGATCGAAGACCTCGTCAAAACAGGCACAGCTTATTGTAAAATATGTTTGTAATGCTTGAACTCTCCCGGAACTGGCTGCGTACACCCATTTACACAGCACGGCAACTGGTTTCAAGTTTGGCGTCTACCTTCGCATACATAACCCTCAGCAGACTGAGGTCTCTATCGATAACTTTGGGTATTACGTCACCCCATGGGATTGTAAGTCCCACTACCTCAAGTGAACTTACTCCTGATGGTATTGATTCGACGTTCAAGAGAGAGAAGCTGGGACACGTTGAACCTCTGGAGATATGCGTGGGGAGGATCAACAGATTTTTGGGGTTGTATACTTTATATGGAGTACATGACCCACATATGCCTATGTAGATATCGTACGGACGGGCCAAGCGATGGCGCGTCTGATACAGTCAGTTCAAGGGCGCAAATGGTAAAATACATGCTCATTATTTTTATTGCCTTTTGTAACCTGTGTGTCTGGTATAGCGGTACCTAACAAGCATCAACGCGCTGGTAAGCTGGGTAGAATAAACAAGGAGTAAGCCATCAATCTAACTACACCTGTTTTTCAGTTTGGAACATCTGTTACATCTGCCGCTCCCGCCCTAGCTTTCCCGCCCTCCGGCGAAAGCCAACAGCCTCAGGCATCTGCTGCGTGCTTTACCTTGGCCTTTGGAGTAGGGCTACTAGGCGTGATGTTAGTTATATATCTGATACTAACCACCCGTGAAAATTGCCCGACACACCTACTCCCAAAGTCATGCTACTCAGCTCCCCTTGTACTACCCGGGATCATGGGGATATGTTCGGTCGTGACTTTACTAGTCATCATGGCGGATGAGGCTTGGCGACCGCAAAATCAATGCTCGGACTCCAGTGCTGCTAGTTACCGTCTTCTCATATATATTAATCCCACTGGGATTAACGAGTTTACTTTCTGTTTCTGTTATCATATCAAGCGAGCTGTGGGCATGGAGGAATCAAAAACCAACAGAGGCGGTTTCGACTACCGGCGTTTATAGCGATACCAACGTATTAAGTAGTGTATAAGCGCAAGACGCAAAGTGTGGCGTAGGAAGGCAGGAATATCTCGAACGTCTATTTTTGCTGTTTCATGAGCTTCGATTGCCCTCTCAGCCCTCCTTTGTTGTATTGGTATCATGTTTGCTTGGCGCTGACTACCTATTTGATTCGTGTATTTTTGTGCCTTGAAAACACTTTTGGTTCCACTTCATTTTTTGATTGAAGATTATATTTTGTATAATGAATCTACAGTTCAGACGGAATTAGTATATGGTTTCACTACGTAGTTTGTTATGGTGAAGCGACATCGTTAAAGGGCATACTCTATCCGGCGAATTGGAGATTAGTTATAATTATGAAGCTCATAGTCTCATAGGTCATCGATAGCATACAAAAGCTCCATCTGTGAGGCTCTTACCACTTACTCATATATCATATGATGACTGTTCCGCCGGATTGGCTACTAGAGTTCGATACTTAACGACAGCGGTCGAGTGTTAACTGGCGTACACTAACGACTAGACCACGATGCCCGTGCAAATACCACAGATACACAATTCAGCAACGCAATCTTTTCACATGACTTTAGTAGTGAAGGGAGCATGTGTGCCATACTGACATCAGATCGGATAATGGCTGATCCTAATGGTTAGAAAACAGACGCTGCCATGTATATAGGGTGGTCTCCCGTAAGCATATACACGCAATTTAGGTTATGCAAAGAATTTCTGAGTTTGCATATCCTAGGCGGATGTAAAGCGTACCTTGGATTTGCTGAGTAAGACCCCCTGCGCTCCAACGTCAAATCATTTACATGCAAACTGTACAAAACAACAAAAACTCGGTATATCGCAGACTGTATTCTCACACCGACTATTTCTAGAGTTTTCTTTCATTATATAAAGAGGACGGGCACGAATACCTTTGTCGTTGATGCGCTTATCCATCGTGCACTTAACGAAGTCACGCCAAGGTTCCCATCAGTCGAGATTGTGGGGTTCAGTTATTCAGAATGGAACTCGGAAACTCTAGAATCTATCAAAACCTTGACGAAAGCTTATTCGCTTAGACTGTTCGTACTTGATAAATTTCTTCGCTACTATCTCGAAAAAGATCATGCATCTTTCAAATGGATCTTGGATAACGTTGCATTCATCACAAAAGACCAGAGTAGGTTTGATATACCACAATACGACTGGGATATGTTTATAGTAGACCATGTATTACACGGGCTGCCTGTAAGTGACAGGATGGGACGAAGCCTGCGGAGGAAGCATCGTGAATACTCAGCCGAACTCAGCCGAAAGAAGAGCGGGTCGGACAGCTCACGTGACCCCTTGGCCTCGTACAGAGGCCGACGACGAGGTGCGCGTGTGTGCGCCCTCGCGTTCTTTTTAGCGCACCGCCCGCCCTCCGTTAGAGCTAGCTTTTATCAGTCGATACTGTAAGTTATTTGATATGAATCGAGCCCAGTGCCGCCCAGAATGTGTTTGTGGGGGCGAACCCCACTGTCGCACTCTGGGCGGCCCGGCCACTCGTCGGTCCGCCTGCAGCGGACTGACTCCCCAAGCACACCGCGTATGCTAGGCTCGGTGCATATACCTCGCATATATCGGCAAGTCCGACTCAGAGCGACCAAGGCTGAGTCTGAAAAACTCCGCTGGTAGAAAATTTGTATTGCCTTTGATACTTTCATTCGCGGGTTGCGTCAATATGCTTGATTCACTACATGACTTGGTATGTATCTTCGGACAAAAGAACTTGAACTACACTGCAGTAAACATAATCATTCACGACGACCATACCACACCAGATATCTCGCGCGCGCAACCCGAAACCGCCCTTCAAGGTCGCATCCAGACGATTGCACTAGGCTGCTGTATGTACGAATAGAGCACTTTGCGAGACCGTACGGTTTGGTCAGGCTCATTGTTTCAGGAGACTCGTTACTCAGTATCTGTCTAGACAATAAAGTAGCATGGGTAAAGGTATTTGGGAGGGGTTGAAATCGATATTTAATGAATTGGCTGGTGTAGAACTGAGTCCACATGTACATTAGTATTCAGCTATTGTTTTTAGCATATTCACCTTGATCCACTGTAAACATAACTCGTTTTCTATACCCGAAGGTACTGGGTCGAAGTACATTATCTGATATACTGATCAGAACAATGTGCCTTTCATATAAGAATCGCTAACCTCTCGTGAGAGAATAGCTCTATTCGGAGGATCATAGTGGATGGCATGTGACTCCCTGCTTTGGTGGACCGAGTCGTAGTACAGAAAATGCTCCGTAATCGGGGGAAACCTATTCAGAATAGGTGTCAATTTGATGGATGTGAAGCCAAAATCTTACCTTTGAATAATTTGCTCCGTTATTGATTCTTTTGATATATGCGGGTATCCTACATCCCCACGGTTCATTGGATGAGTATCGCATGGGAGTCAAAATAATTGGTTAAAAACACACCCATCATGGCGATACATCTCAACCACGAAACAGGAATGTCAATATGCCATGTGTTTCCACGCAGTGCTTGTTGAACATACTTCACCGGAACACTACCCGGAGCCCTAGCTTTCTTTTCCTTCCCGAGGGGTAATAGACCACCCCCACAGCCGCTGTTATAATACTATGCCACTAATTTATCAGCGTTTTCGATCAAACTACGCGCAGCCCACCAGACTCACGACAAAGCGACATAGCTGACGCACGGCTCTGTCCCCAAATAGCCCCTCGCCCATTATCCTGTTCCGGATGGTCTGGCTTTATAGGGATGTTATATTTTGGGTACAGTGACAAAGAACATACATGATCTGGTCGCCTGGTCTATGCTTGATTCGAAGGAATTTATATGCTCGTCCGACGATATCATTGACAATCGCACCTGCCGGGTGATAAGGCATGTTATTGTACAGCATCGATGGATAGTGCTTACGCATCCCGTACCCGACCAGACGAAAGGCGAGATTTGGGTTCTTGTGTTCGAGAATGTTCTCATAAAACACCATATCGGGGTCTGATTTAGTCATTTCCTCTAAAGCGAGCCGTTAAGATGGAGCAGCAAAGTACGATCATAATGATATTCGAGAGCGCATGCTCACTGAAATATAACGGAAAGCTGGATGCCCGAGATGGACATTCGAACCAAGACGTTATTGACCAGTTGTGGGAGCACTGAAAGATAACAAAAAGCGTCCTGGGAGTTGTCATAGTGGGTGTGAGGAAGCTGATCAAGGCGTGAGCTCGAATAAATATCAGCCTCTGTTGCCGCCAAGAGTCTTGGTCGACGGAAGATCAAAAATTAGGCACCGGTGACTCTGTACGTTGCTGCTGCGGTAGTAAATCTGATGAGCAAGCGGACAGCAACAGATGGGCTAGACACTACGCTACTGAATAGACTCTATTCAGAATTTCTGTCCGAAAATATATTGGACAGCCTTGGTCTGACAAACTATTCAACGCAGCGCAGCTACACCACTGGATTCCACTACTCCCCTGCTGAAAGCCCGCATATTTACGGCTAGTGTTGATTGAACCTGTTGGATTATGTCGAGAAACTAACTTGACGAGGTGCAGTAAGTATATGGCTGTCGCAGTTGTGGTGGTTGGATTGGCTGTTAGCCCCGTGACCTGCACACACGTGACTTGCTGGACACCCACGTCGGCTCGCCACATAACACCTTGCGAGGAGCTGTTCTTGTATGTTTCTAGTCGAAAAATATTAATTCTACTCATCAATTCCTGCTTCCTGGGCGACTGGATACCTCTGCATTTTAATCCGGCCAAGTAGTTGATGTGGATATGGATTCTTTCTCAGGTGCACTCCAGAACTGGAGGGATATGTCATTAAATCTCAATACTGCTATGAAAAAAATTCACGCCTCATTTACAGACTTAGAAGCCGCAATCGGCCATAGCCCTGCTTCCTCGCCTGCCTTAGAACACGCTATCACCGAACTCTTGGACTTTAAAACGACGCTCGCGTCGACTGTAAAAAGCCTAGAATCCGTTGAGGCATATATCAATCGCATATATAACAAATCTCCTCACCGAGTACCCATCCATTCGCTCCCCGATGATATATTCTCAAACATTCTTACACTCGTGGCTCGTTCTTCCGAGTGCCTCATCGAGCACAAGCGAAGAGACTACAGAGAACCTGAGGAGAAAACAGGGCACGTTGCGAGGCTTCAGCTTGTTTGCAGTCGATGGCATCGGGTTGTTGGTTCCACTCCGTTGTGCTGGTCGCACGTTGATGTGTTTGCCGACTGCTGGTCCAATGACAAATCTCCTATATCCGAAGTCACTTTATATCATTTGCGGCTGGCATCTCTTCATTCGATTCATTTGCACTTTCACTGGAGTGTAACCTACGCCCCTGAATCACATTTGATTTCGTTTCTCGAGACACATCTTGCTCGGGTTTCGTCTATCAGAATCGACGAGACGACCAGAGGCCAGCTATTCGAAACAGTAGCCGAGGCCTATATAGACTATGCTCAGCCACTTCTCTTAGAATCGTCTCGTGACAGTTCAATCTCTCGTCTCGATCGGGCTTCGAACGCTATAGGCGCAGCGACGTTTAATACCATCCGTCATTTGCGAATTGGTCGAATCAAGTATCCTGATGATCCGGGTTATTTAGATAATTTGGTCGTTATGCTCAACAATAGTCCATGGCTTTTCTCCCTTCGCTTACACGACATGCCATTGGTTATCGACGACTATGCACCAATACACCTGCCTCGGCTTGAACTGTTAGAGTTTTCATCGACCTGTGAAAATTACGATTTCCTATCGAAGATTGTAACCGAAGCCGCTGTGGTCGATTTGCGTCTGCGTTGCCCATCTTCTCACGAACAACTTCTCCCTGTCGAATTATTCTTACAACGCTCAAACGTCAAGTCGCTCACGCTCATGCTAGACTCCAGCTTGAACACAGCTCACCTGGAGAAATGCCTCAAATCGTTCCTCAGCTCTATGCGCTATACCTGGAGTATTCCGAATCCGAGTCAATGTCCACCACAGACGTGATATCACTGCTCCTTGATGGTGAATTCCCATCCATTCAAGAAATCGACGATTTTGACTTTAACGAGTGGTCTTGCGCTCCTAAATATCCGAATCTTAAGGTACTCGGGGTCGTTGTAGTGGAAACGACAGAATATTTGTTAAAGCTGCTAGCTCCGGTCGTATATGCGTACTCGCTTGACACATTGGTGTTGGCAGGGCGTTACAAACAAGAGGAGATCGAATTCGAGCAGGAAACGTGGGATTGGATAGTTGAAAACGTTGGTTCACTTTGGTGTTTGAGAAAGAAGGAAGGCTTTGATGCGGATCGGGACGAGTGGGACGCGTTTGCGCAAGGGCAACTCGACGGTTTGCAAACATGATGATTCGCTTGCTCAAGTCTACGGGAATAAGTGGTACAGGAGGTGTCACTCATGGGCCTACTTGGTGTTGATTGTATCGAAAAGATGTCGAAAAGCGGTAAATGTGCTATGAATATATAACAAGAGCGAATTAAGAAATTTGGATCGGATAAAGTGCGCGAATGTAGTGATTATACACGCAAAAGGACATGGATTAATTTAGCCTTGTGAAACAAAGACTTGTATCATTAGGATCAATGGGTGCCAGAAATCAACGAATGTGCCAGAAAATCATGCCCATGACCTACCATGAGGTACCGGATAAATCGGGGGGGTGTCCACTGAGCTCGGTAGGCCGACGCTTTGGGTCACGGCGTATATGCGCACTACCTGACGGCAGGCTCGGCTACCGGTAGGTCCGAGAAACGCAGGCGCCGCCGAAAGCGGTGACGCATGCGTGGCCGACTTCCGACCGCGAGAGCGACTCGCCCCCAGGTAGAAGGGTCCAGCTGAACGAAAACTCCTTGGTACACGGCCGGGGTGGTGGGCGGGACGAAAATCGACACGCTGACGGGCGCCACCATGATATCACGGGGGCGAGCGCCGTTTCACATTCAGGCGCGCATCTCACGTGATCTGTCCCCGGGTCGGTCCTAGCCTCTGGCACAGTACCTGTGCTACGCCTCCGCCGACTATGACGTAAATACGACCCCCTCGGTTCTTTGCTACTAAGTAGATATATATTGTCTCTCGTACTCAGGACATTTGGTTTTTTTGGGAGATTGGAACTGCGGTATATATGTACAAGGGAAATGAGTATTCGCCATGAAGTTACATTGGAAATCGTTTGGCTCTCCGCTCAGGTAGCCATTAATTCCAGCACATGTAAGAGCTTATGGCATCGTTCCGGCCATAGTCGCCAAGGTTCTTGATGCCCGGGTACTGGACATCGCTGACAACATTGCCGCTGCAGTTGCCGTCGCTGCAAGATTGGAAGAGACAAAGTTAATTGTCAGGCTGTATAAGCTCTGTGGGCTGGCTTTACGTACGTCCAGAGGTTGCAGTGTAGGCCGGGGTCCGGTCCAAAGCTAGAAATCCGGTCGTTGAAGAGGGAACCCACTTGGACGCACTGGTTCCAACTGTAGATGACACGTTAGGACCTATGCACGGTTAGTCAAAATCGCCCGACAACTCACTACATGCCAGATACGTAGTTCTTTTAGGCAAAAAGGCAGAGACACGATTAATAAATTTGACAACGGGTGCCCGATATTTCTGCTGCACTCACGCAAGGTTCACCAAAATTCACGTTGTCGCAGAAATACACTCCTCCGGGAAGCGACGGGGGCGCAGGTTTCTTTCGTTCTCGCGTCAGTATGCGTTCCGTTTGTCTAGTCTGGAAAACGGTATACTCACGCCGGGAGTAGGTCGAACCGCGTTCGACGGGTCAAGCTGAACCGGACTGATGCTCTTGCCGTCCCAGCCGTACTGGTCCTTCCAGTCGGCGCGAGGCGCTAGGCCAGTAGGCGTAGCGACAGCAGATCCGACAGCGGAGAGGGCGGTGAAGACAGCGAGAGCGTAGCGCATGGTAAACATGGGGAGGGCAGTAAAGAGGTGTGGTAAGGTTGAGTAGAGATGGAAGGACGAAGAGCCTGGTGGTATGGCAGCGTTCCGGTACTTGTTATATACTATCACAATGGATGAGCTAAATCTCGGCCAAGGTCGCATGGCGCATATATCCTTGCTACAAAGCCCGGCTGGCCTGGAACCTTTGTTTGTTCCGTTTTGCTGGCAAACTTCTCAATTTGATGCCAAAGTCTTATTTTTCCATTGTTTTGTGCCCCACGTCACCTTATGGAAACATCAGAATGATTAAACGGGGCGCGCGTAGCGGTCTTTCGTTTTTTGTTGAATCATGTTGAGGCGTCTTAATTTCGGGCATGGAAGCCTGATCAAAATCGGAAGCGCCCAGGAAGATCTGTATTCAACAAATCCAGGTAAACCAGGGTATACCTATTTCAATCACGCAGGGCGTACCTTACCGAGGGGAAAAGATGTTTCATCTATCCGCATCAAAAATCGCATTGTGTTTTGTGTTTAAAGTTAGGTATGGTGAGCTGAAAATTGAGATTTGACAACAAGTTTCTCATGAATACTAGATTTTGATCTACGATTGATGATGGACGAGCTCGATTTTCTGAGCCTTATCCACCCGATACGCATGGGAATTGCTGTTTGTCTTCCTTATTTTCCTTTCTAGACAATTATTCCACATGGCCCGCTTGCCCCAGCTCCCGCACCCACATGGAGTAGCTCGTATAACAAGAACCCATGAGATCGGCTGTGAGGATGGGGCAAGTATAGAAATTGAAGGTATCATCCAGATGGCCAACTAAAGTAGAGGTTCTTCGCTTCTGTTTGTCTGATCGAATCACACGCCAGGACAGGAGGAGTCAATGCACGATATATAGCAAACTTCTTCGAAGCTAGGTGCTAATCCGAACCATAGAATAATGAAGAGTCAGGTGAACAGATTCACTCGCGTACCTTGCCGAGTAAACATGGCAACCCATGGTCCCGAACAATGGCTAGATGCATGGAGCAACCTGTGCACTAGATTGCCTTGGGCGCGGAACAGAGTGTACAATCAAATATGTAAATGATATATTTATGTGTGAGTGTAACAAGCGGACGGAATATGAATATTGCAATGCCTATTTGCGACGTGTCAAAACAAAGCGCGTCGGGGGGTAGTTGATCCGGTGGATCAGAAGATCATCTCGGCGTGCAAAAGATTCTTGAGCGCTCCGTATTTAGGGCCTGGGCTCGGCCATGTCAGGTGCACAGCGTTGGCATAACAGGTGATTTGTAGTGGCTGATTTTGCATGTTTGCTTGGTGAAAGAAAGGCTTGAGGCAATATTCAACAACTTCCTTGACTAAGAAGCGCGCATTCAGGCCAAATGGGAGGGTATTTGGCCAGTGTATATACCATGCAACCTTGGCCGAGATTTAGCTCATCCATTGTGGCAGTATATAACAAGTACCGGAACGCTGCCATACCACCAGGCTCTTCGTCCTTCCATCTCCACTCAACACTACCACGCTACTCCTCTTCACTGCCCCCCATGTTTACCATGCGCTACGCTCTCGCTGTCTTCACCGCCCTCTCCGCTGTCGGATCTGCTGTCGCTACGCCTACTGGTCTAGCGCCTCGCGCCGACTGGAAGGACCAGTACGGCTGGGACGGCAAGAGCATCAGTCCGGTTCAGCTTGACCCGTCGAACGCGGTTCGACCTACTCCCGGCGTGAGTATACCGTTTTCCAGACTAGACAAACGGAACGCATACTGACGCGAAAACGAAAGAAACCTGCACCCGCCGCGCTTCCTGGAGGGGTGTACTGGTGCGACAACGTGAATTTCTGGCAACCTTGTGTGAGTGCAGCTCCATTAGTACAACCTAATGCACCGCTTGTATTTGACTCCACTAACCATCTTGTCTTTCTTTCCCTCTTTTTCCATCTAATCCAACCAACAGGAATACGTGAATGGGTTCAGGTAAGCTTTACAGGAAGATCAATATACCTGCTAGACTGACGCCTTGGCATCTTGTCTGTAGCTCAGGGCAGTGTGTCGAAGTTGGCTCTGTCTGGAACGACCGCATATCCAGCTTTGGACCGGACTTTGGTATCATCTGCAACGTTTTCAGGTAGGCCGCATGGCTCGCTAAGGCTTCGAGATGTCGCACCTGCCTCTGACAATCCCTCCCTCATCTTTCAGCGACGGTAACTGCAAGGGCAAGGTGTATTATGGAATCGCAAATCCTGGGATTACGAATCTCGGCGATGTTGGGATGAACGATGCCATCAGCTCCTTCCGGTGCTTTAACTGAAATGCTCTGGGCGAGTAGCCGGTTTTCAGAATATGATTGCCGCAGAATCGAGCGCAGAGTTGTGAGGTAGCATTAGTGTGTTACAAGCGTCCCTCCGATGTAATAATACACCCAATTTTTGCTGCCTGACCGACGTCCGTCTATCATTTCAACATGGCATTCTAAGAAGATTAGATGTTCGCTTTGATTTTTCGTATGGAGGGGCCACAGTCTATTTTGATCAATGTCTAAGCCTCGTCTAAGTGTTTACATTCTTTCATCTATATGATGCCGTTGGCGCAAGTCTTGATTCATAAATCCATGTTTCTTCAGCATGGACGCATCCCCAGTGGCAAAATTCTAATCTTCTACAGATGTGCATACAGCATGATTTTCAGGACTCGTGATTATATCGGCGTTCATTCAGCATCAAGACAGTCTCAGCCTCTTGTAGCAAAATTCGTACCTCTGGGAAACGTATACCCGGTTAAGTAAACGACATTTAGGTAAATCAATTAAAAGATGCCCTCTATCTGATTCAACGCCCGACCGAAGGCTGGGCATGTACTCGCACATCTACTTTTATAATAGCCACTGAGCGACTGGTTATCACGCCCAACAGGACATGTATTTTCCGGACTCTCTCACCACCGTTCCCCGCTTTTCCTTTTGTCGCATTTACATACCTAATCTAATACATGCACTCGTTTTATCTATTCTGCCTCGTTCAGACGACGCTTGCTTGCCTAATGCGTATACGACCGCTCCTCTTCCTATCTGGTTCCCAAGCGCGTCCTCCTGGGCCTTTCACCGACTGTAGAAGATTCAAATATAAGGTAGAGTATAAAATAGAATTTTCTCGAATGAATCGTCGGGTGAGCCAGTATCTGAGTCATTAATCAAGTCCGTTCGCTATGTGCGCAGCATACTGTATCCGAACGGCGTCATGGCCGACAGTTTTGAGGTATAAAAAGGGGTGCCTCCAGCCCCCTGCCAACATCCGAATCGTATTCTATACTCTACTGTTCCATCTCGAACTTTTACCCATCTATTTCTATTTTGTACCTACATATTAGAATAACATTTTGATAATGACATGAAGGCGGATACAATCTGTTGAGATATCAAACGTGGCTGTGCGCATGTAGTCATGTGATCGATTCCCGAAGTATTTACACGATGCAGTAGAAATTTTATACGAGAGAGAGTTTTCACCTTACCACCATGTAGCCTGCCCGCTACCTCTCGTTCAACACAATCTCCAAAGTATTTGTGCAGTGAGGATGATGATGGTGAAGATGATTGTATCCATGAGTGCGACTTCCATTTTGGGTGGCGATCTTGGACGATTTACAGATTCAGACTCGAACTAATTGTAGATAAGCAGTATAAATTTTGTTTTGCTGATATTTTCGGACTTGCACCAGACCCAGTTACCGTTGGGTAGAACTGGAAAGCATGTTCTGGTTAGATTTAGAACTACTCTGTCGGTTCTGGATTGCTTCCGTGATATTTTGGTCACTCGTGACCCTAATCCTTCACACAGGATTATGGATAGTTGACTGGCGGCTTGCTGTCAAGCACCAAAGGGATGGAACAGGGGGTCAGTGGTGATTTGGACAAATGGTCAAGCCAAAGTTTCACGTGACCCTAGGGCGTGCGTCTCTTGACCAGGCTGAGGTCGACCCGGGTTGCGATCTTGCTGAGGGCCTAGGTCAAAAACTGTGGCCTCTGTGTTATACATCATCCAAATTTCGACCGCCACCAACGCCAAATTTCTATTTCCGACTTTCGATTCCGTCATTCCGTCCGGCTGCCACAATGTCGTCTGTATTGGATATCCTGGGGAATTGGAACACTCTTCGGGTGTCGATCGAGGAAAACCTTATCGCGCTACATCAGGCTAGTATCATGCTGGAAAACGAAATATCTAGTGCCACGGATCTGAACCTCAAGGAAAATGTTATTGCTGATCTGTCTAATGCTCGTCCATGTCTCACTGCCTCGAATAAGATGGCCAGGTCGGCTGAATCTACGATAGACCGCATCCTGAATCTCTCAACCAAGCTCGTATTGATCAACGTTCTTCCACCCGAAATACTTTCACGGATAATGCTCTTGGTATTGCGCCAGTCTAATTGTACACTTGCCCACGAAGTCGTCTTCTTGAGAAACGGAGGAGGGTACAAGACCGTACCACCACCGCTCTTGAGGCTTCAGTTTGTATGTTTGAGATGGCGGAATATAATTGTCAACACTCCGGCATGCTGGTCTCATGTGGATGTGCTCGGAAGACAGGTCAGGCATAAGGGTCCAATAGATCTCGCTCTTTACACTCGGCGACAACTTGAGCTGTCAGCTGGAGCACCAATCCATCTACACATATGCTATCCCTTAGGCAACAAATGCAAGAACATTGCTTCAGCACTTGGACCGCATCTTTCAAGAGTTACTTCACTCCAAATGCAAAACATCGATAATGAGTCAGTTTACACCATTTTCGATGCGTACACCCCCTTCAAACCATCGTCCATCGGTCGCTCAACCGACCACCATATCAACCCACTTGCGACATTCTCGAGTATAGCTCACCTCAAAATGAGTGGTTTATACCTTTCTGGGCCGCGGTACAAACAATTCTTGAAGATCCTGGCTTGTAGTTCGCAGTTGAAATCGTTACGGATCAGGTCGATAGTGGATGACAAAAATTTGACCTTAGACGATTGTGATCTTATCGACCTACCACATCTAGAAGTATTCGAGTATATTACTTGTCATGGTTTCGAGCTATTATCCAAAATTACGAGTAGCCCAAAGGAACTTGATTTGCGTCTCACTGCTCCATGGACTAGCCACACAGTTCAGCTTGTTCAATCATTCATCCGGCGGCGAAACGTCAAGTCTCTCGCACTCAGGTGCCACGCATATTAAAATGAAGAAAATGTCAGGATCTGCATTGCTTCAGCGGAAAACCTCCGGGCACTATTTCTGAATGTCGATGGCAACTTTGCGTCGTTCATCCCAAAGATTCTTCTGATCGATTACAGCCCTAGTACTGCTATGCCTGATCGCAAAGAGTTCTCCCCTCGCTTTCCACAACTACAGCTAATTGGACTGCTGAGCAACTACTGGGGGGAACGTTACCACGAGTGCTTGCTCCCTCTAGTCATAGCATATTCCCTCGATACGCTCGTTCATGACGACAGAAGTCGAACTAAACCTCCCCGCTCTTCAGAGGTTTGGAATAAAATATCCGAAAGGGTCAATTCGATCGCCCTGATTCCTACAGGCAGTCTTTTCAACGACTCAGACAAGCAGGACATCTTCATGGAGCAGCTAATGAGAAGGCTGTGATTGCGTTGCTCGATGTAATAAACTTTCTGTTCCCCAAGTCGTGTGCCCCAGTAGTATAACAGGTTGTTTTATATTGAAGTATAATCATGTTCGCAAATAGTGTTACCAGAATTCAGTTTCCGATCTCGACACATTTTGGCGGGCTGTTTTGGTACTCGGGCAAGATTGATAACCGAATGCGCGCGTAAACCAACTAGTGTTCCGTGAAGAAGTGAAATGCAAATAACCGCTAGTTATTGACATGGGTTAACAACGGTTAATACCGGTAATTTACTAGGAGGCCTCTTCGGCTCAAGATTTAGGGGTTAATTAAGAAATGAAATGTAAATTACTGTGTCCCGAGCTTGAAGCGAGAGTCTTGACGTACTGCCAGGTCGAAGTCACCGTAGATTGCGAATTGAGGCGATCTCCGCCCGAATTATAGATCATTCCGAAAGCCAAGACCACTGAGACGACAGGAATGATAAAGAACAGGTATATGTGCTGTCAAAATTGTCCATCTGGCAGCATTTGGCATCGCACCGCCAACAGTACTTGAAGATGATGCGTCGAATCGGCCGTTTTCTGTTCGATATGACACGGAAGGAGTGGGATGATTATCCTGATGGCATTGGCTGGGCTATGTATTCCGTTGCCGTAGAGACGAAGGAAGCTCTAGGTGTGAATCAGTAATTACCACTAAATGCATCCTCGATTTACCTCTTTTCCGAGAAGATTAACAGAACTAAGTCAGCCTATGACTGGTGGGTGTGCTTGGCGAGTAACTCTTAAGGCCAATTTCTTGCGGTAAGAGATCTTTTATGCGCTACAGACGACCTCTTGCTTAACTCATTAACTCACTTTGTGAGGAGCACTTCGCTCTCAAGTTGTTCTCGCGATGACTTATGACCAATTTAGAAGCACTCGATCGATCAGTCTCGTACTCTCTAGTAGGATATCAAGACTGTTCGCATGCATTCTGATAAACCCAAAACCGTTTCAGACAACTCTGGTAACGTCCAAAATGAGGCTAGATTTTCAGGTAATCGGTTCTGTGTCGAGTATCCAGAGGATGGCGACTCGTGGTTTGGTGTTTCACCCGAGGATCTCGCAGGAGTTGAGCCAAAGTCTATAGATATCGGCTCGCTCGTCGACCTTGATGCCCTGGGAGTTGAAGATTGCTTATCAGATGAACCACCTGCTGCCCTCGATCGTAGAAGCGGGAAGATTAGCAAGTCGAATAAGATCATTGAAGGACAGAAGAACATGGACATGAGCGAGGAAGATTGGGACTTTGTTCAATGTATTTGATTTGGGAGTTTTCGACTGTTATATACAATATTTTTCGGTTAATTACACATTTTGGCTGCTAGTTAAGGGCGTGCAATTTAGTATTTGAAACCGGTTACAAACACGGCTTTTGGGGCACGCAAAGTTAACAACTTCGCCAAAAAGTCAGATTCACTTATTTACGGAACACTAAAACCAACCTGAGAACAGCCACGTGATCCAACAGACCCTTTTCTCTACCACCATGGCACGAAGAGCGAAGATGCAGCCAGACTCATTGCAAACATCACTGGAGGTATGAGTTAAAAATATACGGTGAATTATATTTAAATCCAGTCACCTAGAAAAAGTTTCCTGCAGTTGACTCGAATCTAATTGCTTCGCTCCTCTCAGGCATCGACCCCGGTCAACAAAGCCAGCTCGATGATCTTCATGCCACGTTGGCCGCCCTTTCCTCACCTCCCGACGACATACACGCCGTATCCTCGGCTCTGGAACTCTCATCTCTCACATCATCCGGTTCCCTCTCCGATCCCCCAAATGACTCCGCCAGCTCACAGGCGACAACCTCGACCTCGTCCAGCTCGTCACTAGCTCCGTTCTCAACTCCCCTGGGATTTCTCCAGAATCTTTTCCCTCTCTTACCGTCGAGTACATTGCAATCCAACCTCGAGGAATACGGAGTGGACAACCTAGATCAGATCGTCGAGTGCCTCTTGTCCGATGATTACATCAGGGAACTCCGCGAATCGGACATTGATCTCCGGGACGACTCTCCCTCCGGTTCGGACCCGGTCGCCGGTTGGGCGGCCGTCGCGAAGAAATCTCCCGAGGCCCAGACCCCTATCATACGCCAGACCCCTATCATACGCCAGAAAACTAAAAAGAAGCAGGCGGCGCTGGTCTTCGGGGATGTACGACATCGCCATGTAGTCCCTTCCCGCGCAAAGCTCGGTAACCAATCCATCCCCTCGATCGATCCTTGGAATTACGTCGACTCGTTGGCCATTCGACTCAACGCCATACTGCCAAACGTTTCAACGACCGTTTTTTCCTCAGCATTCCATAATCCTATCCATCCCACTCCGGCCGCAGCACTCCGGGCCACTCTTGCGTCCCTCGGCCATACCCAGACGGTTGACGACTTTGCACTCGCAGCCCTTCTCACTCTCCTAGATGAAAATCCGGATAACACACCCGATGCGAACCTGTGCCTTCGGGCAACTGCCTCGGAGCCGAACGACGCATACCACCTTTTCGAGATCCTGAGAGAGATCGATGGACGTTTACCAGTTATAATCCACTCGCATGCCCCGGTTCCAACCTCGCCTCTACTGTCCGCTAACACCATCCGCGCTCCCGCTGGTCCACCTGATACCCCACCTATCCCTCAGGCCAGGCGACCATCCTTGAGACCGAGCTCTCCGATTACCCCGGTATCTCCTGTAGCGTCTGCGTGGGGGACAGTCCCTACGAAACCGAAAGCGAGGGCTGCAACGCACCCTTATTCGTCGGCTATCCCAGGTTCGAGCGGGTGGGGCGAATCTGGTCGGGTAGCAGAGGAAGAGCACTACGGCGTTAACGAGCGCGACCCGTCTGCATGTCTAGAAGAGGCTGCTTATTGGCAGGAGAAACGTCGAAACGTAAGCGGTTTGTTGTTTGCGGACCTGCCTTGCTTAACCAGTTCATATAGGCTCTTAGACAGGCATCGGAACTCTACACCCGCCAGAAACATGAACACGGGCGTGAAGGCGCGCTGTACTATTCCCAGCAAGCACAAGGGTATGCAGCGAAAGAGAAGGAATGGAGAATGAAGGCAGCCAAAGCAGGCGTTAGGGCTAGGCAAGAGCAGTATGTGAACAATGGGAGTCCGAAATGGGGTGAGCAACTGACACGACGTTATAGATCCCCTCATAGAGCCTTAGATCTACATGGTTTGACGGTTAACCAATCCTTGGAAATCGTGCGGGAGGGTGTGAATGCCTGGTGGAACTCTGCCGGTTCCGGTGCGTATCTGTCTTTGGCCGGTTTCGGCTCTTCTTACTCACTTGATCTATTGCCTCTGCAATGGGGAACCGGTTCGAATCACACTGCTCAGGCGCTACACCTTCCACCCCCCTCCAAATTATTACCGGCCAAGGTCGTCATTCGAAAGGGAATATTCCGGTCATAGCCCCGGCCGTACTAAATCTGCTTGAACGCGAGGGTTGGCGAGCATATAAACGCGAAGGCACGGTATACGTTACCGGCGTCACGACCAAACGATGATACCCAGTCCTCAGCATATACCGATCTTGACTATAAATTGAGGGCGGTGGCGAAGTGTTTTGGTGAGATTTTGGATTGTCTATCGGCAAGTATGTCTTTTTCCCTTCCCTTATGATTTCGCCTCTCTTGTTACTCCCCATATTTCGTGCGTTGAAATAGGCTCCGACCGATTTGTTTCCCATTTTGTGGAAATTTTTGCTTTGTTTGATGAACCCCCGCCCATCAACGGGATACTTGATTCTTATGGTTACTACCCAGTACTGGATACCTGGTTTTTGCCTCTACTGTATCGTTAGCCCTCACGAGATAGAAGACGTTTAGAGTTACTGTATTTCATACGTTTTGTGACTCCTATCTATGTCTTTGGCGTTGGGTCTGCCGTTGTTGTATTGGCTGTTTTAATTGAATTCGCTGAATGATTCTTCCAATCTGTGCTGTGACCGACAGACTTGAACCCACTTGCGTAGTGTACTTTAACTTAATTCACCGTGGTAGCCCAGTGGTACTCGCGCGGGCGCGTGCCACGTGCCTAGGTTGCTTCATCTCACGTCGACGCTGGCCTTTATGACCATATGTGTCGCGTCCTCAGTGTGCCGACTAACGCACATGCACTGAAAGGCCAACGCATTGTAGTGCTCGTATCAGTGCACTAGAAGGATAGAGGTGGGTCTAAACCGCAATGTCATTAAAGTCATATCACCATAAAATGAATGTACTCAGGCCACATCTGGCTGATCGAGAGCGCGAATGTAACAAGCGGGGAAATTCGACAAAGTGGCAGAGTCCGAGCTCGCAGGTCCAGGTGTCCTTAGCTGAAGTGATGTCATTTACAGCGTTACACTATGCGGTTATGAAGAGCGTACGAGCTTCTGTATCCATGTCGCTTTTGGGAGCAAGAGCAATGCTACCCAATGTATCTGTAGGATGTGTTACGGCTCGCGGCTGCACGCTCACAGTCTAGATGTTGTAGACAACTGTATAGTCCTGGGTGCAGGGAAGAGTACCTCTAGGATTCAATGGACCTCTTTATTCCACTGCACCTGCGCTAAAAAATCCACCGACAAGCAAGATTCTAAATAGACCCAACGTGGGAACATATTTCATGTCTAACAACACCAAGAATGAAAGTGATCGACACTCAGAATTTAAAACCTGCGAGTTCTATAAATACGCTATGCATACACCTTGTCACGAGGCGTCACTACATGTGGCTATTTTAGTGGTATTTGAGCCACCGCATTTAAAGAAGCTTCGTCGATAAAACTGTCACGAAATTGCTCCCTTTCCATTGCTGACTCCGCCGTCGAACACCCCAACGATCGAAAGGAATTCACGCAAAAGAACTCTAAAGACCTGGTGGGTGAAGAGCTACATCCATTATTTAGAATCACGCACGAGGGATTCGAGATGTTCCAGAAATCCTTTAGCTAGAATTCGATCATAGAAAGGGCTGCTCCAAAACCGGTTGGCAAACTCCCATATAATTAGGGGACAATCTTCCTGCATGTATGGTTTAGAACCATGCATGATATGGGAGATCGCTCCAGGGGTGTCACAGTCTGTGAACGGTAATTTGTTTGTCCAAATCTACTGAAAGGGGTCATTATGACATAATTCAGACAGAAATGCCTCACGACTCACGGCTACGACCAAACACCCAGTTGACCATATGTCTGTGAACTGGGTAGGATTAGGCCACCCTGAATCTGTAGCCACTTCAAAAAATTCGGGAGCGTGCCATCGTGAAGGATACGGTGACAGCGGTGGAGCAAAAATCACTGGTGCTTCAAGAAGATTGTCGGCGTGCGCATACTGACAAGCAAATTCGAAGTTGCTCAGTTTCAATGCCCCATTTGAATCCACTAGGATGGTTTCCTGTGGAATCGGCAGATTAGCTGTGCGGTCGTTGTCAAAGTAAACGGTGTACCATCGAAAGGTTTCCGTGTATAATAGCACCCTGGGATATTTCGTGATGCAAATATTGGATTGCCTTCCCCAGTTGACTGAGCTATGCCAAAATACATGCTGAACTCGTCTCTCAAGATAAATTGCGTGAATCGCATACTCACCAGACTGTGTTTCGCTCTTGAGTCCATTTCATGGAAGTGTTGATCGTAATACTAAGATATAGGCCGAAACGTTACGTCAATACCATAAATCCTGAGCTATTCATTCTGGAACTAGTTACCTCCTGAAGCGTTCCGTTGGAACAATATTCCAACACTATTCCAGGCACGCCGTGAAGCTGCATATATTGCTGATCGAACCCTAAAATTGAGCATATATTGGGACTTTCTGTCTGTCGCAACAATAAAATCTCATGCCGAATTGACTGATTTGTGGTATCAGTAAGACTTAGTCTAAATGTATATCTTACCAACCTGCCGCGCAGCGTATGCGGACTTGTATCTAGACGTTAATTGCACCCCTTTAACTACGATCTGTACTCGTAAGCAATTTGTACTTGGGCAATGAGTAGAAAAGAGGGCCCCGAATTAGCTACTCACTTCTAGGCTGGATCTGAAGTAACCTTGGGATAGCGTAGTCCTGTAGATAATGAGCACTCCCTCCAGTTTACATAACTAGAACTCACTTCCAGCACCACAATTCAACATAGGTTGTTCGAGCTCCTCTTCCATCATAGGTTCCTCTGACATAAAGACCAAAGGTTTGACCATACCCCAGCAAGTCATATACGAATCCATACCTCCATACCCCCCTGGACCAGCCAAGACTAGCCCCATAGTTTCTTGTCTCAGACTTTCTAACACGCCCTGTGAGATCCTGAACACCTGGAATGTTCCACTTGTCGTAGATTCCCGCACGTTCCGACATCTCCGACCGATTGTCTAAGTCTCTTAGAAACTGAGTTGCTGTGGGACGTTCAGAGGTGGTTGTGCTCCAGCACTTCATGATGGCCGACCAGACACCGTTTGTCAACCACGAACAGCGCTCGGGAAATTCAGTATCATCTAGGCTCTCTAAATCCATTAGTTGACTAGGTTCATTCGGCAGGGCTCCTTTGGTAATTTGCAGGGCTACATCGTGCTCAGCATTGTACTCAGAATAGGGCCTTAATCCAGAAAAAATCTACAGTCGTTGAATAACGTAATGTCCAACAGACATTAAGCTAATCCCACTTACCCAAAAGGCGATATTCCCGAATGCCCAAATATCCGACTCTGGAGTCGGCTGTGCCCCGTCTTGAAGAAGTTCGGGGCTCATGTAACGCACGGATACTCTTTCATTCTCGACCAAGAGCTTCCGTTCCTTGGCAGGAATTTTCGATATCAAACGTGAGACGCTGAATGCTGTAAGCTTCAGAATCCCACTGTGGTCTACCAATATGTTTGCCTTTATTCAACACGTCAGCAGTCTATAGAGGCTGTACAACATACTTTCACCGACCGGAGTTAGATCCCCATGGGGTATAGGGGATATTCGATTATGCATGTACTGAAGCCCATTTAGGATATGAGTCATCTAATTGTCGAGGGGTCAAATGTGCATATCGCTAGTTGAGGCCGCTTATAATCTCCACTCACATATTTGATATAAAGATTCTCGTCTTGGGGCATCTTGTTTTTATACTGCTTCCTAGTGATATCAACTATTTCACTGAATCAAACAAATACGCACCGATACAAAGCTTCCCTGACTACAGTATTCTAGCACATATCCGAGATGCTGACCACCGCTTGAATCGATTCCTAAAATGGCTATGATGTTCTGGTGTTGGAAACGGTATCTCTCTTTGAGAGTTTGGCGTAAAACCTTGGGGCAATATGGATGATATTTAAAAGCTGCCTTGTTGGACGAGAAGGTATAACTGCGCAACACGTACATTTTCAAGTGCAAAGTGAGCAGATGCGGAATCGTTCGTTTCTCGGTTCAATGAGATGTGTTTCGCGACACAATTACTCGCTTGATCCGGTTGGGCCGTATGAGAGGAACTTTCGTGGAGATATCTATATAGTGATGAGTGACTATGATAAAGACTTAGAATAACATATCTCACATGAACACTTTCGTGTTGTTTCCGGTAACCGTTGATTTCTTCTTGAAGCCCTTCAACAAAGCCGTGTAATCGGGAACTCCTGAAGGCAGCGGTGTGAGTTCATCGTCCATCGATAACACAGGCTTTAGTGGCGTTGTAGCGGCGGGGTTCACAAGCCCACGCGCCACCAGCTCATGTATCGACTGGAGCAGTGCGCTGGAGGTTGGTCGCTGTGTTGGGATCAAAATCCAGCACTGTTTAACCAAGCCCCATAGGACGTCGTTCAAGCAACCTGCTGCGTTAGGGTATTCTGGTTTGACGCTCGGGCTGGCGCCGCTTCTTATGGCCGAAGGAATGAGAAACTCGGACTGAATCGCGTGATATGGATGGAGCTGAGAAAGAATCTTCATTTATTTCAGGAACGGGCGCCAACCGGTTGATTCGAACTCTCAGTCACGCACCTCCAACGACAAGCACCCGAATGCCCATATATCAGAGAAGACTGTGGGTTTTGTCTTGTTTGCGCGAAAGAATTCGGGAGACATGTATCGTACTGTTGCTTGAAAGCTCGATGAGGCGTCGGAGCGAACAAGTTGATCTGAAGACCTATCTCCGAATTCGCGAGAGTGGCCAAAATCACAAATCTTGGGACTACCGTCACGCGTTACGAGCACGTTGGTCTGTCGGAGTTTCAAAAAATCTTTATTGATGAGTGTTTGCAAGCTGTGGACTCACAGATTTCAAATCTCCATGTACGATTGATAAATTGTGCATATGAGTAAGTCCTCTAAGAGTACCGATCATCTGGAGTGATTTCATTCGTCAGGACTTCAATGACGTATAGTTGATTACTGACGAGTTCAATTCGACGCGGCTTATTTTCGTAATCATTCAGATACTAATAAGAGCCTGGTCAGCAGTCTCGGTAAGCAAACTTAGTTTGCTTACCGACGCCAACGAGTCTATGCAATACTCGCTGACAAAGTCCAACAGCCCGTTGGGGGATTCCGTAACGCCCAAAAGTGGGACTATATGCGGATGGGGATTCGAGTACGCTTGCAATGCGGACCATATGGTCATTTCTCTAATTATTTTCTGTGGTGATCGAGTAATCATACAGCATTCAGGATTGCATCATATAGGAATTCGCTTACCTTTTCTTTCTTTTGGGCCACAGATCTCGTAGCTTCACCATACAAATCAACCCGAATTCGCTTGATAGCGACCTAGAAATACGATAAAGTTGGCCCACAAAGCCCAGGCCTAACCCACGACGCACAGGAATCGGAGGCTGATTCTCTTTCGACCACAGCAAGCCCCTAAATAATTTCAGTTTGAGCTCTAATCCTATGTTAGACACTGACCGATATACGTTGGCGTCTCCGCCCTTTGCTATTTCATCGACCTCTATGCTTAAATCTGACTGTTGAATACGAATGACGTTGGGTAATTCAGCCTCTAGCATCGGCGCAGTCAAGTAGAGAAAGGCACCAGGGCGGGTCTAGGGGATCTAGACGGCTGAATCAAGTGCACGTTGTGAGAACATTGGCCAATCTGGACGCCTCTCCAATATGATGATACTTGGAAGCCGTCCCAAGTTGAACGGACATTCGGAGATGGAATAAAGCCGACCTATGGCTCTTGTCAGCCATCATTACAATAATTTATATATTTGTTCATTATAATAAGTGCTGCCGATGACAATGAAGTCTCTCTATCATTGGGTACTCTTGTAGGGCCATAGTTGGTGTCAATATGTGGGAGCTATCACGTGACACACTTTGACTCCCAACTCGTCTTGCTCGTCGGGTTCGTTGAGCTCAAAGCACCATACTTGATTCATTATTATCATATACTCACATGTTTAAGTTTAAATAAAGATATGCGTATCACAGTATCTTGGTCTGCAGGGGTGGTTGGTGCTGAAGCATCGTGCTTTCGGTCCGCTTGAGCACTATTCACACCCCTCTGATTGTCTCCTAATGTCCCAGAACCTTCCGGTCAGACAGATGAATTGAATCAAGGGCGTAAGATACAATGAAATCTATACAGCCGGCTACTCGATATACCCATTATTCCTATCATTTTCATTTTCATTTGCACTTGATAACGGAGTGAGATTTGCTTTATGAAGGGAAAAACCCAGTGTGTTACGGCCACTTCGGGTCCAGGCCGCATATTGTGGCTTTGGATATATGTGCATCAGAAGAGGGAAGAACGGAAATCGAAAACTAAGGCCCAAAGCGTGCCTCCAGCTAGACCCCGGGCTGGGTAGATCAGAATTGTCCACCTACGATGATGAGAGCCAATTCGCCTTGCATTCTGTCCATCCGCTTAGGATTCGGAACTTACAGAGATCTAGGGTCGAACATAATCATAAAGGCCTTAAGCGTGGGTAGGTTCAAAACCAAGTCCAAACGGCTTTCTCAACACTAAAATTAACATCAGCATGTTAGCAGACAGGATCACATCTATAACGCACTCTACGTCCCAACGCATTCTGTGTGGAGAACACTCTGTCAACGTGAACTAACCTGGGATTATACATCTCCGCCGATTTGAAGTTGTTCGGCTGCGTAGCGATCTTGTATGGGACTGAAATCGAGATAAAAGTTCCAACGAGGCTTACCCGAATGTTATACCGCCTATTCACATAGGTCTAATCAGTTTACCTCATATGTGTACACATGGAGATGGGTGAGCCCGTTGATCCAGTTTCGCGCCACTCATCAGGATTCGCCTTTACCACATGTGATGGTACGTGCGTTGCCGTGCTATTCAGCTATTCCACCGTGTGGTGGCCAATTCTCTCTCGTGCGGGCTCGTTCCATCTGGCTGTGCGAGTGGTGCGTTTCCACACGTTCTCCCACATGATTAAACGTATGACGAACACGAGTATGGTATCAGAGGTCAAAGAACAAACTTTCTGCCGGCTTCTTTTCAGGTGCGCGTGATCGCCAAGTTATAATTTGCGCTACCCTGGTCGAAGCTTCTTTCTCCCTATGGTGTCTAGATCCCCAGGAAACCAAAAACGTGGCACGAGTGGCATAGACACCGTCGTGTTGTTGTGGAAAAAGCAGTGCACCACGCCAGAGAGGCAGATGCGCGGGCCCTCGCTTGCGGGACCAGGGTCATGGATTTTAGGGTTGTGCGGACATGAGTTCAAAGTCTATTTGGGCCAGATGGGAGTGATTTTGTGTGTATTTAGGGTCTGTTGTTCAGAGACACTTCCGAGCGTGGTGAGTGTGGGTTATGGTACGGTCCGAATAACCACCATAAATAATGGAAGTTGATGCGCAGCGCGCAGGTGTGAGAAAAGTATGACAAGTCCCCAAGAGGAGAACGTTCTGGTGAAGCAGCCGGGTGCGATCGGAAGTCTTGGAAGGGCCAAAAGTAAGTGGTCTGATGGGGCATGGGTGCGCCAGCTGGCAGGAGGCTTATGTGTATGTCTGAAATGAGCGAAAACCACTCGAATTTGCGAACTTGATTGGAATTGGTGATCGTACGCGACATTTCAAGATTTGAAAGCTAAACAAAGCGCGCCAAGAGTGCCGCGAGCGGGCGGGGGGCAAGCGCCGGGCTTGGTATGCGTCGATGCGCACAGCTTTCTGCCTGAATGCGTCGAGCAACCAACGCTTAACGAGTGTACGAGCCTCGGTCCCTTGGTGTTCACCGCTCGATCAATGTCGGTGATGTGGTCTCAACTGGGAGAGGGGTGATTAGCTAAGCCGGCGGCACGGAACAGGTGATGATCGCATATCGTAATGGAATGAGCGTCCCAGAATGTGGGGGCATGTGGGCCCAAAGCAGAACGCGCAAGTTCTATCCTGGACATCTGTGCGTGTGAAGCGCAAGATGGGATCAGGCCATTCACTTGGCCGCTGCTGGGAGGGTACCGGAGACCCAGTGTTGCGAGGGCGGCATCCGGTGAATGGCCGTGCGGGAAAACATCGGGCAATGCTAGTTCTGAGACTTGATATATGACTGTGCGGCTGTCATTTACTGCTGTGGGCTGCTGATATTCCCAAACGGGGCATAGCACGGCGGAATCGGGTCTAAGCACGTGGATGTGCTGAGTCAGCCGCAGGGCCCAAGGTTTGGACCACGATCTGCGAACTTTGGAACAGACGCGGTTCGGGCTTGGACTTAAAATTTCGGATATTCACGCTGTATGGCATGTGTGGGGAAGAAGTGGACATGGGGTGGCGCGTGTTGGGCCGATGGGATGCGCGTCATGAGATATAGTACGGGACAGAGCAGGGACAGAGCAGAGTTCCCCCCTGCCGTCCGACTTGACAGCACCTCGTGGACTGCTCGTGGCCGCCGCGTGCCCACCCCGCACGTCAGCCTGGTGATCGACTGCTGATCTCGATAGTCCTATGGCCCACTCTACATCGGGCTCCCAGGTCGGTGCGCCCTCGCGAGCACGGCCTATCAGCTGATTTCCCCTAGCCTACATCTTCAACGGCAATGACCTCGCTCGACACCCCCTCTCACTCGTCCCAGGTCCTCTACATGACCCCCAACCACAGAGTGACCAAGGCGCGCTACGTGACTAGCTCGGATCCCCGCGGCTACGTGTGAGTCCTGCCAGTTCCGATTTCAAACCCGAGCCCATCGTTCTCGGTTAGTCCCGTATACGAGTACCCACTCAATGGCCAGTGGATCATGATGGACACCGACGACGGATATGTGCTTTGGACAGGTGCGTGCTTCCGCTCGCCTCCACATCAACGCTAATTTCCGGCTCGTTTCAGGCATATGGAAGGGTACGTCGGCTCCGTCGCACACTCTATTAACCCCGCTGATCCCCTCTTCAAGCCCTCGGAAATTCCAAAGGTATGCCCCCCAACTCGAGAACGACGCTGTGCTGACTGCCATTCATAGCTGATATCGTCAAGATCCTCGAGTCTCAGCCGCACCTCGCCGGCAAGCTCAGGCGGGTGCGGGGCGGATACCTAAAAATGCAAGGCACATGGATGGCTCGCGATGTGAGTCGCATTCACAGCCCACGAGACGTGTCTTATCCGCGAGTTGATTCAGGTTGCTCTTGAACTCGCCCGCCGAGTCGCATGGAACATTCGCTACGACCTAGTCCCCCTATTTGGGTGAGAACGTTCACTGTATTTACTCGAGCCCAAATTAATGTCTGCCCAGGCCCTCTTTCCCAGAATCATGTCTGGTAAGTCGATTAGACTGTCGCATTCAATCTAGGCTAACGCGCATTCCAGTCGCCTGATCAACCCGGTTATGGCAAAGTCGTGGACCGACCGCCCGCCAAAACCCGGCGTTCGAAAAAGAGCGTCAACGACGCATCCTCACCCCCGAGCGGATCGGCCTCGTTGCCCTATTCCCATGATAGCCCGGTCAGCCCGTCGTGCGAGTCGAATCTGCGCCCTCAAGACTATTTCGAGTCCCCGGTGGAGAGCAACCATTCGATCCCGCCCGAACGTGTATTTGATATGGGCGAATCAGATGGCACGACCTATCGGCAGGAGCGGCAGCACACATCTCCCGCTGGCTCCCCTGTGCAGTTTGCCAATCAAGGCACCTGGGCTTCTCTGGGCTCTTCTGGAGCGGCGATTAAGGAGGAGCATCAACCCGGTCTGTACGACTACCCGAGAAGCCCTCCACCAAAGCCGGTCCAGTATGCTGAACCATATGCCTATCCTCCCACTCAACACGCGCCCCTGACTTCTTCCAACGCGGCTCATGGAGTAAACTCATTGCGACGTGGGTCTGTGCCATACGTATCTGGGTATGTGGCCTCGCCGTCTTCAAACACGTTCCACTATCAGGATTCGAACGTCAAACATGAACGCGCGGCGACAGGAGATAGCGGATATGCTTCTTACGATTCGTATGGTCCCTCGCCCGGAACGAATATGTCTCAGCCCAGCCCATACCAGCAGTATTCTCAACAAATGGGTTCATATCCGACGCCCGAGTACCCTGCTGCCAATACATCCCAACGAGAGCGCTCGAGGTCCGACTCGCAGTACATACCGTATCCGCAGACGCAAACGGCACCGCAGATGCGATACAATTCGTCCGCACAGGGATATACGTCCGCACCACCAACCGCCCAGGCCATGACGTTTTCCCCACAAGCCCAAGTCAACATGGGATTCGGGTCCGGACACCATGTTGACCAATACCACTCGCCTCCCACGCATACGCAGACCCACATGTCTCCTCAACCGCACCACATGTCCCCACCGCAGAGTCATCTGTCTAATCAGCATATGGGCCAGCAGCAGCAACAGCCATATGGGACATACGACGAGTATTCTAATTACCAAGGATACACTGGTGCCGAGCAGTCTGGTCTTCGATTAAACTTGGCAGGCCAGCAGCCGCAATCACACCATCAGATACCCACCGATCGGCAGAGCCAGTACCACCCCTACGAGGGTCAATATTGAGCCGATGCGTGTGGTCAGCGTTTTTGACTTCTTGGGGTTCGACAGATAACAAAAAGTATTATTCAAGAATCCGACACGGTCGCGCTTGGGCGAATCGTTTAATCCTCGCGTGGCTTGGTCGGATAGACAGTCTGAAAAGTATCACCGCTCTTGGACATGTAGTGTTGTTTGTTTGTTTCATTTTTGGTTGTATCTATCTATGTAATTTGGGCGCTTAGCGTTGTGTGTGTCAGGATTAGCTAAGCACACGGCAGGGGAGCCGAACTGTGCCGTCCTCTTTTGCACTTCTGTCGTCATTTCCCCTCCTCGACAAAAGTTTACCACGCTGGGCATCGACAAGCTTGCATGACTTGAACTTGGTATCTCATGGCTCCGGTGAGAGAACTCGCAGCTCGATTTGACGAGCAAAAGTCCTCGGTCAAGGCACTACGCCCGAATGACGATTCTGAGCGAACGAAAAGTATGACTCCCTCTGCTCTTCCAGCGAAAGATTCTTCAGATGACAACACTACTACTGTTCACAATACACCCAATGCTTCTGCTCAGTCTAGACTATCACGCCAACCTCGTGTCTCAGCTCGGGCCAACCTGGAATTGCAGCCCCTAACTCAGTATTGCCCCGATCCTGACACTACTTCCTCGTTGGACTCTGACGCTGCGGACTCTCTTCCTGAACCCCTTCCTCCTAGTCGACCTGCTCGATTCTTGCCCAACCCTCGACCACACGAGACCTCGCTCTCAGACTCTTCTACGCTCGCAGCAGGGGGTATTTCGACTCCCGGCCCAGGACTTCCGGCCAGCTCGACACTAGGCTCCACGTCGACTGTCCTGCCACCATCTCGTTCTGATGGGCTGCCGGCCGTAACCTCAGATAGTATCACGGGCCCAACGGCCCCTGGCCCCTCTCAGGTGCCGGATCACACACCCTTGCCTGTGACGAAACTTTTCGCTCGTAATGCAGCTCCTTTGTATCTGCCCGAACTAGACGAACTCCTCGGAAAGAGACCTCGCGCCGAGTTTACTTACCCTCGACGCTCCAAGCCAGGTGATCCTGAACTATTTCCGCCCATGAATTTGCTTGGGGGTCGTCGGCTAAAGGATTTAATCTACAACGCCGAGCCCACGCCCGTTTGGCGCGATTGGAATGCCATAGGATCTACGGTTGGTGCTTAATCCCTGAGTCTGAGATGTAACTATGGTGACATAATCGTCCGTCCCTTAGCTCGTAAACTGGGCGCTGAGCGCAATGGTTAGGATGTGTCGATCTCTAGTCGACGGGTGGTCTGCTGATCTCTACTTTCCAGGGTTCTAGTGCGATTTCCACGTTTTACAGTCTTTCTGGGCTCTACAACGCCTTGCAAATCTTTGCGCTTATCTTGAACACGATGGGTGCGGGGCATAAAGTCTAATCGTCGGCTGTTGATCACTTATCGTCGTGACAGCGGGGCATGCTTCTGGAAGGTGGAGGCAATTGATTCTAGGAACGATGTGAGTCAGTGCGGTGGCGGCGGAGGACAGCAGCCACTGATGCGCATTCAGTCCTAATATCTTAGCCCTGAATCTTGGCGGCAACCTTCTCGAGTCGGTCGCGTTTCTGTGTGCGCTCGCCGTTGTTTCCGCTGGGTTCCTATTCTGGTTTCATCGATTAACCAGTCGATGGAAGCCGAACGTGGCCCCGGAGGGTCTGGTCCACCGAGATCCTTCATATGGAACACACGCAGTACCGTTTGTTAGCTTTGTGCTGACCTTGTTGTACCTGCCGCTCAGTACTATAGCGGTCCATGCCATAGTGAGTGCTACCTATATGCGCTACTTTTATTGGCTTACCCATGTACAGACTTGGTCGTCGGACTTTTGGCCGGTAGAAAATCCTTATTTAAATACTACGCAGCCCAATTTGGTACCGCTAGGCCCTCCATCCATATTTCGCGACCCGCTGGATTTTTGTTGGACAACAACGATGAAGAAGGATGAGATCAACTACGCACCAGCCGCGGTCATTATGGGTCTTTTAACTGTGATCTTTGTAAGTGTGCCCTTTTGAGGTAACAGACATCACATATATTATGGATTTAGATGACATTTTGGTTCCCGATACGCCTTTCGAATACAATTAAACGAAGCTTGCCGAAGGTGGAACCATTCGATTCTCTTGGGCAAAAGAGATCAGAACACGAGCTCGAAACGGAATATCGAAGGCTTCTAGAACGGGACAAAAGTCCTTTTACTTTTCTATACAACGGTAAACCTGCTTCCATCATGATCCTCCTGTCGGTCTGAATTTCTTTCTAGAATACAAGCGAAAATGGGGCTCTTTGTAGGTTGACCTTGCCTGGCTAGTTCTCAAATTCTAAAATGATATCTGTCAGCAAAGCGCTTTACCCTGGAGTCAAGCTTACTTCGCTACTCATCGTTGCTCTTGTATCCCCGGATAGTTGTTTGTCTCTTTCGCTCGCCAAGAATCACGTATCTAGGGATACCCTCGCCATCGTGCGGCAAACCATCCTACTGGCTGCAATGATTGGATTTCTTCTCTTGCAGACTTTCGCCGCGCCATTTATAGATCCGGTTAGCAACGCAAGCGAGTGGACAAGCCGGATGAACTTCGTGCTTACGGCATTGCTTGGGTTGCTTGTTACGTTGAATGTACCTGGACAAAAGTTCTGGAACGGCTGGGCTCTATATGCGTGAGTGCCTCCCTCAATTGAAGTTCTTTGACCAACTCCACGCGACAGAGTGTACATCGTAACATACGGCCTCACTCTGTGTGCGTTAATTTTGGACATTGAATCTCGCACCACTGTTACTCACGTGAAAACCTTACCACGCAGATTTCACGGTCGTCAATTGGGGTTGGATGCATAGAGTGATCAAGCGTACGTGAGATTTCTTTTCGGCAAAACCCTATGGATTGAACCTACCTCACGTTTAGGGATCACTCGAAGGGTTGACTTTAGTGCGTCTGATTTAAACGTTTGTCATGTAAAGCTAATCCCAAAGTTGGCAGGTCTCGACATCTTTTCCCCGCGGTAAGATTCAATGACCGATGCTGGGGGTAACCTCTGATGGAACCACGGGGAGTAGCCTAGACCTATCTCCATCCTCGAAGCATCTACAACAACGAATATGGCAAGAGTCTGTGACAACCTTGCTGCTAGCGGCTCCCCAATGCAGAATGCCTACTTCTCAGAAGACGGTTTTCGTGGATGGGGTCGAGGATTCTTCGGGAGAACCCGCCCCGCCGTATCTATTGGGCTTCTCTGGATCCCCAGCGGAGAGACATGTTGAGAATCTCAAGGTATGTAGGGCGAGATCGTCTTCTCTACTAGGCTTCATTGAGCGTATACTTCGGATACTTCGCGAAGTTGGAAAACAGGCATATCAACGGCCCCTTCGAATGAGCGAACTCGACCGTCGGCGCACAATAGAAGTTCGCCAAAAGGTTCTTAGGCATCTTATCGGCCCTGACGCTTTCTGGTGTTCTACGGGCATCGCCGACGCCCATTCGCGTGCAGCCGCCTATTTCGGCAATGCATGGTGTATCCCGTTTCCGCTCACGGTGGTTATTCGGTACGATCACGATGGCTCATTGGCTTGTATCACCGACCTCGGCGATTTGGAGAGCTTTATTCAGCAAAACGAGTCTGGAGAAACGCAAAAACGCAGAGAAATCCGCATCGCGTTGAGATGTCTGGATAATAATCGCGTGAAATGGCCGTATACGCATTCGAAGGTATGTTTGTCCGGAGATACCATGTTGTCTTCTCACTCTCCCTCAGCCGGTAGGGAATCGGTTTCGCTGGACCAGTGGGAGGCGTTATGAGGCACATTTTACCAAAGACTACTATGAGGCCGTCCTTCGCCTTCGGAGACATGGATCCCTTGACTGGAAGAGTTGGAGCCTGGCAAGTGGATTCGAGGTCTCGCTCCATTACGCGCGTAATGTGATCCTTGACGGAACTGTCATTGGGCTGAATGACGCTGTCGATCTCACCCCACAGCTTGCCCGTTTTCTTCTTATGAATAAAAGGCTAGTGGACGCCAAGATATCGGAGTATCTGGAGTGCCTGAGGACATACCGTGCGCGTGCTCATCGAGAAGCAAGTTCCAAAGCCGCAGCGCTCTCGTACGACTTCTTGGATACGGTTTACTGTCATTCGGCTAGTCCAGAAGTTGTGGCACAGATCCTGGTTAATGAAGAGCAAGATGTCCGTGTTCGTGAACTTGTCGTCGGATACGAGGATGTGTTTCAAGCCATGTATCAACGAATGGAGTACGTAGGTAAGGATACAATCTCGGCCTGGTGGTATATATTCTGGGAATAATTCTGCTACTTTATACCGAATTGCAAAAGTACTCGCCACAAGCGCCGAAAAATATGTCAATTTGGAAGTTGGCCAGTTTCAGAAAACTGATTGCATCTCACGCGTTTCGGACCCAATCACCCTTTTGTGTAGCTTGAAGTTATCCGACGAGTAGCACGAATCGAGTGGTATTAGTCGCATAGCTGTAGCAGTATCCAATGGAAAGTTCAGACTTTCCCCTAATCTGCGTTTTTCGCTACCACGATTGATCTGGTGAATCTCATACTTGGACCAGAGAGTCTCAGAAGCTATGGAAAAGTCCTACAACTCTTAAATCATTGGAGTATTGTCTCTATGATGAGATTTAGGAAGCCAGTTGGACAGCTCATTCAGGTTACGCCCTTAACCGTTATCTGACACTCATATAAATAATAGTACTCAATAATATCTTCATTCAAGGCCTCATCCAAGCCTCTGTGGGTGCTTTATCGGCGTAATACACCTCAAAACGTGCAAACAGCGTATAGATACCGAAATATCAAGGCGTTTATTTAGACATAGATGAGTGGCACCCACTAGTTCGCCTGGGTAAGGCGAGCAATTCTAACTATTCAAGTCGCCGATTGTATTAGAAACAACGCAGATATGGTCGGTTTTTGGAATCTGCTCAACATGCAAAATGTCAAATTTTTCGGCGCTTGTGGCGAGTACTTTTGCAATCAACGATAAATCCTCGTACATATGCTTACTCCCGTATTCAGGGTGAGTTCTGGATACGAAACAAGGTAACCGTTGACGCACTCAAAATCCATCAGTCTGATTTTGATCCCCAATACACCTCCTCCATCGCATATAGGTTGCTCTCGCGGCCTGCATTAGAGGCACTCCTGAAGCAACGTGGACTATGGTCATCCAAAATCAAATGGTACGGAAACTGGTATTGGTTGAATACCGGGATGGTCAACAAGGTTTGTGTGTCCTCAAAGCTGTTCATTTGGGGCGACAACTTGAAAATAGATATACTTTCATCTCAACTGGCTCGCATTTATTGGATCATCTACGGTCAGTGTTGCTCCGTTCCTCTTTCCATCATTGATATTGGTTATGCTACACAGCAAATTCACATTCACCTCAATAATCATCCTTCCTCGGTTGACCTTTTGTTTATCGATAAACCAAGTCGTGCGGTCTCCCCTATTCCCGGCACTGACCAGGGTCATGATGATACCAGCGTAACTACCTCAAGTGGGATCAAGGCAGGTACCAGCCACAGCAATTTGATCATGAGGATGCGACGGGGGTACCGGTGGGAAACACTCCATCGGGAACCTGTGGCTAACCCTTCGTCCGTGGCAAAGGGGGTACATGCGTTACACGATCACCGCTGGCACTTTTGGGACGACGAGATCAAAAGAACACAAGCATACTGTGTATCCTGGAAAGGCAAATTTTCACAATGGTTTGGTGTATCACCGCTGGGGCGCTTGCACTGTGTCATGAGCCGTGCACATGACTTCGCTTTTCAGGTGGCTTACATGCTTTATAAGCCACCCACTTCCTTTCTTCCACTTACTAAGGCTGATTGGCGCATTAGTCACCTTATCTGAAGTGGCTTACTGATCCGAGCTATCTTTAGCTCACCTTAGCTTCTTACAGACTATTCTTAGCAACGTCTTATTTTAGACACACCTTCCTTTAGAAACACGTACTATCTTTAGCTCATGTATTCTTGGAACTGTGTGCACAGACCATGTACTCATGAGTATAAATACCCGGTGTGCAAGCTACTCTCAGACCAGCTTGCTCTACCTCGTCGATCTCCCCTCAAGGGTGATATACACATAAGACTTAATCACTTAAGACTCAACACTTAAGATACTCGGTCCTATTCATTTAGGTACTTAGTAATACACTGCAAGCCACGAGTCCTACACAACCTCTAAGTGAGGCGGGTGCATATTTCTCCAAGACACTAAAGCTTTACATCGACAGTCTCTTTGGGCCTCTAACTCCAATCGACGTCGACGACATCCTAAGTGATTTACTACAAGAACCGACTCCAGCCACGAGTCCCTCACAGATCCCAGACGGATCGGGTGACCTTTGGAACATCCTCACGAGACACGTAGAGGACTCAGACCCTAAAACCAGAAGGCTCGACGCTGCGCATCAAAGCCTCGTCGACGCATCGACCTTGGAAGACATCTACGAACCACCACAGGCGGCTGCCATGCATCAGGCTAAGGATCAAGCTAAGATCCAACGACGCTACCGTCGTATCAAGAATAGAAGATAAACACCCTTCAGACGAGGGTCGTGACACACTGGCAGACGAATGTAGTGGGTGCAGATGTTGTCCTGCATCACCGCAACAATGCTCAGGGGGGTTATGTTCAACTGTTCTCTCGCAACAAGCAGATACTGCTTTGTAAATAAGTATCCTTATCATGCGGCCAGATCCAAGTCGGCACTGATCTTTGTATACATCAACTCACCTAGAAACTTGGGAGTCCCATAACCATGATCTCATGCCAACAGGGCTTGCAAAATACAGGTGCAGCCCCACAAGAGCAGTATTAACTAAGCACGCCCGAGAAGATAACCACCAGTTTGCACTTAAAGGATGGAGGGCCACCACAGCCGGCAAGAAGCTGCTCAACTGCCCCCCAGGCCTCAAAACCGATACTTTCCTTAACCACACCAAAACGTTCAATTGGTCTCAAAGCACCCTCCTCTTCCGGCTCATCCCGGGACACGCCCAACTTCAGCGTCACCTACACATCCCACGCCTTGTCGATTTGTCGACATTTCCAGCCTGCAGCAAAGCACCGGAAACGGTCTCCCACTTTGTGCTCCAATGCCCAAAGTTTGCTGCAACACGGCAGCTCGTCTTGATCTTGCGAGCGCAGGGGTTTACCACCCTAACATCCATCTGCAGTTTGGGCCTCGTTTGTCACGAGCCAGGAGGCGTCGTTGACATTTAATATAATTTATAACATTTTCTCTGATACATTATTATATAGTTTATGTGTCATGTGACTCTTGGAACATTCTGGAATCTTTGTAATGCACTGACGCGTTTCCATTTGATATCAAATGACCAATTGTAGTTTGCGTACATGTATTCTCAGCTGTGTTTGTTACAATATATATACAGGGTCAAGTTCGAAGGGTACAAGTCGTCAGGAAAAACCCCATTAGCAAATTTACCCATGTTTGGTAAACTGGGCGTGTTACATTACATAACACAGCTTTGGGGTAAATAGCAGCAAATTTGCCCCATTTACCTCTGTTTTCCCAGGGCAAATTGGGGTAAATGGGGTAAATAATAGCATATTTTCATAGGGGGTTAGCAAACTGGGTAAATGTGTAAATACAGGTAAATAACTTCAAATTTGCTTTGGGGGTTTTTCCTGACGAACCCAAGAACTTGACCTCCTGTCGTCGAAGTCATCAGTTCTGCCTAAGTAATTAGTAGTTGAGCGTGACATTAGGTCAAGTTCTTCTACCAATCGCAAGGGTTCACATCCATCCCCAACCCTTAACCACCCTTGCCATTGGCACACTACCCGGCTAAGCCGATCCCTCATAATCCTTCGCCGCCACTCGTGGCTTTTATTCCATATTTGGTATTTGTCTAGTTTAGGGAGTCAAGACATCGCTTGCGTACTAGCCTACTGGGAAACGGAGATTGGGAGTAGGTGCATAATAGTCAAAAGCACCGGAGCCCTATCCAGTACCAGGTGTCTAAAAGGCGCCCGTGGATTATCACCCGCTTATATTGGTCCCTGGACCAACCGCTTCACACTGCACAGTCAGCGAACCAACCGCTTGCAGAAAACCCGTTCTACATCACGCCCATCCAAGGCAGTTGATTAGTAATAGGGACTGTTCAACGCTAGTTGAGGAGCAGTGGGCAGTGATTAAATACGCGGAAACCCGGCTTCAAGAGCACCCCATATCTAGCCAGTAAGTCCTCCGGCGTGAGGCATAACCTCTTATTTACCTCTGCTAGTGTCCCTTGTCGACCTAGTAATTTGCTTCATCATCAACCTTTATAGGTTTTTGATTTATTTTAATCCTCTTCACTGGGCGGAAATCGAAACCCAAAATCGAAACCTCCGCGCACGCATCCAATTGTATCAAGCCGCTGACAGCGTCCTCACTGATCAGCATCGCTATTTTTACAAACAACTCATCGAAGTCGAGGAACGCATTGACCAATCCCTCCCGGTACCGTTTGTCATCGGCCACGTGCGGGAAGTATTTTTTGAAACATTTCACCCCAATTCCGACCCTTGGTCTGCGTCGCTTAGCCTCAGCGATCTACACTTGCAACCACGGACAGGCGTACTCCAAGACATCCCTATGCCCGAAATACTTCTGTATCCTGAGGGCGTACTCAAAGAACTTCAAACATGAATCCTCATATCAGCGGATGGCAGCAGGACACGGAATACGCATATGCACCACCCTCTCGCCCAGATTCCCGTGCCTCTTTTGTATCCCACGCGACCCATGTATCAAATGCGCATCTGGATGCCGCTTTTATGCACAATTTAGACCCAAATGCAACAATCCGAGCAGCAGAGGCCCACACGCTACTGGGACTCTTCCAGTGCATGCACACCGAATTTAAAAGCAGCCTGGACGAATTAAAAGCCGAAGTTGGGGGAATCCGTGATCAAGTAGCGCTGGTGCGCAATGAAATCGTTCCCCTTGGGGAAATTAATCAAATTAATACACAATTGACTACGTTGGAAACCAGTGTGAACACGGTTCAGAGGTATTCGCATGATATCCACAGAGATACGCAGGCATTGATTGCCACACCAAATATGGCCACAGCCCCCCAACCACAGCAACCTGCCCCCCCACCACCGCGCCAACCAAACCCTCCACCACCAGCGGCGCCCGCTACCACAACAAGCAGCAATGGGATCAAGTTGGCCAAACCTGAGAAATTCAAAGGGGAAAAGGGGAAGGCAACGGCATTTAAAATCGCCATCAATTCGTATCTCGTGGCTTGCGCCCCTAACGCAACCGATCAACAAAAAGTGCTATTCACTATCTTGTATCTTGACGGGACCACTCTGGAATGGATTCAACCATATCAGGAGCAGGAGATCATGCATGGAAACGTCGCCTGGCTACGTGTCATGACTTGACACGATTTCACATAATAAATTAATATTTCTTTGAATTATTATATTTTCCGAGAACATTTTCAAGATACACTTTCCTTATATGGGTTAAATGTGTCACGTGACTTATGGAATGTTCTAGTTTGCTGACGAAGATGTATTTCAACTTTGATGTGAAATTCCGCAGCCCGCAGCAGCCTCTATCCGATTATGTGATCTGACTCATTGTATGATTGTGTTGTTTTTGATGTGGCTCAGACCGTGTATATAATGAGGGCGAGTTCGACGGTGTCTCACCAAGAACTCAACCTCCTCCGTCAATTCGAGTTTCTATTATCTTTTACTCATCGTCTTGAGACTCGTGCCTGACATTAGGTCGAGTTCTTGGTTGAATCCTTGGTAAGGGCCTCCTCAGGAAAAAATTCAGGTAGTTATAACATCATGTGATTTATAATAACCCCATCTGACACTTATCCTTCCCCCCTATTCTAATATATCTCATGACCCCTCGTGACACCATAGTCATGACACAGGCTCATAGTTCTGCTCATGATCTAAAAATGACACCCTACCCTGACATTCAGACATGACACTGTGTTATAACACTAGCTCATAACACCCATCCATGACACCTGTCATGATATGTAAATGAGGTTATGCAAAAATCGAAATTTTGTTTGATCATCAACTGATACTGAATAAAATTGTTTGATTAGTAGGTTGAAATGAGCACACAGATCCACGATTTATTGGTTGATTATGCAATTGTGTGACGCTTATGCACCCTGTCTAGACCCTTCGCCGAGCGCTTTTCGCTTAAGCCCCTATCGAAGCGCCGACATAGGTTTACCCTTGGTGAGGCAGACAGGAGCGGATGGGCAGACTAGTTGTATGGCACCATTGTATCCATTGCACCATAATAACCTAGCAATCGCATCATTTCTGTGCTACAATGGCCCCATAGCTGCAGGTATGACTCAACGGTTACGGGTATGACTCGAGTGTTACAGGTATGACTCGAGTGTTACAGGTATGACTCACACCAACTTGTGATTGGTCCTTTAAGGTATGACTCGCCTTGTTGCAGTCCAAGTCATCCCGTTGTTAGATACTATTCTTAGATATGACTCATGTTAAGATATGATTGGTCTGTTTGCTTGTAGCACTGCCTCCTCTGTATGTCACGACCCTCGTCTTAAGGGTGTCTATCTTCTGTTCTTGATACGACGGTAGCGTCGTCGGATCTTAGCCTGATCCCTAGCCTGATGCATGGCCTCCGCCTGTGGCGGTTTGTATACGTAATCTAAGGTCGATGCGTCGACGATGGCTCGATGCGCAGCGTCGAGCCTCTTAGTCTTAGGGCTGTAGTTTTTGACTGGCCTAGTGAGTAAGTTCTCAAAGGCACCCGTCTCACTCAGAGACTGTGATTGACTCGTGGCTTGCAAGGTATCACTCAGTACCTAAGTGAATAGGACCGAGTGTCTTAGTGTTGAGTCCTTAAGTGTATAAGTCTTATATGTGTTTTTAGTAGTTATCACCCTTGAGGGGAGATCGACGAGGTAGAGCAAGCTGGTCTGAGAGCAGCTTGCACACCGAGTATTTATACTCATGGGTACATGGTCTGTGCGTACAGTTCCAAGAATACATTAGCTAAAGATAGTGAGTGTTTCTAAAAGAAGGTACGTCTAAAATAAGACGTTGCTAAGAATAGTCCATAAGAAGATAGGACGCTCTAAAGATAGCTCTGATCAGTAAGCCACTTCAGATAAGATGACTAATGCGCCAATCATCCTTAGTAAGTGGAAGAAAAGAAGTGGGTGACTTATAAAGTGTGTAAGCCACCTTACAAAGTGAAGTCATGTGCACGGCTCATGACATTACCCCCCTCTTAAGGCGAGTCTTAGGGGACATGAGGCGAGCATTCAAGACAAAAGTTCGTGGAGGATATGATTGAAAGAGAAAATTACAAATCATTCTAGGAGTCCGTAAATAAATGTCCATAGGTCAGAAGTCAGCAGGAGGAAGGTGGGTCTTGACGTTGTTTTCCCCATTAGGGGCTTCGGCGCTCCAAGCTTCTTCCGTCAGCTTTAGCCACTCCTCGTCTTTGTTGAGGGGCTCGAGGAGGAGGTCGGCCATGTCGACTGCCAGATCATCGTTGCCTTTATCCCAGGCCTTTTGGTCTAGCCAGTCCATCAATTCCTCCTCCTTCCATCCATCCTTTGCTAGTGCCAGGACTTCAAGGGCATCACCAAAGGTGAGCTTCTTCAGCACTTCTTGATAGGTGGTGGAGATGCCTGGTTGCTGGCACCATTTTTCGACTATGGGGGCCACACTCATCATCCTGGCGGTTGCCGAGTCGACCTTTTGCTCCCTCTCCCAGACCTTCTTCATGGCCTCTATGTTGCTCAGCCGGAACCACCATTCCGGCGAGTCGTGCACCCATTTGGGCACCGCATCCTCCCTTCCGTTCCTTTCCCATTCCTCAAGCCTCCGAATGAGGTGAGGGGTACTATAGGGGTTGAGCGACTTTTTGATCAGCCGCTCATTTGTCCTCTTTGTATCTTTGTAATCTTTGTACCACCTCATCCCCTTCACCTTCTTCACCTCTTTCACCAAGTGTTCAACTTCACTCCCCACCCATTCTTCTATTACAAAGAGTTTTGTGGCCTGCATGGCCTTGTCCGAGTTGGGTCGGGGTCCCTTCCCAATCCAGTAGAGGTTGCCCCGTTTGGGGCATTTGAGGGTGTGGGAGGCCAGCCAGCGGCAGTTCCACCGCTCGGCCATGGGGATATAGTCGAGGGTGAGTTCGGGGGCGAGGGACTTGGCGTAGTCCTTGCTTCTAATGAAGCTGTCACACCTCTTGATGGCGTCCTGGTAGGTGTACATTCTATTTGAGCCGTGGCCCCATGTGAGTTTATCTGTGTATTTCTGTATTTTGGGTACTGACTGGGGGACGCTGGCTGCTCGGGCTTGGATGGGGCTATAGCGGGCACCAGTGGCCTTGGTGTACTTGGTGGAGCGAATGGGGGCCATGGTAGTAAAAAAGGTTTTTTTAAAGAGTTAGATGAGTTGGATTGGGTTGTAGTGGAGCTGGTTAGGCTGAAGCTGGAAGAGCTGGTGGTGAAGTTTGAGGCTTTCCCCCCCACTCTTTTATACCCTTTTTTACTTTGCTTGTAGTTCTTTGGTGTAGGAGCTTTGGGGTGTCGCTTGAGTAAATCTTCCATGATTTGGGGTAGCTCGGCTATTTTTTCAGCCCTTTCCATGGTATCTTCTATCGGGTCATAGCCTTTCCATCTAATTTGATAATATAGGCCGTTCTTCTGTTGTTCCCATGCGACCACATGGTCTACTTCATATTGTTCTTCCCCTTCTTCTGTTATGATCGGGGGTGGTCTTGCTTGATGCCTGTGAAAGTCTTTGTCTTCTGTGAAGGGCGCCAGAAGGTTGATGTGGAATACGTTGTAAGATTTCATGGTTTTTGGTAGCTCTAGCCGGTAAGCATGTGAGGAGATCCTTTCTGATATGACAAAGGGACCCAATTTCTTGCTATCAAGCTTCTTCAAGGGTCGTCTTGTTGTGACATTTTGGCTCACTAGCCATACTTTGTCCCCTTTTTTGTATTCACGTTTTGGGGCGTCTTCCTTTGATTTGTGGAATTCCATTGATGCGATCACCTCATCCCATATTTCTTGCATAGAATTTGCCATCTCAGTGGCGTTAGGGGCATTGACTTCTAGGTCTGTGAGGTCCCATCTGGGGTGCATGCCGTATACAGTTTCAAAAGCTGTCTTCCCTGTTGCTGAATTGACCTGGTTGTTATGACAGAATTCCGCAATTGGTAGCCATCGGACGCAATCATCTTGTCTGTAGTTACAGAAGCTTCTCAGGAAGCCTTCTAGCCATTGGTTGGTTCGCTCCGTTATTCCATCTGTTTCAGGGTGGAATGCTGTTGAGAATTTGGGCTCAATCCCTAATTTAGCATAGAGGGCCCTCAGGAATTGGCTATTGAAAGTAGGGCCTCTATCGGATACCGTTGTCCTTGGAAGCCCATGTAGTTTCCATACTTCTTGAATAAAGAGATCTGCTACTCCTTCTGCGTTGGTGCTTTCCAAGCATGGGATGAAATGCGCTTGCCGAGAGAAGCGATCTATTACCACAAGGATACTGTCTAGACCTTGTGATTCAGGGAGTTTGACAATAAAGTCATATGCTACGTCTTCCCATGGTTTTTGGGGTATTGGTAAAGGTTTTAAGGGTGCAAATTGTTTGTGCCCTTTACTCCGTTGGCATATTTCACATGATTCTACAAATCTATTGACTTGTGCTTTCATGGCTGGCCAATAGTATCATCTTGATATGAGTTCTAGAGTCCTAGCTTGTCCTTGATGACCGGCTATTGGGTTGTCATGGTGCATTTCCAAAATAGCCAGCTTTACTTCCTTATTCTCAGGAATTACAATTCGTCCTTCATACCATAGAAGGTCTTCCTTCCATTCATACTTGTTGTATTGTTTCTTGATGGAATGTGGAAGATCTTCTTTATTCCGGGTACTGGATATCAGGGTGGTTAAGGATTCATCTTCTAGGAGACTTTCCCGTATCATTGAGATGATATCAAGTTCGATGTTTGCTTTGAACCCTTTGAATTTCTCCGCTGCAATCATAATCTGCTCAGGGTTGGGAATGTCCGCATGATCGTGTCTTCTGGACAGGGCATCCGGCTTTGTGGACATCTTTCCTGGCCGATAGTGGATCTCGAGGTTGAAGGATGCTAATTCCATATGCCATCTAGCATGCCTTCGGTTAAAGGTTTCCGCGTTCTTCCATCTCTCCAGATTACGATGGTCGGTGTTGAAGTAAATGGAGAATGAATTGTATATAGCAAAGACCGGTGCAGTACAAAGCTCAAGTACAACAGGTTATATACAAGTTGCAATGTCCATAGAGGCTATGTAGCATAGATAGTAACATCAGAACAATCAAAAAGGCAGTACAGATGCAATCAACACATCAGTATCAAAAGATCATCAATCATAACAGCCTTGTGATGCACAGCATAAATCAGACCCTGACAACGAACACTTTACAGGCCATCTCATCGTCGCCTGCGCAGCCACAGTCCATACAAACCAAGTCATGTGACGACGAACAGATCGGAGAACATTTGGTCGACGCCTGAGACAAGTCAGGGTCACAACGATCAATCCAAGCCGAGAGTCATCGTCGTCTTGAATAACTTCAACACTCCCCCTCAAGACAAGATGCGACCCATCACAGAGTTTGTCAGAAACTGGTGACGGTGCTTGGGAAGAGCTTTGGTAAACAAATCAGCAAGATTCTGTTCACCGGAGATATGAGAGACATCAACACGTTTGCGAGTGATCTGTTCACGGATGAAGTGGTGTCGGATGTCGATATGTTTTGATCGGCCATGGTACTGAGGGTCCTTAGCCAGTGCAATAGCAGCAGTGTTGTCTGTGCGGATAGACATAGGATGCTGCATAGGAAAACCAAGTTCCCAGAACAGGGAACGGAGCCAGAGGGCGTGACGGATCGCCAGAGACAGCGCCATGTATTCACCTTCCATAGAGGACAAGGCAATAGTCGGCTGCTTCTTCGACACCCAGGAGATAGCGCCTCCACAGAACATGAATACTAGACCAGAAATAGACTTCCGGTCCAAAATGTTTTGAGCCCAGTCAGCGTTGCTGTACCCAACAGGTTGATTATCATCTAGCTTCCCATGATAGGTGATACCATATGCGGAGGTACCCTTGAGGTAGCGATAGAGTGATTTGACTCCAGCTTTGTGTCTAGGACCTGGGTTGGAGCTGAACTGGGAGAGGTGTTGTACAGACCAGGCTGTGTCGGGACGAGTAGCAAGGGCAGCATATAGCAAGGAACCAATGTCTTGCTGATATGTGTGATTGAGAGGTGGACCGTTGTATCTATCAAGTTGAGTGCCCGCAGGCAGGGGTAGGGAATTAGGTTTTGCATCAGCCAGACCTGCACGCTCAACCATGTTCTTGGTGTAAGTGTCTAGAGTGAGTGTGATAGTCTTCTCCTTTCTATCCCGAGTAACCCTGTATCCCAGATAGTGTCCAAGTTCTCCCATGTCACGCATCTTAAAGAGTTTCATCAACTCTGCCTTGACTTCCTGTACGTAGCCCTTGGTAGTAAACACTGCAATGTCATCAACATAGACAGCCAGTATGGCTAGACGGCCACGACTATCCCGTTGGATAAAAACAGAAGGCTCAGACTCAAGTTGAGTATAGCCAGCATCAATGACCTTCTTGCCGAACGTGAGTAGCCAGACCCGAGGTGCCTGTTTGAGCCCGTAGAGAGAGCCTCGTAGACGGAGTACCCGGTTGGTACCATCCTCGTATCCTGGTATCTGTTCCATGTAGACCTCTTCCTCTAGTCAACCATTGAGAAATGCGCCAACCACATCAAGCTGATGGAGGTCCCAGTCATTTTTAGCTGCTAGAGCCACAAGTAGTCGCCAAGAGTCAGACCGCAAGACGTGAGCAGTGATTTCAGCAAAGTCAATGCCTGCACGTTGTCCATAGCCTTTAACAATGACTCTTGCTCGATAGCGTGTAGCCACTCCGTCAGCATCCCTTTTCAGGACATTCACCCAACCAGCCTTGAGAGGCTTTCGACCAGGAGGTAGGTCAACTAGCTCAAAGGTGTCCATGTGCTTCAGGTTGGCAAGTTCTTCATCCCGTGCTTGTGACCAAGCTTCAGCGTCCCACCGAGACAACGATTGTTCATAACTGGGATGATCGTCGTCTTCACGTGCCTTGATGGCAGTGTAAGCGTACTCCTTCCATTCTTCCTCAATCTCATCATCTCGTGTGACAGCAATCCCTATGGGCTTAGCATACTTGGAGCGGTAGCCAGTGTCGTTATCCTCTGTGTCCTTGCCACATTCATTGAGACGTGCATAGTCTGGTCGTGGTACAGCCCTGTGAGAGCGTGGTAGTGGTATACCAGACATAGTGGGACTGGCTGACGGTGAGCCAAGAGGAGTGATGGCAGGGGTTGTAGGGAGTGAGATGGATCGAGTGTCCAGTTTTAGTGGACGTGGATTGATATTCAGAAGCGAAGGCAGTCGTGGTGCGTTGGGACCTGACCAAGGTAGCGGATGTAATCCTAAACGGCTCCCTGAGGACGACGATGAACCAGCGTCGAGTGGTTTCGTCGCGTTTGGCTCGTTTTTGACCTGCGTCGACGACGATTGAACTGTAGATGAAGTGTTCGTCGTCTGGGGCGCTTTAGGAACATGTAGCGACGACGATTGACCTGCAGGAGGTTTATTCGTCGCTTGGGATGGGTTTGGATGCGTCTGAGACGACGTTTGAACGCCTGGCTGCGTGTTCGTCGCTTGAGGAGCGCTTTTTGGTGGTGGTGTGAAGCGACCGCTTGGAGGAACTGCAGGCTTCTGCTGTTCAGCCTTACTCTCCCCCTCAGCAGGAGCTGTTGCAGGTTCCTCAAAGATTTCCTGCTCATCCTGGGGTGCCTCGAGATCATCTCCCCCTGAGTGTGGACGTGCGGGTGGAGGGAATATAACGTTCCGGGACTTCAATATTTGCCGTGTTTCAGGCTTCCAGTACCTCCATGCCCGGGAGTTGTCTGCAAACCCCATAAAGTGGTACTTCTTGGATCTAGGCTCAAGTTTGCTGGTCTTCCCACTCTGATCTAATACCCAGCATTTAGCCCCAAACTCCTGTAGATGTAGGACGTTAGGCTTCTGGCCGGTAAAGAGTTCAATGGGAGTGACGCCTTTTAGAGGGCGTGTTGGGGAGCGATTCTTCAGGAATGTGATATGAGCTATAGCCTCCTGCCACAGGAACTTAGGCAGCGAGTGTTGAGCTAGAGCAGCACGAGCATGACCAACTAGGATGAGGTTCAGACGTTCAGCAACGCCATTCTGAGCAGAGGAGTGTGGGGCAGTTTCTTCCAAGATAGTGCCCTGAGAGGCAGCATGGGATTTCAGCGCGGAGTTGACGTACTCCTTGCCATTGTCTGAACGGACCCGCTTGAGTGATTTCCCCAGTTGAGTTTTGAGGAGGGACTCAAAGGCTTTGTAGTTGTCTAGGACTTCTTTAGTGCTCTTCATGAATCCAATCCATGTGAACCGAGAGTACATGTCTGTGAAAGACACGTAGTACTTGTTGCCTTGAAGCGACGTGGTTCGAGCTGGTCCCCAGACATCAGTGACGACTAGGTCTCCTACTGCCTTGTAGACGGTCTTGGACTCCTTGGGGAAAGGGGCAACACGCTGCATTCCCTGCACGCATGCCTCGCAAAAATAATCTTTAGGACTGTCCATGTCGACCTTCATCCCATCCACCATACCAGAGTTCATGAGGGTCTCCAGAGAGCGTTGGCCAATGTGACCATAGACCCGATGCCACTCCTCCCAACTCCTAGCCCTTCCATTCTCAGTGCCAACAGCAACGTGTGCCTGTGCATCAGACGGTAGGACAGCTTCCATGTCCATCCGATATAGGCGACCCCGTCCCGTGCGTCCCATTTCAGGTCCTACCCCTATCACCCGATCCTTCATGTCATAGAGAGTGCACTTCCCGCCTTTGAAGGTAGCCCATCCCTTTCCAGTGCTGTCGATGTAGCCAATGGACAAGAGATTGCCTGAGAACGAGGGGACGTGCATGCAGTTTGTGAGGTTCAGGATGGATTCCTTCTTCCCATGACGGATGATGGCCTTGACAGACCCTCGGCCAGCAATGCGGGCATCACCGCCAATCCCGCCAACCAAAGATGTTGAGGGAGTATAAGAGTGGAATAGGGAGCGATCACTGATGATGTGCGACTCGGCCCCTGTATCAGCGATCCAATCGGACTTGGTGACAGACGTGCCCCTGGCAACGAAGGAGTAGACGTGGTCTTGTTCGTCGTGGCTGGTGTAAGCCAGGGTCTCAGTCCTGTGCCCTGTTTCCCCTTGGGCGACGAAGGTGTAGACATAACCTTGTTCGTTGTCGCTCATGTCATCCAGGGTTTCAGCCACATGAGCTGTTTCCTTCTTGTCCTGATCCCGTTTCTTTTTCCGACACTCTGCTTCCCAATGACCCTCTTTGTTGCAGTACCTGCACTTTCCCTTCTTCTTTTTCTCCTTGCCTCCCCCTGAGCCAGAGCCACCTTGCTTCCCAGCAGGTGCTTTCCCGACATACAACCCAGATTCCACCTTGTCCTCATGTTGACGTCGTTGACCCTCAGCAATGACAGCTTTGGTCACGTCCTCCGCAAGTTTAGTCCACTCAGTCTTTTTAGAGTAATTGAACTTCGGAGTGAGGGTTTGAATAAAGGTAGACCAGGTACTAGGGAGCGATGAGATAAGACAGAGCGCCCAGTCAAAGTCGTTAGACAGGTCGTCGTTAATAGCGCGTAGTTCATCGTAGGTAGAGCGCATATAACGGATATGATCATCAATGGGGGTGCCTTCATCCATCTTGGCCCAGAAGAGTCTTCGGCGTAAGTCTACCAGGGAGACTAGATCGGTGACCTGATAGGTCTGAACAAGCGTGTCCCACGCCTGCTTGGATGATGTTGAAGCAAGGATGTGTAGAAGTATTGAATCATTGACACAGCGCCGCATGATACCAAGTGCCTTCTTATCCTTCTTCCGCCAGTCTTTCGCATCTGTTGAGCTTGTGTCGCTGGGCTCAGTTTCATCTCCGCTGACCACTTCCCAAACCTCTAGTTCACCAAACATATCTTCCATCCTGACCTTCCAGGCACGCCAGTTTCCAGTACCTGAGAGTACCGGGATGCGATACCCTGACGAGGTACTTCCGACAGACACTGATGTCTCCGGAGCAGAGGGAGAAGACGAGGAACCTTTAGTAGATCCAGGCATGACAGATGTAAGTTAGTGTAGAGCGTTGTAATAGTACGTGTGGTGTAGTAAAGTTAGAGCAAGCCGGGGCTCATAACCTGTTGAAGTAAATGGAGAATGAATTGTATATAGCAAAGACCGGTGCAGTACAAAGCTCAAGTACAACAGGTTATATACAAGTTGCAATGTCCATAGAGGCTATGTAGCATAGATAGTAACATCAGAACAATCAAAAAGGCAGTACAGATGCAATCAACACATCAGTATCAAAAGATCATCAATCATAACAGCCTTGTGATGCACAGCATAAATCAGACCCTGACAACGAACACTTTACAGGCCATCTCATCGTCGCCTGCGCAGCCACAGTCCATACAAACCAAGTCATGTGACGACGAACAGATCGGAGAACATTTGGTCGACGCCTGAGACAAGTCAGGGTCACAACGATCAATCCAAGCCGAGAGTCATCGTCGTCTTGAATAACTTCAACACTCCCCCTCAAGACAAGATGCGACCCATCACAGAGTTTGTCAGAAACTGGTGACGGTGCTTGGGAAGAGCTTTGGTAAACAAATCAGCAAGATTCTGTTCACCGGAGATATGAGAGACATCAACACGTTTGCGAGTGATCTGTTCACGGATGAAGTGGTGTCGGATGTCGATATGTTTTGATCGGCCATGGTACTGAGGGTCCTTAGCCAGTGCAATAGCAGCAGTGTTGTCTGTGCGGATAGACATAGGATGCTGCATAGGAAAACCAAGTTCCCAGAACAGGGAACGGAGCCAGAGGGCGTGACGGATCGCCAGAGACAGCGCCATGTATTCACCTTCCATAGAGGACAAGGCAATAGTCGGCTGCTTCTTCGACACCCAGGAGATAGCGCCTCCACAGAACATGAATACTAGACCAGAAATAGACTTCCGGTCCAAAATGTTTTGAGCCCAGTCAGCGTTGCTGTACCCAACAGGTTGATTATCATCTAGCTTCCCATGATAGGTGATACCATATGCGGAGGTACCCTTGAGGTAGCGATAGAGTGATTTGACTCCAGCTTTGTGTCTAGGACCTGGGTTGGAGCTGAACTGGGAGAGGTGTTGTACAGACCAGGCTGTGTCGGGACGAGTAGCAAGGGCAGCATATAGCAAGGAACCAATGTCTTGCTGATATGTGTGATTGAGAGGTGGACCGTTGTATCTATCAAGTTGAGTGCCCGCAGGCAGGGGTAGGGAATTAGGTTTTGCATCAGCCAGACCTGCACGCTCAACCATGTTCTTGGTGTAAGTGTCTAGAGTGAGTGTGATAGTCTTCTCCTTTCTATCCCGAGTAACCCTGTATCCCAGATAGTGTCCAAGTTCTCCCATGTCACGCATCTTAAAGAGTTTCATCAACTCTGCCTTGACTTCCTGTACGTAGCCCTTGGTAGTAAACACTGCAATGTCATCAACATAGACAGCCAGTATGGCTAGACGGCCACGACTATCCCGTTGGATAAAAACAGAAGGCTCAGACTCAAGTTGAGTATAGCCAGCATCAATGACCTTCTTGCCGAACGTGAGTAGCCAGACCCGAGGTGCCTGTTTGAGCCCGTAGAGAGAGCCTCGTAGACGGAGTACCCGGTTGGTACCATCCTCGTATCCTGGTATCTGTTCCATGTAGACCTCTTCCTCTAGTCAACCATTGAGAAATGCGCCAACCACATCAAGCTGATGGAGGTCCCAGTCATTTTTAGCTGCTAGAGCCACAAGTAGTCGCCAAGAGTCAGACCGCAAGACGTGAGCAGTGATTTCAGCAAAGTCAATGCCTGCACGTTGTCCATAGCCTTTAACAATGACTCTTGCTCGATAGCGTGTAGCCACTCCGTCAGCATCCCTTTTCAGGACATTCACCCAACCAGCCTTGAGAGGCTTTCGACCAGGAGGTAGGTCAACTAGCTCAAAGGTGTCCATGTGCTTCAGGTTGGCAAGTTCTTCATCCCGTGCTTGTGACCAAGCTTCAGCGTCCCACCGAGACAACGATTGTTCATAACTGGGATGATCGTCGTCTTCACGTGCCTTGATGGCAGTGTAAGCGTACTCCTTCCATTCTTCCTCAATCTCATCATCTCGTGTGACAGCAATCCCTATGGGCTTAGCATACTTGGAGCGGTAGCCAGTGTCGTTATCCTCTGTGTCCTTGCCACATTCATTGAGACGTGCATAGTCTGGTCGTGGTACAGCCCTGTGAGAGCGTGGTAGTGGTATACCAGACATAGTGGGACTGGCTGACGGTGAGCCAAGAGGAGTGATGGCAGGGGTTGTAGGGAGTGAGATGGATCGAGTGTCCAGTTTTAGTGGACGTGGATTGATATTCAGAAGCGAAGGCAGTCGTGGTGCGTTGGGACCTGACCAAGGTAGCGGATGTAATCCTAAACGGCTCCCTGAGGACGACGATGAACCAGCGTCGAGTGGTTTCGTCGCGTTTGGCTCGTTTTTGACCTGCGTCGACGACGATTGAACTGTAGATGAAGTGTTCGTCGTCTGGGGCGCTTTAGGAACATGTAGCGACGACGATTGACCTGCAGGAGGTTTATTCGTCGCTTGGGATGGGTTTGGATGCGTCTGAGACGACGTTTGAACGCCTGGCTGCGTGTTCGTCGCTTGAGGAGCGCTTTTTGGTGGTGGTGTGAAGCGACCGCTTGGAGGAACTGCAGGCTTCTGCTGTTCAGCCTTACTCTCCCCCTCAGCAGGAGCTGTTGCAGGTTCCTCAAAGATTTCCTGCTCATCCTGGGGTGCCTCGAGATCATCTCCCCCTGAGTGTGGACGTGCGGGTGGAGGGAATATAACGTTCCGGGACTTCAATATTTGCCGTGTTTCAGGCTTCCAGTACCTCCATGCCCGGGAGTTGTCTGCAAACCCCATAAAGTGGTACTTCTTGGATCTAGGCTCAAGTTTGCTGGTCTTCCCACTCTGATCTAATACCCAGCATTTAGCCCCAAACTCCTGTAGATGTAGGACGTTAGGCTTCTGGCCGGTAAAGAGTTCAATGGGAGTGACGCCTTTTAGAGGGCGTGTTGGGGAGCGATTCTTCAGGAATGTGATATGAGCTATAGCCTCCTGCCACAGGAACTTAGGCAGCGAGTGTTGAGCTAGAGCAGCACGAGCATGACCAACTAGGATGAGGTTCAGACGTTCAGCAACGCCATTCTGAGCAGAGGAGTGTGGGGCAGTTTCTTCCAAGATAGTGCCCTGAGAGGCAGCATGGGATTTCAGCGCGGAGTTGACGTACTCCTTGCCATTGTCTGAACGGACCCGCTTGAGTGATTTCCCCAGTTGAGTTTTGAGGAGGGACTCAAAGGCTTTGTAGTTGTCTAGGACTTCTTTAGTGCTCTTCATGAATCCAATCCATGTGAACCGAGAGTACATGTCTGTGAAAGACACGTAGTACTTGTTGCCTTGAAGCGACGTGGTTCGAGCTGGTCCCCAGACATCAGTGACGACTAGGTCTCCTACTGCCTTGTAGACGGTCTTGGACTCCTTGGGGAAAGGGGCAACACGCTGCATTCCCTGCACGCATGCCTCGCAAAAATAATCTTTAGGACTGTCCATGTCGACCTTCATCCCATCCACCATACCAGAGTTCATGAGGGTCTCCAGAGAGCGTTGGCCAATGTGACCATAGACCCGATGCCACTCCTCCCAACTCCTAGCCCTTCCATTCTCAGTGCCAACAGCAACGTGTGCCTGTGCATCAGACGGTAGGACAGCTTCCATGTCCATCCGATATAGGCGACCCCGTCCCGTGCGTCCCATTTCAGGTCCTACCCCTATCACCCGATCCTTCATGTCATAGAGAGTGCACTTCCCGCCTTTGAAGGTAGCCCATCCCTTTCCAGTGCTGTCGATGTAGCCAATGGACAAGAGATTGCCTGAGAACGAGGGGACGTGCATGCAGTTTGTGAGGTTCAGGATGGATTCCTTCTTCCCATGACGGATGATGGCCTTGACAGACCCTCGGCCAGCAATGCGGGCATCACCGCCAATCCCGCCAACCAAAGATGTTGAGGGAGTATAAGAGTGGAATAGGGAGCGATCACTGATGATGTGCGACTCGGCCCCTGTATCAGCGATCCAATCGGACTTGGTGACAGACGTGCCCCTGGCAACGAAGGAGTAGACGTGGTCTTGTTCGTCGTGGCTGGTGTAAGCCAGGGTCTCAGTCCTGTGCCCTGTTTCCCCTTGGGCGACGAAGGTGTAGACATAACCTTGTTCGTTGTCGCTCATGTCATCCAGGGTTTCAGCCACATGAGCTGTTTCCTTCTTGTCCTGATCCCGTTTCTTTTTCCGACACTCTGCTTCCCAATGACCCTCTTTGTTGCAGTACCTGCACTTTCCCTTCTTCTTTTTCTCCTTGCCTCCCCCTGAGCCAGAGCCACCTTGCTTCCCAGCAGGTGCTTTCCCGACATACAACCCAGATTCCACCTTGTCCTCATGTTGACGTCGTTGACCCTCAGCAATGACAGCTTTGGTCACGTCCTCCGCAAGTTTAGTCCACTCAGTCTTTTTAGAGTAATTGAACTTCGGAGTGAGGGTTTGAATAAAGGTAGACCAGGTACTAGGGAGCGATGAGATAAGACAGAGCGCCCAGTCAAAGTCGTTAGACAGGTCGTCGTTAATAGCGCGTAGTTCATCGTAGGTAGAGCGCATATAACGGATATGATCATCAATGGGGGTGCCTTCATCCATCTTGGCCCAGAAGAGTCTTCGGCGTAAGTCTACCAGGGAGACTAGATCGGTGACCTGATAGGTCTGAACAAGCGTGTCCCACGCCTGCTTGGATGATGTTGAAGCAAGGATGTGTAGAAGTATTGAATCATTGACACAGCGCCGCATGATACCAAGTGCCTTCTTATCCTTCTTCCGCCAGTCTTTCGCATCTGTTGAGCTTGTGTCGCTGGGCTCAGTTTCATCTCCGCTGACCACTTCCCAAACCTCTAGTTCACCAAACATATCTTCCATCCTGACCTTCCAGGCACGCCAGTTTCCAGTACCTGAGAGTACCGGGATGCGATACCCTGACGAGGTACTTCCGACAGACACTGATGTCTCCGGAGCAGAGGGAGAAGACGAGGAACCTTTAGTAGATCCAGGCATGACAGATGTAAGTTAGTGTAGAGCGTTGTAATAGTACGTGTGGTGTAGTAAAGTTAGAGCAAGCCGGGGCTCATAACCTGTTGAAGTAAATGGAGAATGAATTGTATATAGCAAAGACCGGTGCAGTACAAAGCTCAAGTACAACAGGTTATATACAAGTTGCAATGTCCATAGAGGCTATGTAGCATAGATAGTAACATCAGAACAATCAAAAAGGCAGTACAGATGCAATCAACACATCAGTATCAAAAGATCATCAATCATAACAGCCTTGTGATGCACAGCATAAATCAGACCCTGACAACGAACACTTTACAGGCCATCTCATCGTCGCCTGCGCAGCCACAGTCCATACAAACCAAGTCATGTGACGACGAACAGATCGGAGAACATTTGGTCGACGCCTGAGACAAGTCAGGGTCACAACGATCAATCCAAGCCGAGAGTCATCGTCGTCTTGAATAACTTCAACAGTTGGTGAATACTGTTATGGGTTGTATAGTGCCTTCTAGGTATATGCGCCAGTGTTTCAAGGATTCTACTATAGCTAGTAGTTCTTTATTGGCCGTGTCATAATTCCTTTGTGCGTCATTGTAGCTTTTTGAAAGGTATGCGATAGGGTGGAGATATCCGTCTTCTCCTCTTTGGCTTAGTATAGCTCCTATGGCTACCCCTGAGGCATCGGTTTCCAGGATAAATGGTTTATCTGGGTCAGGGTGTATAAGCACTGGGTTTTCGCATACTCTCTTCTTGATTTCTTCAAAGGCTTGTTGGCATTCCTGGGACCATTCAAATTTAGTCTCCTTCTTGGTGAGATCATGTAAGGGTCTAGCTATTTTGCTGAATTCTGCAATGAATCTCCTGTAAAAGTTGACAAATCCTAAGAAAGCTTGGACCTCCTTGATCTTTCGGGGGGCGTTCCATTCAGTGATAGCCTTGATCTTTTCTTCTTCCATAGAGATTCCTTCTGGGGTAATTACTAGCCCCAAAAAGATGACTTTCTTGACAAAGAATTCGCATTTGGCTAGCTTCGCATATAGGTTATTCTCCCTAAGGATCCTGAGCACTTCCCTGACATGTTTGGCATGTTCTTCTTCCTTTTCTGAGAAGATAAGGATGTCATCCATGTAGACTACTACCGTTACTCCAAGTAGGTGTCTACACCTATGCCAGTGATCGTCGTGACGATCGACCGAAGAGGATCGTCGCGACGACCGTTATGCATTAGCGAGCAGTCGTCGCGTCGCCGACCTCCAACGACCGGTTACGATCGTCGCGACGAGGCTCGGGTAGCGACCTCGGTTTTGGTCGCTGGGGGTTTTCGAGGCTTTTTGAGTTGTCATCGCCAATGGTCGTCCCTTTGATTGCTCTCCATACATAGTAGCATATAGTATTATGGAATATCAAGGAAAGATGCTCCTCTTACACATGCTCACTTGACCTGGATAGAATTCCAAACACCTGCGAGGTTTCTACCAGTCGTCTCGCATGCATTGATGTCCTGTAAATATACTCACGTTACTGACGGTGTATATATTACATCAAATGTTATTCAGACTTAGAGTTGGAGCGGTGCAGATGCTAGTAAGGAATCTCTGCGGCTAATGAATGGTGATGCAGTATACAGTAAGGATATTGAGCGGGGGTTTTGTCGAAAATTGGTACCCGCACGCGAATATCAGCGCATCCATGGCCATTTTCGCACCTGCACATGCACATGTACCTCAGCCGGAGTTCCGATATATGCGCGATAATCGGTAGTTTCGCGAGAATCCGGCGATTTACGGGAATACGTGTCTAAAACATGTGTGGTACGTACGTTTCAGAAACGCCGTCAGACAGATAAAAATGAGGATTTTAAATGGGAGATTACACCTCCTGAAGGAATGCCTGGAGAGGGAGTTAACGGCCGGTCGACATTGGACGAGAGTGAACAGGGGGTGGCACTTTGTGAAACCCCACCACAAAGTTTTTAGTATGCTTTCATTGTATTCAGAAAACTCACCGCTTTCAAATTATCCGCTTCTAGTTGCTCAGAAAAATCTACAAGAAAAGATGTGGGGGAAATGTACTGGAGGGATAACCGCAAAAAATGTGTATCTCTGAGTTCAGCCCCAAGGGCACCAATTCAGACCAATCTAACGCTGCGAATGAGCTCGGAGGCCTTGAAACCCCCCGCAAACACAGATACCTCACTCAGGACTGGTTGGCACTGGGATGAACTGCATGCCCGCTTTACCTGGTTGGGGAAAACAGTGCATTCTCTGTACGCAGAAAAGATGCGGAATCGCAGTACGCTTTGTTGCCCACTTAAATTAAGAGAAGAATGACCCAGGTATTCTGACATGTTCTTGATTGTAGTATGACTCTACGAGGGCGTAGCCATCGTATTTTCAGTACATACTGAAAACTATGCCACGCTCCAATTGCTCAAAATGGAAGTTGCCTAGTTCAGACACTAGAATAATCGACTTTCTGTTATTATCACAGCTCCAACGTTCCCTTTTCGGTATGTCACAAATATGCCGCATATAGACTCAACCATTTCCAATACGATCAATATCCTTATTCAGCCACTCGGTTTCCATCCCCTCTTGACCAAAGGGGCTAAATGCGGCAAAGTACCCATGGGCGAAAGTTTGTGTGCCCTGACTTGGATGTAGCATGTCGTTATGCACGCCTAACAGCCTTGACAAAGATGAGGTTTGCTCCACTCCATCGTCTTGATGATCAGTTCGCCAGACTCGGTAAGTATGTCGTTATAATTACACTTAAAATCAATACCGCAGATTCTTAGCACATACTAAAACCACTGGTGGAATAGACGCATAAGATTATTAGAATACATATTGAAAACGCCTGACTCTGTGGCTTAATTGGAGGACACAACGTCCTTAACATTTCGTGCGGATTTTCCGCATGTCTCACTGTCCCAGAGTATATATTCCCCCTTGGTGTAGTATCCACAGTAAGTTCTTCTCAATCAAACAAACAGTGGCGAACCATTGTTTTACGGTTTTCGGGGGCACTGAGTCCATCAGTAACATCTTAATTGTATCAAACCGCTTCAAACCCGCTGGACCGGGGGTCCATGGTTTATTCCAGTCCCCAAGGGGATTATTTCGCCTCAAGCCCCCATCAGAACCCCTCTAAAAGACTTGAAACTTGGTACATAGCATTAGATACTCGTAGATTACACATTCAGCACAGGGGAGCAACATTTGCGCGGCTGGATTCATTAGCGCTTGTGGCGCATTCAGGGGTACGGCGCAGTATTCCCCCTATTTCTCGCTCTATGTGCATCCCCTGAGACTGCAGACACTTCCAATGTACTCAGGGCGCCGTCGCGCATCGAATGATATGCATATGTCCATGCATAATTCATCTTCTGGCGACTTGGCAAAGTTTCTGCATCTGAAAAAATAATAATTTCAAAGACTGTCGAATACTTACTAGACTGAAAAATCCGATTGGCAAAGTTGAACAGCTTTACTGCCCTAGGGCTAAGGTGATAAATAAAGACGTCTCTCAGTGATACTCTCGCACAATGTCCAATATTCAAAACTCCGTGTAGAAGATTCTTGTAATCGGGAGAATGCTCTGGAATGAATGAATGATGACGTAATGAGTCACTAAACCAGTCAGTTCGCTATATGCGCAGTACGTGCGGTTTAATATCACTCGAGAGATTTAGAGTAAAAATGAGGGTGCTTTCGACCCACTAAGGACCATCTAATCCTCTCGTATTTCTTCATGTCTTTTCTCTACACCTTTAAATCATTTTAGATCTCTTTTGTACGTTACAAAAGAATAAGATTTCTATACTCCGTTTCCGGTCCCGTGCCTACCGGTTCTTGTATTCTGTCTTGCCAGCGTTATAAGCATCTCAGCATCCTTAAGTTACCTGTTTCGTGTCCCTTCGGGGTTTCCCTATGATCTGCCGCACGCGGCACGGTAAGGCTCCGCCTGAGAATGACGCTAAAGGAGATTTGATCGCCAAAAAAAGCCGCCGTTGAGGACTCCTGAGATGGAAGGCCCAGTGTTTGACAATGTCACAACATGGTGTAGAGGCCCAGCCTCGATCTCGCTTGAGCAGATGGATTGCTTTGTTATTTGAGCATCTCTTATGTCATCCGAATTGCACATCCATTCGCATATACGTTCCTATGGAACCAGGTCCCGGAGCTTACGAGGAGAGTCGCCAAACGTCGCGACCTTGGGGTGTGCTACCGAAGGCAGCCCATCGACAGGAAGGCTGCATGACTTTGCCTTCACACTGATCAGCTTTATGAGAGACCTGACGAGACGTTGCGCCTTTGAAAGTAATGAATTGCTCGGATCAAACGTTCACACAACTAGCTCACTTTACATGATGACAATAGAAGATCCGTTTTCGCGGGGTTGATTAGTGGTATTTCGGGATGTGCATGATACAGCTGCTGAAAGCAATGCAATCTTAACGATAAGCATGAGTCCAATGGGCCATCTGTCGAGCAGATGTCCGCAAAGTGTATTTGAACGTCGCAACGACACATGCGATGTCATTGCTTAATTCTGGCTGAGACTCCTTACTTGCGCCTGCGTCATGCTGGATGACGTACGACTCATTCAGCAAGACAAATATGACCAGCGAGAGGACTTAATGCCCAAAACCAAGCGCCCTAATGTTGATCGTCGCGACCTTCTGCAGAACTGTTTCAGAGTAAGACAAGATTTCAACGTGAAAAATTATGGGAATATGATGAATCTATGAGATCGTGTTATTTCTTTCATCTGCGCTGTTGCCGCTCGAGCATGAAGACTTCGCAACAGTTTGGCTGGGCAGAAAATGGGAGTATCGCGACTCCCAAGAATTTCCTCATTTGACTTTGCCAGCTGCGACAGTCTAAGGCTGACAGTGGATAAGACACGTGCAGCCTCAATGGCTCCGTCAAATTCGCCACAGATTGCGAGCGCTCGAAGCGCTCAAAAGCATTTCTGTTAGTCCAGACCGGTCACGATCACAATCTCACGATCGGCCTGGAGTAAAATAAGCACCCACAAGCAATCGCGGCGCTCGTGGGTCTGGTCGAGTTTGGCGGCTGCCCGAGTAGAACTAATCCGAGTTCTGACACACGGGAGGTAGTATCGAGCTGCGTATAATTCATATCACTATGATATGGATCTTCATGTTTGTTTATAGGTCGTTCAGATTCATAGCCCTATGGAGTATGTCCGGTGGCTAAGTAATCACAGCCCAAAATCATATAAGTATAAAATCGGTGCCCACCTCAGTGATTTGATCACTGGTAATGCCTAGCTCAACATTCCGCTCGTCGCAAGGAGTTTGGAGAGGACACTCATGCTGATACCCTGGTCCACAATTGTGGGTTATCAATGAATTTAGTGATTTGATAGACTGACTAAGACCCGGTCATCTGTAGAACCCATAGGCGGGGGAAGCACTTCTTCAGAGCAGGTCAGACAAATCATCTCGAACCAATTCAATAAAAACGTCGCGACAGTGCGACTCAACCTGCGCTATTGATGGAGTTCTACTCAGCAAAAAGCCGAAAATTTTGCTTGCGCCCACTATCACCTCACTATCCAACTAAGACTTTAGATCCTGCTAGCTCCGGTAGCCCGTGCTACTCACGATCTAGTGCACGCTAAAAAGCTTAGTTAGACTTTCGGGGCTACTTCGTGCTAGCTAGACCTTCAGTTGTTGGCTGAGTAGCTCACAAGAGCAAGAAGAATCGTGCAGCTGGGCTAGGAGTACTGATGAAGATAGCTTATGCGAGAGTTGAAAATGGAGACCAGCCTGCTGTTGAGCCCCAATCAAAAGTACTGATAAATGATACATTTGCACATTGGCGAACAATATACACGTGTCTCCAGTGAGATCGTCTTATTTTCGAAGCTACCCACATCCATGCAGCTTCATGGCATTGGTCACAACTCTGCTGCTGGTTGTAATGATCAGTGAAAGGGGTTGAATGAAGTGCATGCATGAAAGGCACTCACAAACCTAGGGATATAAGATAGCTAGGAGTTAGGGTTAGGACGCTTGATTCCCATGCTGGTGAGTATGAATTAGTCGAATAATCCAATATGGCGACCATACGATTTTCATTACGCCACATTAATATCTCGATTCTGACGATCCCAGATGCATCATCCTTCAAGTAACAATGTTCATCCGCTTGGTCAGCAATTTAATACAATTAAGAGGACACGTGGTCAAGAATTTGGCACTCATGCTGTGCTCACACGTTGATAACATGCGCTCTCGCCCTGGATTTAGGGCAACCAGGTTGGAAAGCGATATTGTTCCAGCGGGTGGCCTCATTCAGATATGGCCACGAACACACACTCACAATCTTTACGTCCCCCTACGGCCGCGTTGGTTCTGCCATTGAGCCATCTCATTCCTATTGGCTCACAAGACTTTGCTTTCGCGGAACAACAATGGCTATTCGATAAGCAGCTGCCCGAATTTCTTGAAATCGATCACGACTCAGAAAATGCAGTGTGGGCGGTACGGCAGCCATTATTAAAATTGAACTTGAATGCTCATACACTCCTCTATCGTAGTTTCAAATGAAAATGTTTGCAGCGTTCCTCGATGAATTTCCTTGGAGGTCCTACTGGTTTCGAAACATCAAAATAGGGCCTGAGGTCCTTTGCAGAGAGACAGGCTGGGACTTGGAGAATCATGGTACGGCCCCTTCAGTGCGTATATTTCAAATACATCCTACAAGGTCTACTAATACAATTATATCAAGAGAATGTATAATTGGTTGGCTAGTAACGCACCAAAAGGAAAAAGAGTCAATGTAGGTCGCGACCATCCTCGTAATATGATATCTCATAATTGGAATTCCAGCGGATCTCGGAGTTTTACCGACCAGCCGCACCGCCCGAGGGCGTGCTTTATCCATCGGACCACTACAGGCCATCAGAAAGAGATTTGGTGGAGGAGCAGCGAAGTATTCGGCATCTGCTGAATCACTCGCACAAAGTGTGGAGTTCAATGGACGGTGCGTTATTTGATGTGTAAGTGTGGCTCCAGCCATGTACGATCATAGCGATCGACTGATTCGGTTTTTCATTTAGACAAAGACATGGCCTGATATCACATATTGATAACATCGTGCGAGCGATTGCACGCTGTTTTGCAGTTGAACTTGTGGGGATTGGTCTGTACGAGCAGCACCAGAAGATTGTGTGCTTTGAGTAGGTTGTTCACCACTTTGAAATACTATGTAGTGAACCATGTCCAGTGTTTCTACACCTCGAACAAAGCCCTTCGTCGAGTCACAGGCTTTTCTGGACGCACAGGACGCATATATCGGCTGGGCGACCCGGACTATTGGTGAGCATCCCACTTATGGACTGATGGGACCTACAGACCAACGGCGGGTGACCTTAACCAACTTGATGTGGTAGGCCCTCATCTAGTCACCAGCATCGGCGAAGTAGCTTCGTCAGTTTATGGGGATCCAAACCGCGATTACCGGCCGGTGTTCCCAAAACGCCAAATGCCCGAGCCGCAGCTTCGAAGGCAACTAGATATCTGGATGAATGCATATTGGAGTATGTCAACTGATGTCAGGTAATGAAGCAAAACCTCACGGTTCTTGTAGGGTATTCTGGAGGTCAAGGAGATGTTCCCTACGACCTATTAGAGCAGGATTCTCGAACAGGGCAATTCGCGCTTACCGATTCACGACGTTACCCTGTTGGAGTTGGCTACATACAGAGTCCGTTCAAAATGCCGGACGATCACCTTACGTCGTGGGCCACTCATATTAAAAGGGCAGAGTGGGGCGAACTAAGCGAAAATGAGGAATTTGCCTTCAAGCAGCCCCGTCCCGGCTTACACATCCTATGCTCTCCACAACATATCCATCCCCAGGCAGGTTCCATAGCATATCCTCCAGAATCGCTTCTTTATGCTCGACGTCGGGAAAACGTGCGAGCCGAACGTCGCGACGTCTTTGAATCCACCACCGGTCTGCCTTATCGGTCGCTGTCTCCGCAGCAGCAGAAACACATTCTGGATATTCTCCCAACCGACAGTAGATACATAGCACACCGACTGCTGACTGCTCTTCAAGATTATGACGATCAGGGCCCAGTGCAGGTACGTGCGAACACCTCGAGAAGCCCAGACAGTATGACCATTCCCTCAACCTTTCATTACAGATGCCGATACAACGCTGGGAGAATTTGGTCACGAAGGCAAGCCCGCTTCCTTTTGTGCCCACTTCGACGCCAGATCCATATGTTGGCATGCAATTCTTGCGTGTCGATAATGAGATGTTTTTGTCGAAAGATTTCGTGGCGCCGCCGGCAGGCCAGGAACATTCTTGGTCTATCTGGGCGCTCATCTGCTTCGCCCAGCACCCTCTGTGGCAGGATAAGGTTACCCCCGTGATCTATGGAGGACCATGCGGATTCAAGTGGGCGGTACTAGCGACCTTGGCAGCAAAGTCGACTTTCTCGCGTCTTCGATCTCGAGGCAAGAAACCCAAATGGTTCACAGCCAAGTTGAATCCAGGGCCACGTGCTGAAAAGGAAATTGATCTGTTGACGGAGCGCATTACGACTAGGCTGGAACACTCAACGGCGCTGATAAAACAAATGACTCCGATTGAGTCATTGCCGTACGAACTCTCTGGTCCCAACTGGATGATCGGTATTGGGCCGAACAACTGGGAGCGTGTCGAGATACGCGGCCCAGCTGAGTGGCAAAATGAATGGGAGGCGAGTACAAATTTTGCCGTGGATTCCGGAATTAATGAAACGCCATGAGATATTCAGGCTGCCGATATAATACCCACTTGCCAATCTTCGGCTTTGCACGAGAGCGATGTTCAAACGAGCGGTGCAACATCCGAAAACTCATATCATGAGCCGTCGCAAATGAGTCCGCGCTTGGCGGAGCGTGATCTGAAACAGAAGTCACCAGGATTAAGAAAAGACGCTATTGGTGGAGGTAAGGAGGCTGGATGCTACATATCCAGTTTTAATCTGAATGCAATCGTCGGTAAATCGACTTGATAGATCGCTTTGAGAATCCCGGAGACATTGACGATATCGGCGAGGCATATCCTCAGCCACGTAACATGCCTCGAACGAGATCGCAGACCAGGAAAGAGATGGTAGAGTGAATATTAGTGCATTTCCCGCCTGGGTAGGCCTCCACGGTCATTCAATGACACCTGGCGAGAGTGGAGCTCTTGTCCCGTGTCATCTGTTTTTCTGGATATTATTGTCAACTGTGCTCACGTAGTCATGTGATCCATTTCAGATGTATTTGCATGATGCAGTAGAGATTGTATTTGAGAAAGATTTTTCACGTTAGCACCATACCACTACCGAATCCACCAGAGGCCACGAGCCCTCGGGAGCGCGCCGAGCGCTTTCGAGTGATTTCTATCATCAAGATTGGTCATGAGGGCGTGAGTTCGAGCGCTCATGAGCTATCTTGATAATAGGTATCACTCACGAGCACATGATGCGCTCGTGAGCGTAGGCCAATTTAGCAGTATGTAATTTGACCCCTACCAGTCATTCAAGATTCACATACCGCGCCTCGGGTGCCTCTGTGAGGGAAGCTTACCAGGGAGACCACATGACCTGCTGACGGATCACTATTTGAACACAGTCGACTATCGGCAGGCTATCGACTTGATGAACTTGCATTGAGCGCAATGAGGCGGAACAAATGGCTTTCTTTCAGAAGTTCAAGTTCTTGTAGGTCTACATGCTCTTATGCCGTTCGCAAATGGTATGGTATGGCCCGTTTTGGGTGGAATGGCACTGGGATGGTACATAGAAGTCAATGGTCGCGACCTTGGTGGGTACGCTAAGATCAATTCTATGATCTTGAGCCACAGGTGTCAAGTGAAATAGTGGAGATAAAATGAATACTGAGCTCACGGGTGCTTGGTCCAGGAGTTATTTGAATGAGCTGCTAAGCTCTCCCGGCTACTCATGGGCTTCGTCCCTCGCTGCATGGCCAAACACCTGAGCAGGATGTTAAGTCCTGGCCCTAACATTATGTTGCGATATGACGATAAGCAATGAAATGCACGGTATTGCATTTCACACTCATTTCATTCTACTATGCTTTGCACACATGCATTGCATTATCGCTCATGTATTGCAATCGATGTAACGACCAGCGTCTAATATCTTGTATAAAGAGCTACGCTCGTTATCATGTATCTACACCGAACTATACCGAATTCACAGCATATTCACTCTTTACTTACGAGACGAGCAGACTCGAGCTAAGAAGCAAATCATTTCTTTTATGAGAATTGCGCAAACAAATAAGACGCAACTCTACACATAAACCTCATTACAGATATATACTCCCGTGTTTCACTACTCACATGGTCGCATATTCCAGCCTGTGGGTCATGGCGTTCGACTGAGGTATCGTTTCCAGATGACAGTACTACGCCCCGTGGCCGGATGTTCCTCCGTCTTTGGTTTACTAGCCGCGTGTTGGAATATAATTGAGTCCGCTTTGAGTTCATTGGTGAACGTGCCCATTCGTAGCTTAGAATGTGTGCTTAATCCCGAAACATATGTTTCTACTGCTGCTTTGATATGCCGGACGTAGAGTCAACAATAATGATAGTGATCTGGCTTGTGAGCAAGTCCTAACTATGACCACTGGCAACGAGCTGTTTAGCGGAGGGAGCTATCCATTGCAACGGGTCTGCGTAGATCGTCGCGACCTTCCAATACTGAAATTGATAGAAACGTCGGTCCCCAATGTTCGGGCGGGTATCTTTAGAGGGCGTTCCCGTTATGCCGGCTGCAAAGAATACACCATCAGGGCGAATCACATCGAACTCCATTTTGTGTTTGCTCAGCGAGACTGTCGGCCCGAATATCTCAATACTGACTCCCTAGATTAAGAGATCATATGAGTGTGCACATTGTACTACGAATAGTTGGCCGATTTGGCGCTTTCACACACCGAACCGTAGAAACGATTAATCACTCAAGTAGCTCACCATCCACTACCGGATGCACCGGGAGTCACGAGCCCTTGGGAGCGCGCCGAGCTCTTTCGAGAGTTACCTATTATCGACATTGGTCACGAGAGCGAGATTTCGAGCGCTCATGAGCTATCTTAATAATAGGTATCGCTCACGAGCGCATGGTGCGCTCGTGAGCGTGAGCCGATTTAGCAGTGTTCTACCGGCTATATTGACATGTCATGAGAGACTGTAGCCGTTCATAAGGAGAACATGTGATGTAAGAAGATAGCGCGTAAATAAAAATGCTGGACCGGTTCAATGGCCGTACTCCACAGTGATATGTTCTAGCGAAGGTCGCGACCTTCTAGTAGTTGACATATTGCCCCGCTGCGATCAAAGCGCAAGAGAAGCAGAATGTATTCTTGATACTGCATTCACTTATAAGAACACACGACGGCAAGTAATCTCTCGCTGACTATCTACCATTAGCACTTATCATTATGATCACATGACTGCGTCGTAAGCGCTATTTCTGACAACGCTGCGCCTGCCTCGTGACTTGCGCTACTTCATACACCCGTGATATGTCTTCTACCAAAGCCTATGTCAATATTTGCGACGCATGCAATGAAGACGCAACACCTGAACCGCATCCCATAAAGGCTCTTTGTCCTGAACCCCGGAACATTTTTGCCCCCTTCGAAAAGACATGGATTAGAAGCAACTGGATGGAGGAGTTTTGCCGACTGAACGGAAAGATAAAAGTAGTAACTGCTGAAAACGAGTCTCTCAGTGCAACGAAAGAGTTCACACAGCGAATGTTTGGATATTTCTTGGCGACCTTTCCGTGGAGAGACCCCGCAAATGCGGATAACAAAAAATACCCAAAGGATCTTCGTGAGAAGACTTGCTGGAATGAGGAGGATTTCAACCAAGCACCCCAGGTAAGCTGCACAAAAATACATTGGATAGATTGCATTCACAAATGTCCCTCAGCGTATGTATGCATTCTTACAGAAAGCAAAGCCGAATGCTGCGAAGAGGGCGGTTGGTCGCGACCTTCCGATGTGGCATTCTTGTACTTACTTATACTCCAGCCCACGGCGTCCCGAACTCACCTGAAGACAACCAATGATGCGAACTATCTCTCGGCTCACTACGAGCCAGACAAGTCTGAGGTTGAGGATGCGATCGCGTCACTTCGGGTGCTCCTAGAGCGCTGTAGCGACAATTGGAGCGCTTTGGCAGCAGAGGACGTTCGCGAGTAAGTGTATTATTGTTCTAGCAGTCAGAGGCCATCTAACAGAACTCCAGGCTGCGTAATGATATGCCGCAGCACCTAGAGAACGTCCTCAATACCGTTGCACGTATTGCCAACATGGAGATCGTTGCTTACGGGGTAGGTTTGGATGGAGATCTTGTCAAATCGTTCGAGCGAGTGGTTTTCTTACCGTACCCCGATACGCTTGGCTAAATGTTTCACTCATAGGGTCTCTTCATACCGCTCGCTGGAATTCCTTCGTACGGAGAAATCGGTGGATCATGGTGAACGATTCGTCCATTTCAGCTTAGGAAGCATCGGCAAGTAAACTTCACAGCGACGATCCAGAAATCCCGATATTAGCCGTTTTTGACACTTTCTCCTAAGGCCACACCTGGGTATACATTGCAACCACCCTGCCTCTGTCGTCTACGGGGATCCCCTCAGGGGTTTTCTCCCAATTCTTCCAGATCGGAACGTACCCGAGCTACAACTCTCGGGCCAACTAGATTTGTACTTCACAGCCCACTGGAGTGAGTAAAGCGAAGGTAAGCAAGCAAGTGATACTAACGATATTCACGTCATACTACAGGAGCTGCCGGGGGAAGCGGGCGCCCGCCCTACGATCTCCTTCAGGAAGACTCAATCTCAGGCCGATACGCCCTGACGGACGAAAATCGTTATCCTGAGAACAGCCCCGAGAAAGTGATGATGAGCCCCTATGACATGGCACACGATCTGCAAGTAACCTGGAAACAGTTTTTGAACGATGGGGACGCCGGGCGACTGGACCCCGAAAAGAGGTTTGTCTTTTTGCAGGCCAGCCCAGGGGTCTATCACATGAACCCGCTTCGCCGCCCGGTTAATGGCGTACAAATGGCTTACCCTCCAGAAAGCCACGCGTACGCCCAGTTCAACGAAATGCAGCTTCGTGGTCGTCGCGACGATGGACTGCCCCTCTGTCGCGACAGCCATCATTATCGTTCCTTTCTGGATGGGGTTTTCGAACGCCTGGAGGCGTTGATCGCGCCCGAAGATGATGAACTTCGCTATTTATTGGCTGCGGTTGATCTACATGATGCTGCCGTGCCTCCCCATGTAAGCATATATTTCCCGTTTGCGTGAGCACGTGCTAAGTATTTCAATGAGATCTCGTCTAACGAGTTCAACGAGCTCAAGGAAATGATTCCGATATTTGGTGCGGGGTATCCAGAAACCGACGAAACGCTAGAATACCTGGAGCTTCTTGACGATTTCATCTTGCCAGAAGCCGTTTATCGAGCAAAGGGAGGCAAGAACAACAAATATGCGTTGTCTAATCTCATCACTTCATGTGATGCGGATATGTGGAAGCATAAGCGGAGCGGGGCGCTCTACGGTGGACCTTATGGGCTCAAGTGGCCTGTGACCCTACTGGTGGTGCTGGCTCACAACAGAGCTTTGATTCGCGACAAGAAGTTGGTCAAGGGCGCGTTCCAGAACGCGAAGATTGCACCTTCATTCAGCCACTCAGCAAGCCAAGCGCTTGATCGAGCGGCCAGTGAACTACTCGAGGCCGTGAAGGAGTCTATTGAGCTCTTGAGCTCATCAGTAGAAGAGAGGCGTCCGAACGAGCCAGGTGGACCTGCCTGGCTCATGGACCCTAATGCTGAAATTCCCGAATGGTTTGTTGCAAACCCGGTGCAGGCAATGAACGAGTGGGAGGTGAGCTATTGTTCACCATGACGAAACATCATTGCTTACCACGGAGAAGAGCACGGATAGGGATCCGGAGCCGCCGGTTACAGCTGGAATTCGAGCGCCGATAAAGCGCAGAGCAGATCCCGGCATCTCGCCGCCTACGAAGCGCGGTCGCGGTTCGGGCCGTGGCAAACGCGCAGCGCAGTGTCGACAAAGTCACCATTATGACGATGATGAAGAACTCCCATCAGATGGTAGCACCGATGAGTCCAAAACAGAGGGCTTTGGCTCTGATGACGACGAACCGGCGCATCAGGAGAGATCTAGGAGGTTAAAGAAAGGTGGGATTCGTCGAGTAGAAAGTCCGATGGATCTGGACGAGTAGTGGACTAGTTTGGAGCGCATCAAAGCTTTGAATAGTGTTTTGGTCGAGTTAGAATGTGCATTCTGTGTCAATTCTTTGCAATATATGACTGTTGGTTGATTGGATTAAATCCCTGACTGACGTTTGGTAGGCGGCTTTGCATAGATCTCAAAAGTTCAGATACCAATGATGTGATATTAAGGAAGGTGAGTGTAAAATATCTGTGTTTCTGAGGATAGATTCCGGATTGCCATCCGTTCGTTTTGGGGTTATGCGATGAAGTTCGTCGTCGCGACGATCGCATGTGGTATCGTGGCATCGCAGGCTAAATGAAAGACGAAGTGCATAGGATTCTCTGATATCGGAACGACTAATGTTCTATGCATGAATTCATTATTGAAGATAGATTACAATTGGCTTCTCTTATCGCAAACAGAACGGAAACGTGTATGCACTGGAATGGCGAGAGCAAAAGACCTAGCTCCTCAACGACGGAGCGGGGTTCCCTTTTCGTTCTTCTGACTTCTCAACCAAACGGTGTCATCCCATTGTTCAGTTGGCGGGCCGCAACTTTACCGTCATGAAGAGCATATAAGTATGAAAACACATCACAAAGGTATGGAAACCGGCCGCCCCTGTTAGACTTTGTTGAGACTCTGAATGGTAATTACTCTCAATTAGGCCAGCTAATTGGGATGGCGGAGCCATTGGAGCATATCTCCGCTCGGCGGAGGTAGCAGTAGCTGGTCGGTGCCTCCAGGAGGTGGTGTTATTTCATTTGTTTGCTTAGGCATTCGATCTTGTTCTGGTGCCGTACATTCTCTTACGTGCTGCCTATACATATATTTCCGCCCGTGTCTTTCGTATAACCTCAGCTCAATTCCTTCCATTGTGCTGAGTTATGTTTCTGTTGAATGAGAGGTAGCGGGAAGGCTATATGGCGGTAAGGTAAAACGCTCTTTCGTATCTAATGTCTACTGCATCGTGTAAATACTTCGGCAATCTATTGAATGACTACATGCGCATAGCCATTTCTGACATATTAAAGGTGTCTGTTGTTTCTCATTCGGTGTCGTTCATTCACAAGGTATTGTAGCGTTTCGTTTTGTTTGAGTACGATGCGATGTGGACTCGATTTGGTTCACCCTACTGAGTCTTTCGTTTTGTGTTAGATACCTACAGTCGATTGACCTAGACTGAAGATCATATCAATATGAATGACCTGACTTTACGAGCCACCGGATTCAGACACGCAAGTCAATTGTCGTTGACAGCAAGAGTTGAAAGGACGATACTTTGATAACTGTATTTTGAACAAGATGAGTTGTGAATGAGTAGTCTTTTTTTTGTCAGCGTTGCTTGGATGGCATGGTTCAGTTGCTGGTGCACGTCAGGAAAAACCCCAGGAATAAATTAGGGCAAATTGCTAACAATTTGGCCATCTGCCCGGTTTGCTTTCCCGCACGGGATATGAGGTGTTTTTTACCCAGTGTACCCGTGGCAAACCGGACATATGGAGATAATACGGCGTGCATTGCACAGCCTCGGCAATTACAGTATTTAACGGGCCGGGTTTGCGTAACCGGGGCAAACCTGCCGCCGGGTTTTTGCTTGACACACTCGTTCATACAGCAGTGCAGGAGACTTGTCTCCTGATCCTAGCTGGGTGCAGTGAGATTTTGACGCTAGGCCGCTATACATGGTTCCGGGCTAAAATCATTGGACAACCCGAGTTGTTTGGCCGGCATAGCCACTGGTACCAACACGTGTCTTCAGCATCCGACAGCTATCTGCCGGACCTTACAACCTGGTCCAGGATCTCCCATATTACTAGGTCTCAACAGATTCCACAATTACTGAATGGAGATGGAGTGTTATGACCCGCACAACAGGCATAACAGAACAAGGGAATTTATCCCTAGTTTATAGCATTTTCTCCAATGTCGAACATGCTATAAACAAGGTCACGTGACCTCCGCGCTTATCTGAGTTACGTAACTCGCTCCAGCTAAATCTCTGCTTTGTAACTTGGAGCGAGGAGCGAGTTGTCACGTGACCCGAGCGCTTAACCAGCGCTTACATAACTCGCTCCAGCTAAATCTCTGCTTTGTAACTTGGAGCGAGGAGCGAGTTATCACGTGACTTCGGCGCTTAATCAGATTACATAACTCGCTCCAGCTAAATCTCTGCTTTGTAACTTGGAGCGAGGAGCGAGTTATCACGTGATCACAGCGCTTAAATCACGTGACCTAGGACCAAGCGCGGCTCTATAAGATTCGGAGCCGCACAAACCCTAAGAGCGACTTACATCATCCTATAAACAACATCACGTGACCTCTTATCGTACGATACCACGACTGCGGGAGTCACCTGATCAAAACAAACTGCGGACTGCGCCGCAGCTATGACTCATCCTCAGCCACGGATATAGAAGTGGCCAAAGCAAACCTGGAGGCCCCAGTTTGCTTTATCTCGTCCACCACCGGACTCAACGTGTAAACTACCAACTAGACTTAACCAATAAGACACTCCAAACACTGTAAAGAACGTAGCCACTACTTAAGGGTCACCAAAGAGACAGCGACACAGGGTCCTGACATTATAAAGCAAACTTAACACTTAACTAGTGGCGATACTGTATCTTGCACAGATACAAGGGTCGAGTACAAGGAGATACCGACTAACCTCTGCGTTACATAAGAGAACAACCGGAAACTATGGCGCAGCAGAACTCAGGAAGAGTAACTAGATTGATGAGCCGACAATCACAGCATGTAGCAACCGAAGCGAACCCTGTCCCAAACACAGAAGACTTAGCCGACACCACACTCCCGGGCCTACCCGGAAGTATGCCACCCAACCAACCGGCTATAAACCAGCCACAACCTAGAAGGCCAATACGTGTTCCTCAACCAGCGATAAGCTCCTCTATCGCACCACCGCCACCCCCTAGGGAGGACTCCCCAGACGAAGTAGAGGAACTGACTCGGGTCATGTATGACCAAGGGGCAGACCTAACCTCACAAGAACATCCCCAACCACCCATAACATTCGGGGATTCAGCTGGAAACATTACAGACCAGACAATAGGGGGAGGAATTCTCACCCCAAGAGAACACAACCCTATACAAACAATAGCTGTAGCTCTGAGAACTGGACTGAACATTCTGAAACAAAACACTATTCGTGAAATCCAGCAGGTGAACCAAATAGCGACAACCAACCAGAAGTTAATCCAGGATCAACAGGGGAAATTAAAAGAATTAACAGAAGAGACCGCAAAGGCCATCAATAACAGCTATGTGGCAGCAGAGAGGACAAAAGGGGTAGAAACTCATACGAGTAACATCATAGGAAAATTGGAAGGACTAGAAGCAACCATAAAGGAGTTGAATTCCACCTTACAAACACAGGCATCAACAACCAAGGAAACCAACGGACACCTCGGGGGCATAGACGAAACCCTGACCGCTTTGGAACAACGAGTAACGGACCTAGCCAATTCCTTGGACAAACAACCAGCGGTAGAAGAAAGGACAACCAGGGAAACCCGCCGCCGTGAACCGAGGGTAACGGTACCAGGATCCCCCTCCCGTTCCAGATCACCCTCTATCGACCCACAGCCGTTTGTAGGACGATCCTTCCAGAGGGAATCCACAGTTCAACCAACTGTACCCTTGGCCAGGAGAACGAGAGGTGAACCCGAAGGCCCCTCCTTCTTAAACCAGACTACCGCCATGGGAACAAGCGTCCCAAAGGAAGCCCGAACAAAGAAACCCGATCCATTTAATGGGAAAAAGGGAAAGGAAGCGGAAAACTTCATCATGAAGATGGAAATCTACTTTGACGACTATGAAGAAGGGATTTTTGATGACAAGAAAAAGATTACAAATGTTCTAATGAATATGCAGAACGGGGATGCCGGAAATTGGGCACAACCCTTCCTTCGTAAACTATCGTTAAAAGAAGAACATACCATACTGCAGTCATGGGCTAACTTCAAAAAGGCATTCCTAGCAGACTTCTCGGACCCAGTTAAGAAAGAGAAAGCCATTAGGGACTTAAATAGACTAACACAGACCAAGAGTGCACAAAGCTACGTCACGCAATTCAGAACCCTTATGCAGGAAGTAGACTGGAACGATGAAGCATTAATAGACAAGTTTAGGGAAGGTCTCAAACCTGAAGTAAGAAAGGAGTTGACCCGGATTACCATGCTAATGGAGGACCATCAAACGGTGACCCTGGAAGGCATATTCCAGGCAGCATGCAAGTTTGATGACATGATCTTCACAAACCAAAGGTTTAACTCAACCGGACCTGGACTAGGGTCATCAAACTGGAACCAACAGCGAGGGGGACCTTCGGGAAATAAAGGAACGAATAACTCACAAAGGGACAAACAAACAACAATTGTTCGCATCCCTAAAGAAGAAAAGGACCGTCGACGAAAGGAACAGCTCTGCATCAAGTGCGGAAAGAAAGGACACATGATGAAGGATTGCCGAGGACAATGGACATACGACAAGGGCAAGATACAAGGAAAGGCAGGCACTGAGCGGAATACCGACACACAGGACCCTGAGTCAGAATCGGAAAACTAGAAGGGTCGACTGTTCCCATGTCAGAAGACCCAGAAAAGGAGACCCCGGCCGATGTATACTACCTTAAGAAATCAAGTAATCAATCCATAATCTATACATCGGTTGAGGGAATCATGGAGCCAGCAAAAACGCTCATTGACTCAGGGTCATCGCGTAACTTTATAGACCAAGACTACGTGACACAAAGAAACATTCCAACCAAGGAGCTCAGTACAAGAAAATCCGTAATAGCCATCGATGGCAGAGAAATAAAGGACGCGATCGCCAAGGAAACAGAACTAAACATAGAGGTAGAAGGTAAAACCCTAAAGTGCAAACTCTACGTTATGCCTTTGGGGGACACGGAAATCATACTGGGAAAAGACTGGCTAGATGAAGCCGAACCAGTAATAGCATGGAAGAACCTAACGATAACATACAAGGATTCCATCATAGGTAAAGCATCCAGAGAAGAACCACTGATCCCTCAGGAATTTGCAGACTTTATAGACCTTTTTCAGGAAGAAGGATTTCGGGAACTACCCCCACACAGAGAAGGATTTGATTGTGCGATCGACCTTATGGAAGGAGCCGAACTTCCAAAACCAGCAAAAACATACCCTATGACCCCAGCCGAATCGGAAGCCTTAGAAAAGTACATAGAGCAAGAGCTAAAAGATGGCAAGATCCAGAAAAGCCAGTCGAGCATGGCTGCCCCATGCTTTTATGTAAACAAGGCAGATGGAGGACTCAGACTGGTAGTGGACTATAGGAAACTTAACGCCATTACTAAACCATTCCGATTTCCTATGCCAGTACAGACCGAACTCCTGGAACAACTGAAAGGGGCAAAGATCTTCACCAAGATGGACGTCAGATGGGGATTCAATAACATTCGAATCCGCAAAGGGGATGAATGGAAGACAGCATTCCGGTCCAAACTTGGAACTTATGAAACAAATGTCATGCCATTTGGAGTCATAAACGGTCCAGCATATTTCCAGGCCTGGATGAATGACATCTTCAAAGACCTGTTGGGAGTCACAATGGTTGTGTACATGGATGATATCCTAGTCTTCTCAAAGACTAGAGAAGACCACGTAAAACACGTAAGGGAGGTTCTTCGACGACTACGAACCAACCATTTATTCCTCAAACCGCATAAGTGCCACTTCTTCACTACCAAAACATCATTTATTGGTATCGTAATATCACCCGAAGGGATATCGATGGAAAAGGAAAAAGTAAAGGCAATCCTAGAATGGAAAGCTCCGACCACAGTCAAGCAGGTGCAAGCTTTCCTCGGACTAGCAGGGTTCTACCGACGATGGGTAGAAAACTTCAGCAGTAAGGCAAAGCCACTAACCGAGCTAACCAAAAAGGGAATTAAGTTCCAGTGGACAGACAAAGAAGAACAAGCCTTCCAAAGTATAAAGGAAGCCATTACTAAAGAACCAGTGCTTATTCACCCAGACCCTGAGAAACCTTATATATTGGAAACCGATGCCTCAGGAGTGGCTTTAGGGGCAGTTCTCAGTCAAAAGGGGGAAGACGGAAGATTACACCCTATCGCATATCTATCGCAAAGCTTTACACCACCACAAAAGAACTACGACACATACGATAAAGAACTATTGGCAATAGTACAAGCATTAGAGCACTGGAGGTTGATGTTAGAAGGCACCAAGATACCGGTCACGGTGTATACCGACCATAGAAACCTTCAGTATTGGCAAGAGGCCAAGGTATGGAACAGAAGGCACGCACGCTGGTACCTACTACTGGCCTCCTTCAACTACCAGATAGTGTATAGACCAGGGAAGATGTCAGAAAAACCAGACGCCCTATCAAGAAGAAGCGATCATGGGGACAGCCCCATGGAACCACAGGTCATGATCCCACCGGAAAAATTCGTTGGGTTCATGGCAGATGTGAAAACAAGCTTTCTAGACGAAGTCAGGGAGGCACAGAGAGAAGATGAAGCAATAAAAGCCCTGTGGGATAGCGTATCAAACAAAGAGAAATTACCACCCTCGGTCCGAAAGGAGTTCCGGAGATACGATATCAAAGAAGGTGTTCTAGAATATGACGGGAAGATCTACATACCGGATGATAGGGACTTACGAATTGAAATCCTACAAAGGTTTCACGACTCCCCGGTAGCCGGACACCAAGGGCACGCCAGAACATTAGAACTGATATCAAGGGAATACTACTGGCCAGGACTGAAGGCACAGGTTAACAGATACGTGGACACGTGTGAGGTATGCCAACGGTCCAAAGGGTACAAGCAAGCGGTACCACACAAGGCACTACCCATCCCAGAAAGACCCTGGGAGGACATTGCATATGACTTCATTGTCAAGTTACCAGAGTCAAAGGGGTATGACAGTATCCTAACTGTCATTGACCGATTCTCCAGACAAGCACATTTCATCCCTTGCCACGAATCAACAAACGCTGAACAATTAGCTGAAATCTTCATCAAAGAAGTGTGGAAGTTACATGGAACCCCAAGGACAACAGTATCCGACAGAGGGCCAACCTTCAACAGCCAATTCCTACGAGCCCTGTACAAGGGACTAAAGATAGAACCTAGGTTTTCCACGGCCTTCCACCCAGAAACGGATGGGATATCGGAGAGGACAAATCAATGGATAGAAGGGTTCCTGCGAACATTCTGCAATTACCAACAAGACGACTGGACAAAATGGTTACCAATTGCAGAGTTTTGCCACAACAATCACGTCAATTCAGCAACAGGTCAGACAGCCTTTGAAACCGTGTACGGAAGAACACCAAGATGGGACTTGCTGAAAGAAGATAGCGGAGACGACAATATTCCAGCAGCACAATCAATGAAAGAAAAAATGAAGAAAATATGGGATGAGGCGAAGGCCTCGATGGAATTCCATAAAGCCCTGGATAAACAGGGCAGGGAATTCAAGGTTGGGGACAAGGTTTGGTTGCTGCTGACAAACCTGTCAACCAGGCGACCAAGCAAGAAGCTGGATAACAGAAAGGGAGGACCCTTCACCATCACAGAGAAAATATCCTCCCATGCTTACCGTTTGGATCTACCAAAAACCATCAGGGTCCACAACGTGTTCCATGTTAATCTACTGTCACCCGTGACGGAAGATAAAGATTTCCAGCGGAGACAAATAAAGCCTCCGCCAATCATCACAGAAGAAGGGGAGGAGGAATATGAAGTTGACCACGTGGTGAACTGGGAATGGCAGAATGGCAAACCCTACTACCAAATCAGATGGAAAGGGTACGACCCCATTGAGGACACAATGGAACGTGCCGACAAGTTCGCCGGGATGCCTGACGTACTGGAGGACTTACGCAAGCGCTTACCTGGCGCACCCATGCCAAATGACTTGCAAGTCAAGACAAAGACCAACAAGCAAAGGGGGCATAGACCTATAAAACAGGATGGGAAGACGAGGAAATAGAACATCAACATCCCAACGAACCACTCCCACTCTCATCCAAATATCCCAAGTAAACATGTCTCGCTCGGCAAACTTCTTCCCAGTTACACAACCAGCAACGTTTCAGCGCTACCTGCCACCACCAAATAGGTTCGCACTTCCCCTGGACCCCATCATGGCAGGAGTAGCGCGAACAGGAGTGATGCGACGCACGCCCCAAAAGAAGAAAGGTGGTCAACCCTATATCAACAAGAGTAGCCCGCAATGGGCAGAAGTCCAGTGCTACACTGTGGAGGAAGCACAAAGGTACGCAGAAAGGGTCCTGCCAGGGGCTAACCTGCAGTACATCCCAAAAAAGGAGCGGAATGAGCAGAATTGGGTGGGCCCAACTGAATACTTGGATCCAAAACGGGGCCTCCTCACGTGGTGCCACGAGGCAGCGCCAAGAACAAAAAACGCGCTTATGCGCACAAAGATGTATGTAATCGACGGCCTTGTAGGGTCAACTGTCGACGCCGTCGCCAAGGCGGCAAAACATAGGAGAAGGACCAGGAGCCCTGAAGCGGCAAAGGAAGCAGAAGTAGGGGACTGGAACGTAGAGGCCAGGGCACATGCCCTGCTAGAAGAATGGAAGAGACTCCCATCTGCACCCTACCCTGGCCTTCTCGAAGCCACCACAGCAGAGGAAATGTACGTCCTCATTAGGGAAAAGGAAGCTAACATGGTAGACTTCAAGAAATGGCTTGAAGTACGCCCCCCTGAGGACGCAGACCGAAGGAGTCTAGCTAACAGCATGGAAAACCTACTGTTAGCAGACAAGAAGGGGGATGATAACACGACCACGAAGGCAGACATTGATGAGGGAAGTACGTTTGACTTCGAAGAATGGGAAAATCAGGATGTATCGAATAGGATAGGCAAAACAATCGCGGAAGAAGAAATGCCACCCCTGGAGGAGGCCCAGGGTCCTAACATAGAAGAGGTTGCCTATTCCCCCGCTTAAATCACGCAGTATTCCTTTGTACAATCGTATTGTAAAAACTACCTAATACAAATTACCACCTCCTCTTTGTCGAAACAGGCCGGATATAGGGTCCAGGACGTTTGTACACCTGGGTATAATGGACCATGCTAGACCTGCCGACACGTGGCGGCAGAGGCGCAACCTCCTCAGGCATGGCAATCAACTCCTCTTCAGAAAACAGGGGATTAGTGAGGCCAAGGCGAAAAGGCACATGGGGATAAACCCCAGCAAGGGAAAGGTCGCGAGCAATCTGACGCTCAATAGCCTGATTAACCTCATGCTCTGGGGCAAATCAGCGGAGATACGACGGGATGGAGGAGAGAGACTCACCAGATTGACCAAAAGCAACCCAAACGCCAATGTCTGCCTCATAGTCTGCCAGAGCAAGGTCGCAGACAATGTCACAGTAGGCACAATACTCAGCCTGGAACGGCGATGGACAGGTGCAATCAAAAGAATTGTAATTGAGGAACGGCAAAAGCATGTTGTAGGACGACCGGATCAGGACAGGTCGATCTAATATAATGGCCAAACGTCCAGACCCCTGAAAACAAACAACAAAGGAGCCACGTGACTTGGGAAATCACCTGATCGTTCTATCACAACAAACAACAAGAGAAGTCACGTGACTGGTAAAACCATGTGACTAGGCGCTATCTCGTAATACCGGAGGGGTCGGAGAGGGGGCACCGACCGGAGTGAAGGAGCGGAAGCCCCGAGCGTCAGCGAGGATCAGGCTGACGCGATGGAACGAAGGAAGGGCACCCCTCGGAGATGCGTCACCACGGAAAAGGGCTTAAATCACACATTATTTCCGCACAAATAACAAATTGCAATTAGAGACCTTCTAGTACATTCCTCCCCCTCCACTTGCTGGAAGAAGGTCTACTATACGGTTTTTTGGCCTTTTTTGCCTTCTTTCCTGCCGCCTTGACAGCAACGAGGCGACGGCTGCGCCAGGGGGCCTCGCCCTCAGGGTACTCCGCCATGAAATTCCGAAGGCGCAGGAGGCCTCGGCGGTCTTGGGGATCGGGGAGAGGCGAGGGAGAGCGCCCTTCTTCAAAATACTCAGCCAAAGCGAGCAGCTGCTCCTCTTGGTTGAGCTCGTCCTCATCTAGAAGAACAAGAAGGCATTAGCAACGCAACAGGACGAAAGAGAAACCACTCACCCAGGACGCCGTAATGCTCCCAGTAACCGACGCCCGATTCATAGTCCGTGAGGGCGCAGTCCAAAACGAGGTTGCAGTAATCGCAATACTCGATGGAAGAGGGGTGGGAGCAGGTGCAGTCAAGGGGCTCGTAGTTCAGGGTGATGACACGCATGTTGTTAGTACTACAGGCCTTGCGCCAAGCCCATTATGAACCCGGGGCAGAGGGGAAACACAAACAAGCAAAACAACAAGCAAATCACATGACTCGCAACGATCATGTGGGACCAGGTAGAAAACAACAAAACAACACCAGTCACATGACCAACTGGAGTCACGTGATTACCAAGCTAAGAATGGTTGCATGTGGTACGTCACGTGATCCACGGACTCAAAACAAACAACAAATTCAAGTCACGTGACCCACTATAGTCACATGACTAGCCGCTATCTCGTTATACCGGAGGGGTCGGAGAGGGGGCACCGACCGGAGTGAAGGAGCGGAGGCCCCGAGCGTAGCGAGGATGAGGCCGATGCGATGGAACGTAGGAAGGGCACCCCTCGGAGATGCGTCATCACGTGACTGGGCGACGAGTATGTCGGGTATATCAAGGGAAGGGGGGGAATGCGCAAATGCTAAACCCATGCCACCCATCCGCTCTACCCACACCCAAGAAACCAACAATGCCCTACCTCGGACAATTCAGCGGAGCAGCCCGAGTCCGGGAAGCACGAAGAGAGCAGCTGAGATCTGCCTCGCCGTTGCCCGTGCCCTCGGAGGCAACCCCAGCCCCCGAGCCAAGTTCTTCGCGGCATACGCCGACGGATCAAGGGTCCGAAGAGCTGAGAGGTACCGGGCCCAATGGAAGGTTCAGAGTGCAGTCCAGAGCTGCTTTCCTGACCTGGTCGAAATTAAGGGACGAACCCACATCAGGCCTGGTGGCCCGGTAAGAACCCTTAATTATTAACTAGGAAATCCGCTCATAATAAATCAGGTACGAGGCGTTCTGCCGGGATCGGCCCAACCACTGGGCGACCCTAGCAGTTGTAGAACGCCACGACCCGGAAGAACCCAGCTTCGATCCGGATCGCCCCCTCCACGTCCACGCCCTGACCATCAGTCAAGAACGCAAGGGCGGATGGAATACCCAGAATGCCCGCTTCTGGGACTTCGAGGGGAACCACCCCAACATCCTCCAGAAGGAGCTCAGGGACGGTCCGGGCGGGAACCCCGCACGCGACGCCTTCAATTACCTATGGAAGCACGTGGGAGAGGAAGGCGAGGAAGTGGACGATCTGATGGCGGGGGACCTGATGCTGGAGCGTCTGGAGGAGATCTTGGTGAAGGGCCGAGGAGGTAAAAGGTCGAGGCAGCAGGCGGAACTGGAGGACGGGGAGGAGATCGTGGGCTCAAGGACTCGGGAGGAGTTCTACCAGACCTACAAACGCCTCCGTCCCCTCGACATGACCAAGTCGTGGAACTCCATACGGGCGTATGCGGAGTACACGTACAAGGCAGATGCCGGTCTCCTGCCGGCTATACCAGTGGATCTGGAGGAGCCGGAGTACCAGGAGCATATAGACCAGGCGGACAGATGGTTCGCCCAGGAGGTGCGACCGAAGGGACCAGGGATGCGTCATCGCATCCTGGTAATCGAGGGCGAAACGGGAACAGGGAAGACCGCTTATGCCCGGTCAAAGGGTTCGCACAGCCGCATGTGCAATGTTTGGAACGTGGCCGCCCTGTCGGAGGACGCCGACATTTGGATCCTGGACGACATGGTATCCACGAACGGCAAGTACTCGCTGAAGGCCCTGAGCCAATATGAAGCCGACTTCACTGGGCGCTACCAGCGGGTGAAGACTATGAAGGTCCGACCAACGGTCATCCTGGGAAATAGCAGGGCAGCCATCACCAAGTGTTGGTCGGACATCGAAGGGGAAGAAGGGGAGGCATGGGTGGCGCGTAATGTGGAATGGGTGTACTCGGGCGGAAGACCTTTCTTTGTATTCCCATGAAATAACTTTATCCTATCTCTATTTTCTTCTATTCACCGCGTACCACCCAATGCAAGAATGTCCCCTTCACACCGAACCAGCTACCAATCTCATGTAGCGTAAGAGATAAGGGGTCTAGCCTGACTTAAGCAACACCACCGGCTGATTAGTCAGACCGCAGGTTGTCAGTTCGAGTCCAGCGCCCTTATCCCTGTCGATGCATGGGATTTACATCCTTTTTGCCCCTGACTAATACATGTATCGGAATCCTCCAAGACATGTCCAAAGGGGGGGATAATGTTATGACCCGCACAACAGGCATAACAGAACAAGGGAATTTATCCCTAGTTTATAGCATTTTCTCCAATGTCGAACATGCTATAAACAAGGCCACGTGACCTCCACGCTTATCTGAGTTACGTAACTCGCTCCAGCTAAATCTCTGCTTTGTAACTTGGAGCGAGGAGTGAGTTGTCACGTGACCCGAGCGCTTAACCAGCGCTTACATAACTCGCTCCAGCTAAATCTCTGCTTTGTAACTTGGAGCGAGGAGCGAGTTATCACGTGACTTCGGCGCTTAATCAGATTACATAACTCGCTCCAGCTAAATCTCTGCTTTGTAACTTGGAGCGAGGAGCAAGTTATCACGTGATCACAGCGCCTAAATCACGTGACCTAGGACCAAGCGCGGCTCTATAAGATTCGGAGCCGCACAAACCCTAAGAGCGACTTACATCATCCTATAAACAACATCACGTGACCTCTTATCGTACGATATAGAGATGTCACCCGGGAACCCGCACGGGGGTTACCCAGGGCATTCCCTACCCGCTTCCCTCCCTTCCTGCATCCCCAGAAGAGGTAGGGAAGAGGAATGGCCATGAGAAAATTTGCGGGAAGAGGGTACCCGCCGGGTACCCGGGGAATGGGGGAACAGGGGGGAATGGGGGAATGGATGACCACCAATGTCATCCAATCATCTTTGTACATAGCTCATTAAATGCGCAAAATTCAGCACATTCCAGCGATATATGTATTATATATGTAAGCGCATCATACAACTGCATCGCAATCAAAATACCCCTGAGAAATATTCAGGGGAAAGCGCAGCCCATCCCCCCTTTCAGATTCTCACATAAAGTAGCATATATATATATCAATCGATGCGCATCAGTGCGGCGAGTCCATTGCGCATGCTTACAAGGCTGTAGCTGCAATACCTGCAGAGATATAGGGGATATAGGGGGCGCTTACCCCTGATCAGACTAAAATGCACTAGTGAAACTAGCCATACAAATATCTGTCCCCTGTGCGCAATAGATGCGCACTGTATATAAGATACTATATACAAAAAATCAGCTCGTTAGGAGCAGTATTAAGGGGTGAAATACAAGAGAAAACCCCCCTGAGTGAGTAAAAGTACCAAAATCATCGCCTGCAGCTTCACCCATGGCTCCAGCAGTCTCTCCGATGCCACCAATGAGTTCAGAGACCTCAAAAACCCCTATCTAGAGGGCTGGGCTGGTCTTTACATCTGCTAGAATGTTCAAACAAGTATATAGACACTGTTTCAGACAACAGAATGCAAAGTCCCCCCTTCCTGGCAGTCAGTTCACAGCAATGCAGGACATCTATGGACAAGAAACATATGTACATAGGGGTTTTCAGGTGCCTAGAACTCGTTCGCATGCATGGAAAGAGCCAGAAATGAGTGCTTGAGGGTGAACCAGGGGGTGCGCACTCAGGGGGATTATTTTCAGACAAGGATTAGGCAGCGAAGTGGCCTTATTGATTTTTCCTGATGGAACCATATATACCATTGAGATGCTGAGAATTATGCGCATTTTATGAGCCATCTCACGAGTGTTTGTGGTGGGTTTTCAACTTTGTCATTTGCAAGGGGAATTTCTTCTTAGCAGCGATTTGGGTGCGACGGCGTCAATACTTAGTGTATGCGGTGCTGCTATATATCGTTGGAAAGCTGTGAATTCTGCGCATTTAATGGTATATACATCGAATACATTAAATGTCTGTGTAGGATTTACTTATAAAACTCCCGGGAACCCGGCGGGTACCCTCTTCCCGCGCCCGGGAAGGGGCAGGGAAGCCGGGACAGCAAATTTTTCAGGGAACCCTGGCCCGGGAAGGGGTTCCCGGGTTTTTCCCGGGTGACATCACTAGTACGATACCACGACTGCGGGAGTCACCTGATCAAAACAAACTGCGGACTGCGCCGCAGCTATGACTCATCCTCAGCCACGGATATATAAGTGGCCAAAGCAAACCTGGAGGCCCCAGTTTGCTTTATCTCGTCCACCACCGGACTCAACGTGTAAACTACCAACTAGACTTAACCAATAAGACACTCCAAACACTGTAAAGAACGTAGCCACTACTTAAGGGTCACCAAAGAGACAGCGACACAGGGTCCTGACATGGAGGGCATTATCCAACCGTCGTCATCAGTGAGTTATCAATGAACACTTATGGGGCATCGTCGCGACCTTCGACGTTCTCAGCAGCAATCGGCCGCTGAACCTGCGATCGGCCCACCCGCTGCAAGATCGATAGAGAGCGAAGTATTTGGAAGCTCCCAGTCCAACCCCGACACCGCAGCAGCTTCAAGGTTACAGGAAGATTCCAAAGCGAGGATGGGCAAGTTCTACGGTCGGGTCGCGCTAGAGCCCGCTGGAGAAGAGAGTGGTATCGATCTATTGATAGAAATGGGGAACGGATATAGCCCTTTGAATCTTTTTCAATCCACGGAACTGTAGGTTTATAGTATTTGGTTGCCATTGATCCACAGCTTACAATGGTCGCGACGATCTTCACATTGAAGCCCTATCCGCCAGGCTGTCAGCAGCGCGCTAGACGACTTGATACGTGTCCTGAGCAACACTACAGGAGCCGTAGTATACTCAGTTGCAGCATGGGACGATGGCGAAGGGGGGACGCAAGTATATGAGTATGCTCCACTACCCCACTCCCTATGGCTCAAGCTCATCACGTAGCCAGGAGTGCCAGCGAGCGCATGTCACATATATTGGACGGAAAGGTCACTGCACGGATGCAACAAAATTTTCTCAAAATGGTACATTCAGAATGCGGTATGATGGAACTCGAAGAGGCTTGTGACGCATAGGCTGACAATGTCTAAACATCAGGACCCACGTTATGTCGCGACCTCATCAACGCGTATCCTTGTGTCTTTGGGATCCCCGATCTGGACTCTAGACCATGGTATCCGCCCAGGTACCCATCTGTCCGTCAGGAGCGCCGTCTAGCGGTTGACTATATAAGATATATGGGTCGTAAGTCCGGTAATCCGAAGTTCAAGTGCCTGACTGACAGTACACTTAGTATGGCAGGATGTCAAGATTGATTGGAACCTCCTGAAAGATGACTTCGATTCAGGTTCACACAACCTTGTAGCTCGTCGACGTCTGCCTCGTGGACTTCTCTGTTTTGGAAATCCTGCTGATTTCCCTGTGGGCCAATTGATCTTGTTCAATGAGTATAACCGCTACTGGCAGGCAAAGCTTTTCGCGGGGGACAAGGAAGCGTTTGGGAGGCTTTTTCAACTCACGGTCCCGGGTGAAGAAGATCACTTCCAGGTCAAGGCCGCGCCTACAAGTACTCTTACCTACCCGTACGAAAGTGCTATCTATTGCATGGCTAATCTGCAACATAAATTCAAACCCGATGCATATATGCCGAACACTCGGGTCATCGCACCCCTGTTCTCGTCTTCGGCGCGGCAGTGGCTACTACAGCGCTGGAAGGCGGCGCATCTGGAGAGGATTGTTGATCTGCTCGAACGCTACGAGCAAAGTAGCCCGCCCATGGTAAATAGTTCTTTCAGCAGCACTCCTAGTCCCTCACATCTTGACAGTTCAAAAGATCCGATCAAACCCCGTGCCTTCATGACTATGGCCCAAAAGACAACGCCGACCTCGATTCGCTCATATTGAAACCGATGCTTCCTCCTGCCTTCTATGATTTCTCGGACCCACAATCTGAGAACTACACACTTGTTCCTTACGTGAAATGGGTGACTACTCATAGAGGACTTATCGATAAAGAGACAGGGCTGATCTGTGGTGGGTACGAGGGGGCGCTGGCAGCATTTATGGTGTCGCTTCGCATGCTCTACACATTCCAGATCCTCTCTAGCGAGAAAAAGTCCAATGCTACATACTTCACCTTTCCAGTCGACGGCAGTATCATCGTGAACGCGGTGTTCATCTATCTTGAGAGTGAGATTGCGCGGTCTCTCGAAGTAAATATACCGGCAAGAACGCCATCTCTGCCATCTGGTTATATTGACACACCTTGGGCGGCATCGGTTGTGCGCTGGGAGACATGCATTGGAGCCTCTGGCACTGATCCAGCGGAACAATGTCAATTTACTGATGAAGAGCGCATGGACACTCACGGGTACGCCGTCCCTCGGCCGGAGTCTCAAGAAACCAGCACGATTACATTCAAAGGTATGTCATCTTTGGTCTGAGAATCGATTACTAACCTTTGCTGTCAGATTGGGAGCTTGAGGCGGTGCTTGAAGAGAACAAGTCGGTAAGTTGAAATACAAAGGTCGCGACGTAGGCAACCGGCTCACACGACTCGACGAACAGCTATCAGTTCCAGGTCAGAACGAGCACAAGGCTACTCGTACTAAAGACCCTCGGATTCGCCCGGCCACAGGAGGTATTCCCCTTGTGCCGTTGCCTATAACGGACGGTGTCCTCTCAAGCTCAAGCGGAACGTCGCGACGTTCACACTCCCTTCCGAGACCAGACGAAGCCCCATCTAATGCTTTACAAGTAACAATTGGCGACGATCTGCCTCCCCCACCTGTAGAACCGCCTATCGAAGATGCGATCGGCGACTCGGCGATGGTGATTGAGGGACCGGTCGATTCCTCTACCCCTGCGCTTGAGCGAGGTCGCACGCTCAAATCAAGACAGGAACTCCAAGCTGAGATAATGGCAGATCTGGCAAAAAAGAAGATGTCCGCAACGCGAGGTGCGCCCAAGGATGTCAACCGCTCAAGCCCTGGATTGGGGAGCGCCGGTGACGTAGCTCCGCCTGCCGACCAACGCGCGGCAACGAGGCGCAGCACTGCCGCTCCAACCGCTGAGCGCCTTAGATCGGCCACTCCAGTCACGCACAAAACCCGACAGGTCAGTGAAGCTGCCGCTGCAGATCCTCGAACCCCCGTGCAGCGGGGTAAGTTGAGCAGAATGGGGACTGGAGCATCACGGGAATCAACTTTAGCGCCCTCCGACGCTCTCAGCCGTGAGCCCACTCCTGCTGCTGGGAGCAACAAACGCAAGGCCCCAATCGACTACTTCGATCTAGCCGATAGCTTGAACACTGCTCCTGGCGGAGCCGCAACAGGTACGAGCCGGTAACTCATGTCACGTAATTACTACTTAAATTTCATGGGCCAGAGCGGGCGGCGGCTGCATCCACACGCCCGAAACGAATCATCGTGAAGAAACCCGACCCAAACGTCACTTTAAAACGTGCTCATACACCTGATCAGGATGAGTCTGCTGCCAAAAAGAGACAATCCCGATCCGGCTCGAGAGCGTCAGGTTCAGGTGCTTGATAGCTGTGACGTTTATTTCACGAATGTAGCGAACCGAGCAGGATTTATGTATCAACTGATGTCATGCAATGGAATGATGATAATGAACTCCATACGATCAATTGTTATGAGCGTGTTTCGGGAAATAGAGGCCATATAGCACTTTGCACATTCCTACGTATGAAGCTTGGCGATCAGTTGCTTATTTATCACACCTCAGCGCTTCTGACAAACCCGGCTTCCAGTGACTATCCCTAAAGTGCCTCGCTCTATTCATCGAGCTACGCCGACGTGGCTGCTCACAGTAATCTCGCCTCCCGCTTCGATTCATGGCCCATTTCTTGACTAGCATATGGCCCAGACCTCTGTTCGAGGTACTGGCTCACCAGCATCCAGCTCAGCTCCCGTTCCATCTTCCTATTCCATGTGTAGTCCCGCCCGGACAGAACTCCTATCCCCTCTATTGAGCTCAACCATCCATTCGAGTAGGACATCCATTACCTATTGAGGAAAGGCAAAAACACGTGCATGATTTGGTGATGTGATCGGGTACCTCGAGCCCTGAACACGTGTGAATCTGTCCTCCTCTCCAACGACACGAGCATGGCCGACAATCGATCCTATCTTCTGGTGAAGCGCGCCCGTTTTTCTGGATGCAACTGACCATCGAATCTCATTAGTAGACCAGACCGCGGGTCATAACAAGTGATATCGAGCAATCAATTCAGAAGCGATACCCGGCACTACGCAAGCCACGGCCAACGTGGATCCCTGCAGTTCGTGCATTGCAGCAGGATTGTAGCGACTTTTTCGAGGCTCGACTCGGGTGGGAAGAGCGGTCAGTAATCTTCTCCGAATCATAGAATTTCATGACATTGCTCTTCACAGCAACGTTGAGGCATTGTGTCGCTCAACGTTCACAACCTCGTTAGATATATTGTCACGCGCTACAGGGTCGATCATCTACGCTGTCGTGGTCTGGGATGATCTATTCGGGGGAACGCAAATATACGAGTGAAAACACAGTATTGAACCGTTCGATGGAACTGAATACTGACGGGCTCCGTATGTCCCAGATACGCATCGGGACGACTGCACTTAATGTTCTCGGGCGACAACTCCAAGTTTCTGCGCATACAGTTTACGAAGTTTGTCCATGATGAGATGGGTGAGTCAAGAACTGAAATGGAAACGCACCAACTACAAGCGTCTATCCTAGGACCAACCCTTGCACGGCGTCTTGTGAATTCCTGGCCTTGTGTGTTCGGACGGATCAAGTATAACTTTCGACCGTTTCTGCCGCCGCGGCACGAGGATATCGAACAGGAGCGATGGGTTGTGGTGTGCATGTTGGAAAGAATGGCAGGTAAGCGTCAATCTCTTGTCATTGTCAAATGGAAATTTGAACGTCGCAACGTTTAAAGCGTTTCAGGGGCTACCTTTGCCGGTGCCGTGGGATGACGTCGACGCCGACTTCCGTTCAGGTGCAGAGAGGTTCGTTGAGCTTCATAGATTGCCAGCAGGTATGACTCGTTTCGATCACCCGGTCAGGTGGCCGGCGGACATGGTCACGCTGTTTGCAGCTTGGCTCCGTCAGTGTCAGTCGTGGATAGAGTCCAACGACACAGAGCACCTAGACAGCGTTTTTCAGTGGCGGGAGCCTGAAAACAGCGATCACACAAGACTGGTCCCCTACAACGACGAGACCGATCTTTACGATGAGGACAGCGCCAGTTTTTATCTTGCGACAATGCATCGTCGGCTCCCAAATGACACGTACCTCACAAGCTCAATTGAACATCGAGTTTTCGGGCCTAAGGTTTTCGAAGAGATCGGGGAAACGTGGCCGTCTCACAGCGAATTGTTGGACCTTGCGTATGCTGTGGAGCGGTACGAGTGTTATGCTCCTCCGAAGGTAGGTTCTCAAAAGCAGTTTATTCTGCAAGATCCCGACTCAAAAAATTTGTTTGTTAAAGCGTACCGTAACCGGCCATGAGCACCAATTGCTTCAATGGGCCGCTTTCCCCCCTGGCTGCCTCGTCAGTCTCTCAGATATCTATGAGTTGCCGCCTGCGTTTTATGTCTGGGAGCATAAGGATCACGAAGACTGGCTACTTCAATCGTTTACGCATTGGGTACTTCACTCTGGCGAGCTCTACGATCAGGCGACAGGGCTCCTGTACGGTGGCAATGCTGCAATCGCACAGGTCTTTGTCGTTGTCTTGCTTGTTCACGTCTGCATAAGGGATCTCCGTCTAGGCGTGAATAGGTTATATCCTGGAACGTTGCAAAACTATGATGATTGGGAAAAGCAACTTCGACTGATCATCAAAAGGCTATTTGATGGCTTAGACTCTTCGGTGTGCGGTATCTGGCCAGCTCTCCGGTCCGGTAATAGGACCACCCCGTGGACAGCAAATCGGGTACAGTGGACGAATTGTGCCGGAGGAACTGGTCGCAACGAACCCCTTGAAACGCGTAGCGAAGGTCGTCGGGAATGGGTGGCTTGGATAGAAGAGTTGAAGAGGGAGCCGAGGAGTGAAGTGATAGAAATTGATACGTCGGATGAGTCCCGTATCGAGTGAAGCCTGAATCAAACAACCAAAATTCATTCAAAATGGAAAGAACCGTAGAGTGCACAGGTTAGAGAATGTTTAGCGCTGGGGTATATGCTATAGTTTTGACGGACGTCGTTCGTTAGCTGTCGGGTAGGGACTAGTGGGGGTTTTGAAGTAAAATATCTCCATCGAAAAAGATCTATGATCAAAACATGTGTGTTGACTCTTAGTTTAGACTGACAAAATGGTGTTGCAAACATGGCCGTATCGGAATACATTATTTCAGATATATTCTATTGTCTTTTGGTCAAGATTCGTACTACGTCAGCGGATGCATTGCTATCAGGAAGAAGAATCAGTGGTAGTATGCGGGTTTCGAGAGTAAGAAGTCTCGATAGCTTCTCTGTCTGCATGTTTGAGGTAGAAGGTTCGAAAACGTCAAGACAGAAGCTAAATAATCTAATCCACTGGATTATCACCCTGGAACACCACGACCCGCCTACCGGCAGAGCGCGGTTCTATCTATACTTGAGCATTGAAATGAGCGGATTAGCCGTGTGATCTGATCGTTTTTCATCTTCCCGAAAACATCTCTCATGGGGAAGTAGTACCAGCCAGGGACGCAGTCGTTTCAGCCACGCACCGGAATAATGGTCACCTCAAAGGTCGCGACGTTTATATCTTCTGTTTGAATTTACCCGACTGATGAAAACATAAGACATGTAAATTACTCATCAAAAGGTAATATCCATCAATGGCAGGATCAGATGCTCAATTCCAACGTGTCGAAGTCAATTTCTGAGCTACTCGCTCCTGCATACTTGCGGTAGTTCTGGTCTTCTCGAGCAGCATGTGGTTTGCCACATCCAGATCCCCGTTCGTCTCAACTATGCTCGGTATTTGAAGTGGAATTGGACAGAGCGCAAGGTTATTTACTAGCAGATTTAGCGTGGCCAGTTCACAGCCTTATAAATTGTGGCCTAGCTGCTTTAGTTCAATTGGCCTGCAGCATGTCAAAATCCTCAAGTAACAATGGTTTTTGTTTCTAGTCCCTTCTCGGCTAGTTTACAATCATTGGAGCCGTCCTTTGCTGGCAGCCGAAGTGCTGGGAGAGAATACGCTTTAAGTAAACGTCGCGACGATAGTATACAACATTCCCCCGTCGGCCCTTGGCTCACCGGCCTTCTCACTTCATGCCTCCTTCAAATTATTTACCGCCAGAGGTTGAGTTCCTGCAACAGTATATTCCTGAATGGATTGCCGCTCAAGGTCTACAACAAAATAAGAAGCTCTCCAAAGGAGAGATTTCCGAACGCAACCGACTGGTTCGACGGGTTATTGAACAGTTCTACGTCACGTTCCCGAAGCGTGATTCCTACCAAACTGACGACAACTCTTTGACGTACGACGCGGACACCCGCGAGCTGTTCCCCAAGGTCCGTAGTAATTACTGCTACAGCGCTACGCTGATGATATCATAGCGCCTGCGAGATTGGTTTACGAATCACTCAAAACCCAAGGGAAGTAGCACCACAGTCAAGATCAAGACCACACAAAGTACTATCAACGCAAGAGCTCTTGCGATGCAGAAATATGCGACTGAGATTGGTGCAATTGCACAGCGGATACGATCGGAAAACCCAGCTTTGTCCAGTATGGGCGCCCGGAATGCCGCAACGAACCAATTTGTCAACATGTTGCAGAAGAACCAGCCAAATGATTATGCTAAACTCCAAGATCTTGCTGAAAAAATACGGTCGCAGGGTAACATCGACTACGCTGAGCAGAGCCAAGAAGCGTTGGAACAGTAAGCATATCTGAAGTCGCTATCTTGTTGTCTTTCTTCTGATTCATCTACACTAGGATGATGTATTTATTTCCAGCAAAGGTAAATGCTCAAGTTGAAGAATGGGGACGGAGAGTGCCTGCACATATTCTATGTATCGTTGCAATGGTCCCGCCAGGACAATTGGGGCTAAGTACCTGGACGTACGTTGCGACATGTTGCTCTAACGCTGGGTGCCTGAATCCTGCTTTAACAGCTCAACCTCAAAGACAATTCAGCCGCTTCAACGGAGCGCCAAGTTTGACGCACTGCGGGATAATTTCTTACAGGTACTAGAAGATGGCTTTGGTGCGAATTTTCGATGGTAATGATGGTCGCTCTCCTGATTACTGCAATACAGGCCAAGCTGTTCCTGGACGCATAAGCACTGCTCAGAAGGCTGTCCACCCAGATCCGGAAGGCACCTCTCGTCCCATGATGCCGCTCGTCGACGACGTGAAGAATGTGAAAAGGATTACATTGCGCGAATGGCTTCGAGTATACCTCAACTACCTTTGGCGTAGGTTTAACTTTATCTTTGATGCACCAATACCCTAACTAAAGCTACGCTAGGGTGGCTTGGAGGTAAGGGATCGGTTCCCTGGAGCCGACTGAAGGCAAAGCTTCAGCATTACGTAGACGCGAATCGACTTCCGCAAGGAATAGCCAACCTCCGTGATCCGCATCTTATGTTACGTGCGGAGTTGGAAGAATGGTACAGGCATATAGTAGCTGGTCAATTGGGGAAGCTTCCGCAGTCCCAAGTCTTTCAGTTCTTGCGGGTCGAGAACCCAGACTCCGATATACCTCTGCTCTATGAGACCCTGTGCTGTGTGAAGCCGGCCTCCTCAACTGTGCGGTACGCCCCTGAAGAAAAGCTTTACTCAATTCGAGTCGGCGGGGGACAAGACAATGCCGGTTCTCAAAGCTCCTGGAATGGCTTGCCTCTACTCCGGTTGTACGAACCGTACCGGCCGTTCGACCCTGACACTGAGCTAAAGTTGGAGAAGGCCCACTGCTCAGAGCGCCCATTCGGCACAATCATCAAACTTCTTAAGGAGATGGAGCTATTAGGTCCTGTTCATGTTTGTACAGCGATCAGTCGCGCTTCATGAATGCTGACGTCGCGACCTTTAGACTATTGACCCTGATCCGGCCGAGCGTCTCAACGCACACTTTCCAGCAAACTTTCTGGATGAAGATATTCGTTCATTCTTGGGCACGCAACTTCTCCCAGCAGCATTCTTTGATGTCACCCACTGTGACCATGAGGACCTTTCGTTCTCTGCACTCATTCTTTATCTCCGTTCACCAAATCGCTTTATTCATTCGCGCAGTGGCACAGCAAGAGGCGGACCAAAAGGCATACGCTGGGTAGTTGCTGTCGCTGCACGCATACATACTACTCTTAGTATTGCTAGATATCCCGACAGACTACATGACGACCTGCGTGCAGTCATAAACCCAATGAATCTTGAACAAGCAATCCATCAGCTTCAGCGTCTCTGCCGCTGGATCATTGAACAGCTGCGTGGATCTATTGTTATCCTGCGCAAAACTGCTGAACAACGTGGCAAAGCTTGGAAACGGGCAGTTGTATCTGCACATCTGAAGAACAAAGTTTTCGAGGTACCGACTGACGAATATTTTGGACCTTTGATCACGAGTGGAGTTCCACGCGACCCGCGCATGCTTGCTAACCATTATGAGCGCATCATGGAGGAGAATCCAGATATCACCCTGGGATCTGAAAACGATCTACAGGTTCGGGCGGACTCCGACAATGAAGACACGCAGCTTAACTTCCGAGCTCGGCCAGCCCCTGTAGGCTCTACTCGCACAAGACGAATGGTTCAGTCTGATAGCGGGTCTCAGTCTGCAGAGGAGTTTGACTTAGATGTGGATTTTTCTGAGACGGTGGTCTTGGACAGTGATCGTCGCGACCTACACACCTCAAGCAACCTGGCTCCCAAGACTGTTCCTGACCTTGGAGGAGATGAGGACTTGTTCAATGAAGAAGACTCAGACGGGGAAGATGAGATTCAAAAAGACGCCATGCGGTCACTTGTCACGGGTATGTCCGATGTGAAATCAAGCGACCTCGTGCATCAAACACACCTTTGCCTCATTCTTAGGAAGATCTCTGATCCCCGTCCTGTGCAATGAACTGGAGGAGGAGCAGCTTTCCGAAGTCGACCACGAGGCTGATATTGATGATGATGGTAGCTGTCTTGCCCAATTGTTCATACCTTTCACTCACTTCCTCGCTGTTTTTCAGAACCTGACATGCGAAATCTGTTGTCTAGCGAATCGTTTCACCTGGCTCCTGAGCCATCGATTGTTGCTTCCCAGCAGGAAAATTGTTCTCATCTGTCTGTTCCGAGCAACGCCACTCTCTCCAGAAAGCCATCGCCGCCGTTGCGCAATCTTAGCACGGGTGATAACATTGTTTGGCCTGGTGAGTTTTCGTCACCTGTCTCATATGTGTCTTACATTCTTGCATAAAGAATATTCTCCACCTTCAACATCACCCAATGCATCTGTAGTCACGCCAGGACAGGGCTTACTTGAACAATCTTTCGGAGACGTTGCGACTACTCCAGGTATGCACTCTTATTGTCCTTATACGCGTCAATGCCTCATCAAAACGCATAAACCACGCTTTCCTGTAGAGATGTCACCCGGGAACCCGCACGGGGGTTACCCAGGGCATTCCCTACCCTCTTCCCTCCCTTCCCGCATCCCCAGAAGAGGTAGGGAAGAGGAATAGCCGTGGAACAACTCCCAGGAAGAGGGTACCCGCCGGGTACCTGGGGAATGGGGGAACATGGGGGAATGGGGGAATGGATGACCACCAATCTCATCCAATCGTCTTTGTACATGGCTCATTAAATGCGCAAAATTCAGCACATTCCGGCGATATAGGTATCATGTATGTAAGCGCATCATACAACTGCATCGCAATCGAAATGCCCTTGAGAAATATTCAGGGGAAAGCGCAGCCAATCCCCCCTTTCAGATTCTCACAGAAAGTAGCATATATATATATCAATCGATGCGCATCAGTGCAGCGAGTCCATTGCGCATGCTTACAAGGCTGTAGCTGCAATACCTGCAGAGATATAGGGGATATAGGGGGCGCTTACCCCTGATCAGACTAAAATGTACTAGTGAAACCAGCCATACAAATATCTGTCCCCTGTGCGCAATAGATGCGAACTATATATGACATACTATATACAAAAATTCAGCTCGTTAGGAGCAGTATTAAGGGGTGAAATACAAGGGGAAACCCCCCTGAGTGAGTAAAAGTACCAAAATCATCGCCTGCAGCTTCACCCATGGCACCAGCAGTCTCTCTGATGCTATCAATGAGTTCAGAGACCTCAAAAACCCCTATCTAGAGGGCTGGGCCGGTCTTCACATCTGCTAGAATGTTCAAACAAGTATGTAGACACTGTTTCAGACAACAGAATGCAAAGTCCCCCCTTCCTGGCAGTCAGTTCACAGCAATGCAGGACATCTATGGACAAGACACATATGTACATAGGGGTTTTCAGGTGCCTAGAACTCATTCGCATGCATGGAAAGAGCCAGAAATGAGTGCTTAAGGGTGAACCAGGGGGTGCGCACTCAGGGGGACTATTTTCAGACAAAGATTAGGCAGCGAAGTGGCCTTATTGATTTTTCCTGAGGGAACCATATACACTATTGAGATGCTGGGAATTATGCGCATTTTATGAGCTACTATACGAGTGTTTGTGGTGGGTTTTCAACTTTGCCATTTGCAAGGGGAATTTCTTCTGAGCAGAGAATTGGGTGCGACGGCGTCAATTCTTAGTGTACGCGTGGCTGCTATATATCTTTGGAAAGCTGTGATTTTTGCGCATTTAATGGTATATACATTGACCAGTTTGAATCTCTGTGACAGTTTTACTTGTAAAACTCCCGGGAACCCGGCGGGTACCCTCTTCCCGCGCCCGGGAAGGGGCAGGGAAGCGGGGAGAGCCAAATTTCCAGGGAACCCTGGCCCGGGAAGGGGTTCCCGGATTTTTCCCGGGTGCCATCACTACTTTCCTGATCAGAGCTTGCTCCAGAAATGACAACAAATAACAATTCTAGCGCACCAGGCATCATGGGAGACTTGAACCCTTCGGTACAGTCCGGTGGGCCAAACTTCCTGAAATTGTTTCCACAGCTTACCCAGCAGGCACACAGGCGGTGCTTCCACTCGCGTGGTCAGGAGAACATCTCGAAGTCACCGCAGGTCCCTAAAAGGTCAGGCAGCGATGGATGCACTCATGCCGGTTAGAAGGAAAGGCAGGACATAGGGTTGGGCTGGCACCGGTTGCTGAGCAAAGGCGCGGGTGCTGTGATTGCAAAGCTCACACTATCTCTCCTGTCATATCTTCTGTACTCTACAAGAATAGCTGAAAAATCTCATTATGTCGTCTCGTCGATTCTTTCAAAAAGGGAAACCTGCGCTGCGAAATACAAAACCACGAGATTCCCGTCACTTTACTGTCCAATCAGGAGATACCCCAGGGATAGCACAGTATGACCCTGTGGTATCATCCGGTACAGGAAGTCGCAAAAGACCACGCCTTGAAGAGGAGGAGCCTTTGATATTGAACAAGGAGTTACAAGTTCAACCAATCTTAAATGAGGAACCATCATCAGTACCCGGCACTGCTAGAGCATACAACAATGTCCAAGGAAGAGACATCTCTGAAGCTCCTGAAATAGAGTTGCTCACGGATGACGCATATGAGCACTTTGTGGAAGAAGAGCTGCCTGCTAGAGGGAAGGTACGTATTTTTTGCTGATTTTATTCCTCAAACCTGCAGCGTGAATTATTGCAGGGTCAAAATGAGATGCTTTCCACATGGTTTCTGCTCCTCAGTAACATTTACCTTGATGAAAGCTATCAATATTACAGTCCCCCCTCGGCGTCATGCCCTTGTTGCCAATCGACTCAACCGGCAGTATTCCTCTGTGATGATTGCTTCTCAGGAAGCCGAGTTTGTCGAGATTGCCTGCTGGAGCGGCACAAAGTTTGCCCCACGCACCACATACGGAGATGGACTGGGATCACCTGGACTCGTACGTCCCTCAAGGATGCTGGGCTCAGTCTGGCGCTTGGTAACCATGCTGGTCAATGTCCACATGCAATACGGCAAGACTTCGTGCTAGGTGACCTGACTGGAATGCACGACATACAGGTGGCTTTCTGCGGTTGTTCTGTTGCTCCGGCCCACAACATTCAGCTACTGAGGGCACGAATCTTTCCCTGCTCGGATATTAACCCAGCAAGCGGGTTCTCGTTCAGCTGCCTACGGCTATTTCAGTTCTGTCATGCTGACGGGAAGCTGTCCGGGACGAGGTTTATTTCTGCACTCAAACGATCCACAAACAACATTATGCCCCACCACCATCACAATCGTCTACGCGAGTTCCTTCGGACTACTCGTATGTGGAACTTCATCCAGGATTTGAAACAGTCGGGTGCAGCAACAAAAGACAGCCCCGAGGCATCACAAGTTGCGCTGCGTTGCCCTGCATGTCCCCGCCTGGGAGTAAACTATGAGAGGGATGATGTCTCAGAGATACATGAGTAAGTAACATCAATAAATTGAGTCGTCGACAAATGCTTCCTCGTTGCACATAAGCGAAGGTCGCGACCTTATGGCTTTGTCAATTTTTGAATGAATGTTTCTTCGGCGCTAACAATGAGAACATAGATATCTATATGTACCACAGATTGTTTACGATGGTAGCTTCCAGCTCGTTAGAAAGAACAAGAGCTCGGATGGACATGATGTCTGTCTCAGTAAGGCATCAAAATACTGGGTTGACATGGGAAAGTATCGCAAGCACTTGGAAACAGCTCAAGATTCAGCATATGTACAGAGCACGAGAGCAAGTGTTATTCTATTTGCGTGAACTACCCAGCTGATCAATTCATCAGGGTTCTGATTGCAACAATCATCGTGCAGCAAATGATACATGGGTCCGCCGTACAGGAGTTGTCCAAACCGGTATTGGTGCAGTGACCTGTGCACGTCACTCGTTTTACATGCCAAGAGGAGTGGTTCCATACTTCAAGGGAGAAAGGTGGCAAAACTTCATTCTGCAGAAATACAGGTCCTGATGCCAGAAGCTTCTAGATTTGCATACACGGACTTTTCGATGGGTAGCGTGATGGACCTGCTTTTTTTGGAGGGGGCGATACGCATAATCATTTTCTACGACATATACTGCCACTGGATAAAAAACTTCTGGTTGAGGCTTGCTCTGCTGGCCTTCCCGTTCCTTCCTCCAGACGTGCAAGAGAGAGTCAAGGGTGCTATCGGAAAGTATCACATATTTGGCCACAACGATCCCTGTTTTGCGCGGTACTCACCTAACCACATGCATGGACTTGGTCGTGTAGACGCGGAAGGATGCGAAAGGGCATGGGCTGACGTAAATCAAGCAGCTCGAAGTCTTGCAGAAAAGGGAGAAGGTTTCTATGCGGACAGTCTCAACAATATTATGCATGATTCAAACTGGCGAAAGCTCATCACAATAGGTCAGTTGTACTGGCAATGAATCAGCGAAACCCTCTGATTCCCGATTGCTAGTCACATTTATACTTTACAAACACGACGAGGCAGTCAAGATGGCTGCTCAAACGGAAGAGGATTGGAGAGACTTCAACGCGTTTCTTCCAGAATCAAAAACTGCAGCATGGGCAACAATGTCCACCGAACCGTATCAGGATCACGAAAACGGGGACAAATGGACAAGCGTCTTCATTGCTAAAGAAGGAGCCGGTAGGTTAGATCATCTTCAATGAATGCTCATTTGGTTCATTCAGAAATGACCAGCTGTCTCAACTACTCGCACCGTTCTTGAGCTCAATAAACTAGAACAGATTGAGCGGCAGAAACACAATGAGGGAAGAAGTCCTGAGCTAGACACGGGTGATGCGAATGGATTGACTGGTCCCTCGTGGACTTCAGAAGGTCTTGACCTGGAATACCAGCAGTCTGTAACATGCACATGGTCGACATCGTCATAAGCTAATGCTCATTACAGGCATCGGCTAAGTCAAGACTTGCGAAAGTTTGGGAGTGATCCCACAGATCGTCAGAGTCTTGACCTATTCAACCGTTGTTCTAGCCTGAGCTCAAGGATTATTCGCCATCGTCAACAAGCAGCGTTCTTCCTAGATATCAAACCAACTCAGGACAGCGTCACGAGCTCGCTAGCTGAAGAGACCGATGGCCGTCCAGAGAAGGCTAAGCTTTATCTTCCTAGCCGCTTGGGATCTGCTCTGGTTGCAACAGATAGATCACGCAAGGCGGAGAAGCTGGAGTATACACTGCGTCGGGCGGCTTGCTTGCAAGCTGTTCATAGGATCAGGGTCGCGACGATCCAAAAGAAACAAGCTACGCGCAGCAAACGACGCAACGCAAGAGGGGAGATTATGAATACGAGATCGCAAGCAGCAATTGATCGATTGGGTGATCGTGTGGATCTTGCGGTCTGGGAGTATAAGAACTCGTACAAAGCACTAACCAAACTCAAGCTCACTGAAGAAGACTCCAAAATCCTTTGGCCTGTCTCAAAGCCTGACCTTGATGAGCTTTGGAAATTCTTAGACCTAGACAGAGCAACCGGCGAAGGATATAAGAAAGCACCTTGGCTTTGGATTCTGACGGGGTCTGAAGCTGGTTCTACCTCTGAGTCAAGTCAGGTCGTCGAGAAAGAAATTGATGAAGGTGAGCGAGTGCTGCTTTTTTGCATTCAGCATTCAGGCTCAATGGTATAGCCAATCGCGTTGAATGGTTCCGTGGGAGAGAACGCTATCGCCGATGGCAAGAAGAAGTGCTTTGGTTAGAGCGAGAGGCGGCGTCCATTGTCTTAGACTTTCAATCAAGATCCGAGTATTGGGAACGATTGTCACATTCAAACCAGGCAGGAGTAAATGCTGGGTATCAATCATACTGTGTGCGTCAGCGAGATGTGTGGTTCACCATGCACCAGGATGCAAAAAATCGTCTACAAGAACTATTAGAGGTGAGTAATCATTGTCTATTCTTGAACAAGACTCACATGCTCCTTAGGAGGGCCATAAGCATAATATTGCACTTTGTCAGCGAGTGCTTGGATTTTGAGATCCTATACACTTTGCCAGATCATCTAAGCGAGCAATGAGAACGCAGTGACCCTCAAAGGGGTAGCATATATATCTAATACATGTCTTTACTCAATTTATGACGATGTTCTTGAATTTCTCATCCTGAAGGTCGCGACGATCCCAGCATTCACTTGTTTGAGCTACTGTAGATTGTTCCCGGCAACATCCAGTGTCTGTATCAATACTGGAGGTCAAACTTCATAGTGTGGTCTCACAGGCTACCTTAAGGAATCTTGTGGATGCTAGCAAGGAAGGCGTTATTTGGTATCCTGTAAATATGACGAGCAGAACGCTGCAGCATCAGTTGAATTGCTCAGATAATCCTTTGATTTGTTGATACTGTTTGGCTCCCTTGGGTACGACCCGAGCTTGCTGGAAGTTGCGCAAACTAACATCAGGTATTGAACGGCTTGATGGGCGGGCTCTCCTTGTTTTGGTGAAGGGTTGACACCGAATGCCTGTTGCTTGAATCGCACTACGTTGCGCGCCCATGAACGCAATTCATCCAAAGCGACCATCAGTGAGCACCCCCTTAACCCATTTGCAATGCTCATAACAGATAGTAGAGGTACTACGGCAGAGTCTGAAATTTCAGTCCATGATGACGCTACGGTCAACGTCGCGACGTTCTTCCCTTATGTATGGTATATCTTGTCAATAAATGGTTCGTTCGTTTAGTTGATGGTGCAACTCGACACGCTTCGTTATCCAGTACTGATAGCAGTGTATCATCCCTTAACTTTCATTCAGTCATTGTATTCAGGATGCGGGCCTGTTGAGTTTCCAATCTCTTACTTGAGTAGCACGCACTTCTACGGTTTTTTGTTGGACGATCTTACCGCGTACACAGTGTATCGCGGTACACCCAATCACATGAGTTACTTTGTTACGACAGTGATTCAAGCAATTATACCATCATAATGATAACATCATAGCATGGAACAATTTTCGCGTTGTCAATTGAGACTGGTGGATAGCATCTATGTTTGATATAGCAAAATTTAAGTAGAGTTGACCTCAAAATGTTTCACTGTGCATGTTGATATCTTAAATAAGCAACTGAACGCTAAACTATCATCTTTGCCAAACACCAGTCCCAAGGGGTGGTCTTCCACGCGTGCTTGATGAGCGACTAGACCGAGATTGCACGTAAGTAGTCGCGACTTTTCAGGAGCACGTATCAGACTGGATGTCAATGCAAACCACTACAAAACCAGCGAGCAATATCGGGGCCACGGTCCGCACCTCGTTTCAAAGTATATCGCATTTTGCTTCGGGTGAGTGAGTCAGCAAGCAATGCTATACTGGGTGTGTGGACTGCGCTACTTGCATTACAGTGACATTGATTTCTATTTCATTACAGTCGCTACTATATGGATACATACATATATACATAGTGCAGTTGTAGTTCGTATGGTAGCACCTGTAGGTGAATGGCTCGGGAACTAATGTTCAGTGCTCAAAAAACAACTAAACCCTCGGATGACTCAACCTGATCTGGTAAACCTACCTTTTTACAACTTCGTCCTTGAAAGTCAAGCGGCATTTATGACCACTCAGAGCTCAGAGGACGACAGGCCAGATGCAATAGCTGGCCATCATGACCTCAAATACTACATCTGCTAAACGACTGAAGTCAAAACGAGGTCTCCTAGCGTTCAATAAGTAGTGATGCCACGTATGACGTCGCGACGTTCATCAGTCTCATCGAATCATATGCTGGACACATGGTCCGCTTGACTTGGACTTAGTGCTGCGAGTTTCGATTCCCTGTTCCTGGGACCTGCGCATCCATCTTGACGCATCGTGCCTCGACATCTAGCTACTGCAGTGATTTCTGATGTGTATTTTTGACCTTTTCTCCTATAAACTGCAGAAAAGCTCATATGAGTGCCCACAATTTGTAATATAAGCGTCTGTGCATATGATCTGGGCTTGCGAGTCGACTGGTAGTAAGCCCCCATGTGATTTGTGCCCCGTACCAGTGAAGCCCACAAGTGCAAGAGATGCTTCGTTGATTCATATTAGATAAGACTATATGCTGCTCTGTATGGAGAGCAATCAAAAGGACGATCTTTCGCGATGACAACTCAAAAAATCAGGAAAAAACCCCAGCGACCAAAACCGAGGTCGTTACCCGAGCCTCGTCGCGACGATCGTAACCGGTCGTTGGAGGTCGGCGACGCGACGATTGCTCGCTAATGCATAACGGTCGTCGCGACGATCCTCTTCGGTCAATCGTCACGACGGTCACTGAAGTGGCTCTTCGTATATCCCATATGCTGTCCTAAAGGCAGTCTTCCATTCATCTCCTTCTTTAATGCGTATGTTGTTGAATCCCCATCGGAGATCCAACTTAGAATAGACTTTTGCGTTCTTGACTTGATCTACCAATTCCACTTGCAGCGGCATAGGGAATTGGTATGGTATAGTGATATCATTGATTTTCCTGTAATCGGTTACCAGCCTTAGTGACCCATCCTTTTTCTTCACAAAGAAGCATGGTGAAGCTATTGGAGATTTACTGGGTCGAATCTTTCCATCGGCTAATTCCTGGTCAATGAATTCCTTGATGGTACGGCTTTCAATGGGTGAGAGGGGATAGACCTTTGCCGGTTTGGGTAATTCGACATCTTCCTTGAAGTTGATGTTACAGTCAAAGGGTCTATGTTCTGGTAGTTTTTTGAATAATTCTTCGCTGAAGACGTCCAGAAATTCTAAGAATTCTTCAGGGATCACAGGTAGTTCTTTCCCTGCTTTGGCCGTTATAGGTTTCTCCTTCCAAGAGATCTCTAGGGTTTTCCAGTTGATATCTGGGTCTGCCTCTTGTAGCCATTCTAGTCCTAGTATCATATCGGTGTCTCCTAGGTCCATGACAAAGAAAGTGACATCAAATGTCCATCCTTCGACTTCTACTTCTAGGGTTGCCTTGTGCTTGATTTTATCTGGTATCTCCTTTCCATCGATGGCGATTACGGTTCTTGGGTTGACTAATTTAGTTAAAGGAATGTTTTGTTCTTGAGCAAATTTCAAGTCTAGGAAATTCTTGGATGATCCGGAGTCGACTAATGTTGGTATGGGGTCCATGATTCCCTTGACCATTGTGAAGATAGAAGCACTTTGTTCTGATTTCTTTAAGTATAGTACACGTTTTCTTTTCTTCTTGGTCAAGGGTATCTGGGCAGGTACTGACATGGACTCAGCCTGCAGTTCTAGTTTTCCGACTCCGAGTCGCTGGATTCCTTATCATCCTTGACTTCTTCAATCTTGGCTTCCTTTCCTTTGATATGTTCTTCTCTCTTGCCATGGTACCATTCCTTGGATTTGCAGTCTTTAATCATGTGTCCCTTGTGTCCGCATTTGAGGCACTGGCCATTGTTGCGTCTCTCCCTGATGATTTCTAAGGGTACCCTTCCAGCTTTAGCTTGGGTCGTCTTGTTTTGGGGCCTATTGTCACGGTTCCCCTGATTTGAATTAAGGTTGCTATTGAGATTTCTTCCTGTAAATAGGAGGTCATCAATTCTAATGGCTACTTCCATCCATTTCTCCAATGAGAAAGCGGAGGTATCTTGGGTAATGGTTGCTTTGAGGAGTTCCTGTTGGACGTTATGCTTGAGCCCCTTCTTGAATACGTCAATGAAGGCGTGTTCATCCCAATCGAGCTCTTGCATCAGAGTTCTGAAAGCAGTGACATAGCTTTGAGCTGATCCGTTCTGTTGTAATTTATGAATGTTTTGGATTGCCCTTTCCTTCTTCATGGGGTCAGAGAAGGCTAAAAGGAAAGCGTTCTTTAAGCTGATCCAATTGGTTAAGTATTCGTGTTGTTCTTGGTCTAGGATTTTCCTCATTAGGGGTTTAGCCCATTTGGAAGCTTCTCCTTCTCCCATGTTGGTAAGGAAGGTGGCCATTTTACGGCTATCATTGAATGCCGTTCCATAATCATTGAAGTAGATTTCCATCTTCATTAGGAAAATTTCAGCCTCCTGCCCTCTTTTGCCGCTGAATGCTTCTGGCTTCTTTGCACGAGCCCCTTTTGGAATGTCTTCTGGTGTGTTGTCAGTTTGTTTGGGCTTCTTAGGTGTTCTGGGATGGGGTGTATGTCCCCTAGATGGAGGTTCTGATGGGGGTTCTGGCGGATTATTTCCTGGGAAAAGGCCTTCTTGCCTTTTTGGTTTCTGAGCCCGGGATGACTCAGCTACCGGTTCCCATTGGTGGTCCTTATCCATGATGTCGGTAGTAGAAGTCCTTTCTTCTATTACTTGAAGTGTTTCTTGGAGGACTTCTGTGTCTTCCCTGAGTCTTTGGAGAGCGTCCTTTTGTTCGTTGAGGTCCTTAGCTACTTCTTTCCCCATAGCTCCCATCGCTACGACAATGTCACTCATTTGTTTGCTTAGTTTTTCAATGGATGTTTCTATATTGACCAATTCATTGACAGCTAGCTGAGAGCTATTAGCAGCTGTCCAAGCATTCTGGGCAGCGCTTTCTGTTTGTTGTCGGTTATTTGATAGGTCCGCTTCAATCTTTGTGATGGAATTGGTCATTTGCTGGAGCGTGGTGTTAAGGGTTTTGGCCTCGGTATCTTGTCTTGTTTCCTGAGATTGTAATTGTAGGATTATTCCCTCGAGTATTTGGTCTTTGATATCATCTATGACCCTGAAGAAGAATCCAAGGGCTGGCTCCCTTGATGCTGCCCTTCTGAGATCCTCAATGGGCCCATTGATAAGTCGTTCATAGTCCTCGTCATTCCAGTCTTGTTCATTTCTAGTGTTACCCCCTTCTTGTTCCTCAGGTGGGTTCTGTTCTTCCGGTTCATTTGATGAGGAAGATGAGGAGGAAGACAAAGATGACGAGGAGGAGGAGGGAGATCTGGGTGGTGTAGGGTTTCTTGGTCTGGGTTCTATTCTACGGGGCCTTGGTGCTTCGATTTGCCTTAGTTCTGGTGCAGACGTTATTGGTCTAGGTGCTTCTTCCTGGCTTGTAATGCGGGACCGTACCCCTGACAGGGGATGTGCTTGATATAGGTGTCTTTCTTCTCTAGGAATGTTGGTTGGGCCATATCTCCCCATTCCTATTTGTAAGGGTGGTGGAGCATATGGTGGTACCGGGTCGTTTACATCTTCTATGCCTGCATTGGGGTCAAGTGGGACCCTTCGGCGTACTGTAGGTTCAATCATTCCTCCTGCTGGAATACTAATCCGTGAGTTCCAGAATCGGTCACTGGTTTCCGTTCCAGCTGGTTCATTGGGAGGTGGGATTTCTACCACTGCTATGGCGGTTGGTGTTGGTTCTGTGGGTTCTGGGGTATGCCCCATATCTTCAGATAACCTTGCGTCGTCAGAATCAGTGACTGATTCTACTGTAGGTCTTGGTACTGATCGTCCTTGAATAATATCGGCTTCTGTGGCTGTCGATTCATTGGGATTTGCGCCTTCCCCTATGACAATAGTGGGCTTGGCCTGGATAGTAGCATCAGGATCTACATATGATCCTGGGATGCTTACTCTGGCGTTGATAGCTTCAGTCGCTTCTGTTGTCATTTGTAGTACCTGTTCCCTTAGTTCTGTTAGGGACGTCATGTGTTCAGACCTCACGGTTGGTGGTCTGTCTGGGTTGTCTGATGGTTGAGTCAGGGGCACTCCCTGTGCCGACTGGCTCCTAGTTACTCTTGATGATCGTTGAGACATAGCCACGTATCAGTGTGAAGCTTGCTCTACAATGTCACGACCCTCGTCTTAAGGGTGTCTATCTTCTGTTCTTGATACGACGGTAGCGTTGTCGGATCTTAGCCTGATCCCTAGCCTGATGCGTGGCCTCCGCCTGTGGCGGTTCGTATACGTAATCTAAGGTCGATGCGTTGACGACGGCTCGATGCGCAGCGTCGAGCCTCTTAGTCTTAGGGCTGTAGTTTTTGACTCGCCTAGCGAGTAAGTTCTCAAAGGCACCCGTCTCACTCAGAGACTGTGATTGACTCGTGGCTTGCAATGTATTACTCAGTACCTAAGTGAATAGGACCGAGTGTCTTAGTGTTGAGTCCTTAAGTGTATAAGTCTTATATGTGTTTTTAGTAGTTATCACCCTTGAGGGGAGATCGACGAGGTAGAGCAAGCTGGTCTGAGAGCAGCTTGCACACCGAGTATTTATACTCATGGGTACATGGTCTGTGCGTACAGTTCCAAGAATACATTAGCTAAAGATAGTGAGTGTTTCTAAAAGAAGGTACGTCTAAAATAAGACGTTGCTAAGAATAGTCCATAAGAAGATAGGACGCTCTAAAGATAGCTCTGATCAGTAAGCCACTTCAGATAAGATGACTAATGCGCCAATCATCCTTAGTAAGTGGAAGAAAAGAAGTGGGTGACTTATAAAGTGTGTAAGCCACCTTACAAAGTGAAGTCATGTGCACGGCTCATGACACTGTATAGTATAAATACGCTCCTGCCGGAGCCTCAAAATTCATCCTTTCATTCCTCTTTTTTACATACATCTTTACAACTCAGTGTGATTAAACCTCAGAGCTCCTCTTTAGCATTGCCAGTAGATCTGCGCATGCACCTATAAGCGACTTAAGACCTTATTGACATAAGCCTTAACCCGCTCATCCATTGCAGCGTCACTAGTTATTGTAAGTCCCAACGTACACCAGGTAGCACTATTTCATAGCACGCCCTTGCGTGAGGGTTCTTTAGTCAGAAGATATACTTGAGCGCTTCGGTGTACCGACGCCATCCTGCATTGCTAATTAGGGACTTTGCTGGTCTAGTCCGCTAGTTGCTAACGTATTAGAGTAACCAGAAATCAATAACGACATTCGCTATCGCTCAGGATAGTGGCTTGCTCGTGAGATACCCCTCGCGCGTAACAAATTGTATGCAATTATTGTCTCTAAGCGAATAGATAACACGCGGGATAAAGCGTGCCAAAGCACACACAAAATGAACGTAAAACTAATGACCTAACAACCGACAAAGCCACCGGACGGACGCCTACAGAATCCGCATGAGAAGGGAGGGTCAAGCTAGAACATACGGTACTTGCCTCTTACAAGCTGCGCTTGACTCGAAAGCTGGAGAGAACAAACACCCGACAAATCGAAAGGGGGAGTGAGATAGGATGAATGCAACAAGGCTGTAGAGGGAGGCGTGTTTTATATTCGAGGCAGCCCCGCAAACATAAACGTATCGGGCGCTGGGGCAATGTGTGGTATGAAAAGACGTACGATAACAAGAAACTGTTCGACACCGGCACGACGCAGTTAGCAAGAAAGTATAAGCGCCGTGAAACGGCCAATAGGGCCATATGGGTTGATGTGAGCACTGCCATCGTAGCGTGGATCTTGCCTATACACGCTGAGGAGGGCCAGTGCAAGTACAACCCATATTCCCCTTACTGGCATGATTTCCTACGTAGGTAGTTAGCAAAATGAAGGTGAGCAGCATTATTTAGAGTTACCGTTGCCGCTTTGAGCTACGCAACAAGATCCCACCAAGAACAAAGTAGACAAATCGTGACTGCTACTTGTCGAGAATAACTCCCGACATGTTTTTGATCGAATTTCTCTTCTATTGTTACTACATACATTCTCCACGCAGCCTGCCTTGGTGGTCCATCCGCTCGTATGTGTCATACAGATTATCCCCATATTTATCGTTAACTGTCTGGTAGCGGCCAATTCTCCTGCCCACGCCGTGAATTTATGGTTCTATCTCACTACGCATGCTTCAATGTTCTTTCCGTATCATTTACAACTACCGACACGCCGGTACAGCTTTGACTGACGCATTCGATTACTCCAGGCGGCCCGAAACTGACGCCTCTGCGAATTGGTTGGTTAAAGGCACATGGTACGTAGGGATATCTCCAAATACCAAAGCCTGCTAACCGGGCCAATCTCACATGCAGGAATGATCGCCAACCGGGCTCTCCGACGGGCGTAAAGCCTGTGTCCTAATACTTCGATGGACGTTCTGCGCGACTGCCCAATCGTGCCAACATTCCGGCCGGCCTGTAACAACTGCGGCTGCGTCTTGGTCGGTCAGAGGAACACGGTGCGTGATAATATTTTAAACGACTGAGTTAATGCATTCTGAGCCTTTTGACAAGTTTTAAGTATCGCAAATCCTCTCAGACCCGAGCAAGGGGCGTTTCAGTGCTCCCGACGTCCCGGGTGGTTTGCACAAAGCGTTTCCATGCCTCGGTCGACTGGAGGCCTACTAATCAGGGCGTGGGCGGTATGTACTCCATGCGGTATGCAAACATTCATCGTGCTCACATCGTGCCCCAGCGTGTCTGGCTCACGCCCTGCCGTGTGTCGATCGGCTTCTTCCCACTCTCGGCTTACTCCAGGTCTTGGTACGATGGAACAGGACGTGTTCTGGCTTGGTGGCCGAGATCGTAGGCATTTCAACCAGTTATCTACCTCTCCAGTGACTTATACGCAATGTGACTTGCCAACAGTTGACCGCTTGACGTGTGGGCTTGGCCGACTCCAGCCCAATTTGCTTCCCCGAGAGATTGGACGACCTCATGCACGGTTGTCCTTGACCCAGCTCTTAACTCCGTCACTGCTGCCCAGCCTGCATCCTGGTACTTTGATGGACATAAAGGTAGGTTCGCCAACTTGCCGTGCGTTGTCCCAGTCACGATTTTTACCTTCCTGCAACCGGGCTTACCAAATTTGTTGGCGGCTCAACATGCGCGTTCCCCGCCAGTACTCGGTGTGGATATTCGCTTATCAGGCCGGTTCGGTCCAACTCTTGGAGCATAAAAGGAGCCGTTCTGCTCACACCCGACTCATGCTTGCTCTCCTCAACGATGAGTCAGCCTTGTTTGCCGTGGCACAATAACTTGAGTGATAAAGATGACAAGGTGTATGTCGCTGGGGAATGTATCAATATGTACATATGAAGTTTGAATTTAATTTCCTTTTGTAACTAATATAAACCCGATCAGTATCAACACTCCGTCTCTACGCAAACAACATGTACAATATTATAATTGTGGCCTTTGTAAATATACCATAATTACGACCTCTCATTAGGAGTTTGCCATGACACTAGGTTATGATTGCGTGGTTATGATACAGAGGCACAATGCATCATAGGTAGTCATAACCCCATTATCCTTCCCCCCGTTTTATTACACCTGCGGTTTTCCCTGAGTCTGTCTGCCGAAACCACCCTCTTAGTTGCCACATACGCCGTCGGCGTCGTCTCAAGCTCACACCTCGTTGCCTTCCACAACTCTACCATCCTCCCCGCAGATACGCACATCGTTGCCCTATCACGTCCCCACGATCCCGCTAAAGTCCATATCTCAGTGAAGCGCTCAAGGGTTCGTCCTCGGCAGCTCCTGAGTAATTGGTTCGGGCCAATCGTACACGTGAACAAGCTTTGGTGCGCTAATCGCTTTCGTTGACAAGCGGTGGGGTTACCCTTTGCCCTTAAGTAGTTGGGTGATGAAGGTCCATTCCTCTTTCCTCCTGCGGTGTGGGATACACTGCCTATCTGAGCGTATACAAGGCGGCCCCAAGAGCACAATCTTCAATTGTGGCACAGATTTTCACCGAAGCCGATCGGTGCATCCTTTGCAAGTGGTTCGGTCACAACCCCGACACTTGCCCATTCCAATTTTCCCACATTAGGAAATACCAAATCTATAAAAGGGACAATTCCGAGTATGACCATCGTTGCGTGGCTGTCAAACCACAAAGAGTCATCCCGTCCCTCCAACAATTCGTTACTCCTCCAGGGGCACCCGAGTGCATCGTTTGTCACCGCCCCAACTCTGATCCTCGTTCTGCAGCGTGTTGCTTCTGCCCAAAGAAGGACGCCTACACATATACAGCGCGCATCCCTCGTCATCTCCTTTAAGCTGGATCAACTCGATCGCCAGCTTATTCAGTATCTTCTTCATCACGCTACCCAAGCCGAATCTCACACCCGCCGATACCAATCCGAGGTCGACAAGCTTCGAGCTGACAACACTTGGTTGCGCTCATATACCGAAGAAATCCTTGAGTGGTCTGCACAATTAAACCGTCGCGTTACTCAGCTAGAACAACAAGTTCGCGAGTACGAATTCCTCCAATGCCTTCCAATTCCAACCTTTCTGACGTCACCTTCTAGTGGCCAAATTCAAACAGTTTCTTCAGCAGAGGAAAACTCGAACGCCTCGTCGACGCAAGAGCGCTGACAAATATATTTCGCTTGTCGAGTGGCCTATTCTATACCAAATAGAGTACGCCAAGGAAACTGTACCACTTGAAGGAAGCTTGAGGTTCGAAGGAAGAGAGAAAGCATTATATTTTGAAGTTGTCACCAAAGGGCGTCGAAAATTTTTTAGAAATCACAACCAATCTTATCCGCCCAATTCCCATTTGTACAATTTAGTACTTCCTTATCGTTTGTGCAAATAAATTTTTCATTCTCTCCATCATGTCGCAGCAAACTACGTTCCCAGCCCCCATCGACTTGTCCACTGCTGGAACAGATGATATCCTGCAATGGCTAGTCGCAGCCGTAACCCATGTCAATCAACAAGCAGTCACAGACACCCAGCATTTCAATACTGAGTTAGCTGCGGCAGGAGCAGCCGTCACTGACCTGCAAGCATCTGTTAATCAAGTCTTAGCTGCACAAGGTACAACAAGTAGTACAAGCAGAACAGGTGGAACCGGCGGAACAAGTGGAACTGGGGGGACAGGTGGAACTGGCGGAACGGGTGGAACAGGCGGAACAAGCAGTCAACCTACTACGGTACCTACCACCAAAATTAAAATGGCTGCCCCCAACAAGTTTGACGGTACAAAACGCAAAGAAGCCATTGCGTTTAGGATAGCATGCAGCCGGTATACCGCCACTAATATGCCAAACCACACCGATGAACAAAAAATCGCTTTTATTACTTCCAACTTAGAAGGAACAGCATCGGAGTGGGTAAACACATTTGAAGAGCAACAATACATCAATAACGTGGCAGTACCGTGGTTATCCAACCTAATGCAATTTTGGGCTGAATTTGGTCGACGGTATGGGGATGTCAATCGCAGCAAAAACCACCGTGCCCTACTGCGCAAATTAAAACAAAACAAGACGGTGCAAGAATATGTCACCCAATTCAATTTATAGGCATCAGGATTGGGATACAACAACGCCGCACTTTGTGATCAGTTCTATGATGGGCTCTCTGATGAAATCAGGAATAGCATGATAGCCCAGAACTATGATCCTACCGCACACAGCGCAACGGAAGTTGCCAATCGTGCCTTAGAAATTGATCGACACCTGATTTCTTTTGGAGGAAAAAAGTCCTCCAACACCTCCACCAACAAGTCCTCCAATTCTTCTACCAAGACCAGTGTGACTACCTCCAGCAATCCGTCTAATCAAGAAAGGTTTAGTCGTAACATCGAGTCTATATGATTGGTACCGATTAGTGATGTCACCCGGGAAAAACCCGGGAACCCCTTCCCGGGCCAGGGTTCCCTGAAAAAATTGCTGTCCTGGCTTCCCTGCCCCTTCCCGGGCGCGGGAAGAGGGTACCCGCCGGGTTCCCGGGAGTTTTACAAGTAAATCCTACAAAGACATTTAATGTATTCGATGTATATACCATTAAATGCGCAAAATTCACAGCTTTCCAACGATATATAGCAGCCCCGCGTACACTAAGTATTGACCCCGTCGCACCGAAATCTCTGCTCAGAAGAAATTCCCCTTGCAAATGACAAAGTTGGAAACCCACCACAAACACTCGTATAGTGGCTCATAAAATGCGCATAATTCCCAGCATCCCAATGGTATATATGGTTCCCTCAGGAAAAATCAATAAGGCCACTTCGCTGCCTAATCATTGTCTGAAAATAATCCCCCTGAGTGCGCACCCCCTGGTTCACCCTCAAGCACTCATTTCTGGCTCTTTCCATGCATGCGAACGAGTTCTAGGCACCTGGAAACCTCTATGTACATATGTGTCTTGTCCATAGATGTCCTGCATTGCTGTGAACTGACTGCCAGGAAGGGGGGACTTTGCATTCTGTTGTCTGAAACAGTGTCTACATACTTGTTTGAACATTCTAGCAGATGTAAAGACCAGCCCAGCCCTCAAGATAGGGGTTTTTGAGGTCTCTGAACTCATTGGTGGCATCGGAGAGACTGCTGGAGCCATGGGTGAAGCTTCAGGCGATGATTTTGGTACTTTTACTCACTCAGGGGGGTTTCCCCTTGTATTTCACCCCTTAATACTGCTCCTAACGAGCTGATTTTTTGTCTATAGTATCTCATATATAGCGCGCATCTATTGCGCACAGGGGACAGATATTTGTATGGCTAGTTTCACTAGTGCATTTTAGTCTGATCAGGGGTAAGCGCCCCCTATATCCCCTATATCTCTGCAGGTATTGCAGCTACAGCCTTGTAAGCATGTGCAATGGACTCGCCGCACTGATGCGCATCGATTGATATATATATATGCTACTACCTGTGAGAATCTGAAAGGGGGGATGGGCTGCGCTTTCCCCTGAATATTTCTCAGGGGTATTTTGATTGCGATGCAGTTGTATGATGCGCTTACATATATAATATCTATATCGCTGGAGTGTACTAAATTTTGCGCATTTAATGAGCTATGTACAAAGATGATTGGATGACATTGGTGGTCATCCATTCCCCCATTCCCCCCTGTTCCCCCATTCCCCGGGTACCCGGCGGGTACCCTCTTCCTGCAAATTTTCTCATGGCTATTCCTCTTCCCTACCTCTTCTGGGGATGCGGGAAGGGAGGGAAGCGGGTAGGGAATGCCCTGGGTAACCCCCGTGCGGGTTCCCGGGTGACATCTCTAGTACCGATGGACGAGCCAAGAAAGGACAAATCACAAAAATTGGACCAGGGCTTGGAGGGCGTATTCAACCCACTGTTAGGTGGGACGGGGATTCAAACGAAGTAAAATTGCAATTCCGTGACCTCAAGAAGGACACCAAACCAACTTCGACCTCTCCTCCAAAGAAAGACCCTGACGCCATGGATATAGACAATGCTGGGAAAGGGAAGAAACCTGTGATTTGTAACAAGTGTGGTGGAAAAGGACATTGGGCCAATCAGTGCCCGTCAAAGGAAATATCGGGCTATGAGGCCTTTGTGGAGGACCCGGACACGAGTGACGAAGAATCGGGAAAAGAAGGCGCCTGAACCGTGCCAGGGGGGCAGTTTTGGGCGAAGTTTTAAGTAGTGTGGTATCGCACAATGAATGTAATAATTTGGAATGTATGTCACTCGGAAATGAATCCCAACTCCAGTTATACTTCAGAGCATGCCCACTGCAAACAACCCCCGAAAAGAAAACCACTTATTTATCTAAGCCTTTCCATGGATGGGCAATGGTAGATTCAGGTGCAACGTCAATATTTGTGCATGAGCGCATTGTCAAAGAATTCAAGATCCCTACCATCAAAATGGATAAGCCAAAGAAATTACGTGTTATTGATGGAAGAGAAATCGACTCAGGAACAGTTGACAAATACGTCCAACTTGAAATCGAAATATTTGGCCATTCGGAAATTCTTTCTGCATATGTAGTCAACACCGGCCACAATGACCTAGTATTCGGAATGTCTTGGCTAAAATGCCACAACCCAGCTATCAAGTGGAAAAAGGGATGGGTCACCTTCAATTCAGAATACTGTAGGGATAATTGCTTGCATCACGCACCCCAAGTATTGGCAGGAAAAACACCTGACTTGGAATTAAAAGCAGTCGGAATACTACCCGATATCTACCAGATGTATGCCGATGTATTTACTGAAGGAGAAATGACGGAACTTCCCTCACATCGACCGTTCGATATTTCAATTGATTTGAAACCAGGCGCGGTACCCCGCCATGGTCCCATTTATTCTGTCAGCGTCAAAGAAGACAAAGAACTAAAAAAGAACATCAATAACCAGTTGGCAGCAGGACACATACGCCCGTCAAAATCACCTATGGCATCACCTGTGATCTTTGTTAAAAAGAAAAATGGGAAACTTTGCATGTGCATTGATTATCGCAAATTGAATGATATGACAATAAAAAACGCATATCCCCTACCACTGGTGAAAGACCTCTTGATTACACTACGCAAGGCCAAGATATTCACGAAGCTGGATTTGAAATGGGGTTACAACCTAGTACGCATCAAAGAAGGAGACGAATGGAAAGCAGCCTTCAAGACAAAGTACGGATTATTTGAACTGCTCGTAATGCAATTTGGATTAGCAAATGCCCCAGCCGTCTTTATGCACTTCATGAATGAAATCTTCTGAGATCTATTAGGAATCTCCGTGGTTGTATACATGGATGATATCTTAATATTCTCTGAAACTGAAGAAACCCATATCAAACATGTCAAAGAAGTTCTGAAACGGCTCAAAGAAAACAAACTGTATTGCGCAATGGAAAAGTGCATGTTTCATGTAACCGAGATTGACTACTTAGGCCTAATCATTGCACCAGGAGTGGTCAAGGTAGACCCTGCCAAAGTCACAAAAGCAGTTGATTGGGATACGCCAGAGAATGTCACAGATATCCAATTGTTCATTGGGTTTCTGAATTTTTATGGAGACTTTATCGAAGGCTTCCACAACATTGCAAAACCTCTGTATGGACTAACAAAGAAGGACATCCCATGGAAATGGACTGAGAAGGAAAATGAGGCCTTCCTGAAGCTGAAAGAAGCATTACGCACAGCTCCTGTGTTAATCCAGCCAGACCCAGAGAAGCAATATTTCTTAGAATGCGATGCCTCAGATTACGCTACAGGAGCAGTGTTGTCTCAAGTTGGACCCAACAGGAAAATGCATCCCATTGGATTCCTGTCCAAATCGATGAATGAACATGAACGACGGTACACTATCCATAATAAAGAGTTATTGGCTGTTATCCGAGCTTTTAAATTGTGGCGTCATTTATTGGAAGGAACCAAGAAACCTGTTATTGTCCTATCGGACCACAAGAATCTAGAGGGATGGAAAACAAACGTAGAATTGAGAGGACGGGTAGCTAGATGGCAAGAGACACTGTCACACTATAACTTCCGAATATTCCATATCCCTGGCAGAAAAAATGGGAAAGCAGACATCCTATCTAGGCTCCGAAAACTCCGCCCTGAAGGGGGGGGTGAAAGCTCTGCTTTGCTCCCAGAAAACCTTTTTATCCAAGCAATTACACCCGACCATGATCTAGAATGTCTCATCCAGGACGCATATATTGCAGACAAATATTCTCAAAAGGTCATCAAAGCGCTGGAAGAGAACAAAAAAGTCAAACATTGGGAATGGGACAATGGTCTAGTACGGTACAAGGGCAAAATCTGGATCCCTAACAACAAAGCAGTCCGGAAGTTGGTAATTGAGAGCCGTCACAACAACGTAGCAGCAGGACACCCAGGACAGTTCCACACTTATGAACTGCTTAATCGGAAATACGTATGGGCATCAATGAAGAAATCTGTCAACGATTATGTAGCCAACTGCGAATCATGCATTCGAAACAAGCACAGCAATCAGGTTCCACCAGGCCTGTTAAACCCAATTGAAGCTCCAGATAAACCATGGGAGGAAATTACTTTTGATCTAATCACTGGACTCCCAGAATCAGAAGGGTTCACGGCCATACTTACAGTCGTTGACCGCCTCACAAAAATGGTTCACTTCATCCCAACAACCAATGAGGCCAATGGAATAGATGTTGCAAACCTATTCCTAACTTATGTATGGAAACTTCATGGATTGCTGAGAAAGACTATTTCGGATCGTGGTCCTCAAGTTACGTCTCAATTTCTTAAACAGTTACATAAAAGACTGGATATTAAACCATCATTCTCAACGGCCTACCATCCACAGACGGACGGGCAAACGGAGCGCCTAAATCAAGTTGTTGAATTATATTTGCGCCATTACGTGTTGCATCGCCAAGATGATTGGGTCGGACTACTTCCGCTTGCTGAATTTGCATATAATAATGGTACCAATGCATCTACAGGCAAAACCCCATTCTTTGCCAACTACGGTTTTCATCCTAGGTTTGCAGTAGGCGATAAAGAAGGACAAGGACTGCTCATAGCAGATGACCATGCAGAATGGTTACAGAAAGGGTACGATGAGCTTAAAGCTGCATTAACGGTGTCCCAGGAACGCATGAAGGAATACTATGACCGAAAACACCGTGCACCTGAAACTATCAAAGTTGGAGACTCTGTCTGGCTAGACAACCGTAATATTCAGTCCCAACGTCCCGCCCGCAAGCTATCGGCCAAACAAATTGGGCCATTCAAAGTAGTTGCTAAGGTCGGCAAACATGCATTCAAGCTGGAGCTACCTCATACCCTCAAAGTTCACCCTGTTTTCCCAGTAGCACTATTGTCCTTAAAAAAGGAAGACCCGTATGAACGAGATCCACCTCAGCCACCCCCAGAAGTTACACCAGAAGGGGATATTGAGTACAAGGTAGAACAAGTCCAGGACTCCCGACGGCATAGAGGAAAAATCCAGTACTACGTCAAATGGTTGGGCTACAACGAGTGGACATGGGAACCATATGAGCACCTCTCCAACGCCAAAGAAATGATTGCAGATTTCCATAAGCGACATCCAAATGCTTTGCGTCATCCTCAGGTGCCCAAGCCCCCTCGGACTTAGCAAGGGGGGAAGTGTCATGACTTGACATGATTTCACATAATAAATTAATATTTCTTTGAATTATTATATTTTCCGAGAACATTTTCAAGATACACTTTCCTTATATGGGTTAAATGTGTCACATGACTTATGGAATGTTCTAGTTTGCTGACGAAGATGTATTTCAACTTCGATGTGAAATTCCGCAGCCCGCAGCAGCTTCTATCCGATTATGTGATCTGACTCATTGTATGATTGTGTTGTTTTTGATGTGGCTCAGACCGTGTATGTAATGAGGGCGAGTTCGACGGTGTCTCACCAAGAACTCGACCTCCTCCGTCAATTCGAGTTTCTATTATCTTTTACTCATCATCTTGAGACTCGTGCCTGACACTACGCAACTGGACAACTTTTTGGGCCAAGTTTGATAAATGATTTGGAGAAACCGACCGGGCCGAAAAAGCTCGTAAAAAAATACGCTCGCTCAAACAGACAAAGTCAGTCCAAGAGTACCTGTGTGACTTCCAGGCCTGTGCGACCTACCTTCGATACAATGATGAAGTGTTGCGCAATATGTTCTATGACAGGCTTAACGAGACTATTAAAGCCCATATGCTGGCACAATTATTCGACCCACAAGATGCCACCACCACATTCCAGGACGTTGCCGATCGCGCTCTAGAAATCGACCTACGAGTGGAAGCCTACAATTCGCAGGCAACCAAGTCTTTCAAGTCGGAGAGCAAAGGACCAACGACGAGTAACCCGAGTCGCGAAAAACTGTCAACTGGCGATGCAGTTTATATGATTGGAACGGATGGACGAGCGGTAAAAGGAAAAATTGAATCGATTGGCCGCAACGCCCAGGGACAAGTCACCCCAAATGTCAAATGGGCGGGACAAAATACTACAGTACAAGTCCCATTCCCCGCCCTCAAAAAAGACGATCGCCCCATGATGGGTACATCGCGCGCCCCGCCTCCACCACCATTAGCCAAAGGAAAAGGACCGGGACCTATGGAACTAGATGGAGAAAGGCGAAAAGGCGAAATCACCTGCCTACGCTGTCAAGGGAAAGGCCACATGGCCCACGACTGCCCATCAAAGCCCATTTCTGGTTTCGAAGCAAGGATAGAGGAAGTGAAGGAACCAGACTCGGATGACGAGTTGGTAAAAGACGATGCCTGAACCTGGCAAGGGGGTCAGTTTTGGGCAAAATATTAAAAAATATGGACAATTTATCGACTGCGCATGTATCTTCTGATATGGAAATTATGTCACTATCCAATGAATCGCAAATGATGTTATTTTTCCATGCGCGCCGTGTGAAAACCCCCTTGAAAAGCGTTTGGCAATCCAGGGAAAACCTTTCTCGGGATGGGCCATGCTTGACTCAGGAGCATCTTCTATATTTATTAGCAAAAACATTGTTTGCGATTTTCAACTACTTAAAAAGAAGCTTGACAAACCTCGCCGTTTGAAAGTAATCGACGGTCGAGAAATTGAATCAGGGAGAGTGGAACACTATGTTACACTTAACCTCAAAATTTTTGACCATGAGGAGGAGGTAGATGCCTACGTAGTCAACGTCGGCAACCATGACCTCGTCTTAGGAATGGCCTGGCTCAAACGCCACAACCCAGCCATAGACTGGGATAAAAAATCACTTGTGTTCTCCTCCCGCTATTGCTCAGAAAACTGCCTCCACACCTCCCCTATTGTGAAAAGTGGCGAACCTGACCTGGAAATTGCCGCAACTTCGGAGCTCCCCACTAGATACTCCGAATTCTCAAAAATTTTTACGGAAGAAGAAATTTCTCCCCTTCCTCCACATCAATTGTATGACTGCGAAATCACTCTGAAACCAGACGCAGTACCACGCCATGGCCCCATTTACAGCCTTGGTCCTAAAGAAGACGAAGAACTGCGCAAAACGGTCACAAAACAACTTGAAGCTGGACTTATTCGACCATCCAAGTCACCCATGGCATCCCCAGTGATATTTGTCAAAAAGAAAAACGGGAGCCTTCGGATGTGTATTGATTACCGAAAGCTAAATGATATGACCGTGAAAAATGTATACCCCCTGCCAAGGAGCAACGACTTGATAGAAAAACTTTGAGGCGCAAAATTTTTTTCAAAATTCAATCTAAAATGGGGATAAAACTTGGTTTGAATCAAAGAGGGTGACGAATGGAAGACTGCATTCAAAACTTGCTACAGTCTATTCAAATACCTTGTCATGCCTTTTGGACTTACAAACGCCCCTGCTACGTTCCAACACTTCATGAACGACATCTTCCGTGATATTCTGGACGTTTATGTTATTATTTACCTAGACGACATACTTGTGTTTTCAAAAAATGAAGAGGACCACGAAAAACATGTCAGAGAAGTGCTATCGCGTCTCCAAAAGCACAATCTATACTGTAATTTGGCCAAATGTTTCTTTCGTGTCAGGGAGATCGACTACCTAGGACTTATCGTATCCCAAGAAGGAATTAGAGTCGATCCAGCTAAAGTCATTAAGGCCATCGATTGGTTGGTCCCCTCCAAAGTTGTCCAGGTGCAAGAATTTGTTGGTTTCTGCAATTTTTATAGGACTTTTATATGGGATTATTCACGCATAGCGGCGCCATTATTTAATTTAACGAGAAAAAACCACCCCTGGGAATGGACAGACGAGTGCGCACAAGCTTTCGAACAACTTAAAGAAGCGCTACGCTCAGCCACAGTTCTGATTATCCCAGACATTTCAAAACAATTCTTCTTGGAATGCGATGCGTCTGATTTTGCAACAGGTGCAATCTTATCACAATTCTCTGAAGATGATCGCCTTCACCCAGTTGCGTTCTTATCCAAAGCTATGACCCTGGCAGAACGTAACTACGATATTTACCACAAAGAACTCCTGGCAATAGTCAAAGCGCTCAAGGAATGGCGCCATTTGCTAGAAGGAACAGCGTTGCCGGTCCAGATCATTACGGACCACAAAAATCTTGAGCCATTTAAGGCTTCGAAGGATCTTAGAGGCCGCCTAGCTCGTTGGGCCGGTTTCTTATCCAAATTCAATTTCCAATTAAAGTATCGCCCTGGCAAGACAAACGGAAAAGCAGATATCTTGTCGAGGAAAGATGAACATCGGCCTTTAGGGGGGGGTGAGAGCCGAGCTCTACTCGATCCTAACCTCTTCATTGCCGCAATCGAGCCCAATGAAGTCCTGGATGATCGCATTTGCGACGCATATCTACAGGACGAACGACTAAATCACATCATAGAGGCTCTTCAAAAGAATGATAAGGTTAAAAACTGGTCCTGGAACGACGGACTCCTTATATTTAAAAACAAAATCTATGTCCCCAATGACAACTCCATATGCAAAGACATCCTAGCAAGTAGTCATGACAATATGGCTGCAGGACATCCAGGACAATTTAGGACACTAGAATTTGTCAACCGAAAATATTACTGGAAATCCCTCAAAAAATTGGTAACTGCCTATGTGTCTCACTGTGAGTCCTGCATCCGAAACAAACACTCCAACCAACTCCCTCCGGGTCTACTAAACCCAATCGAACTACCTTCACGACCATGGGACCACATCAACTATGATCTAATTACAGGTCTTCCAGAGTCGGAAGGGTTCGACGCCATCCTTACAGTTGTCGATTGAATGTCTCGTATGGTACTGTCACGAGCCAAGCGGCCTGGTAGACATTAATTACGAATTATCATATTTTCTCTTATATATTATCTCATAGTTTACATGTCATGTGACTCAGGGAACTTTCTAGAATCTTTGTAATACGCTGACGCGTCTTCATTTGATATCAAAAGACCAATTGTAGTTTGCATCCGTGTATTCTCGGCTGTGCGTGTACTAATATATAAGCAGGGTCAAGTTCGAAGAGGACTCCTCAAGAACTTGACCTCCTGTCGTCGAAGTCATTTGTTCTGCCTGAGCCATAAGTAGTTGAGCGTGACAGGTACACTTCATCCCCACTACCTCCCGTGCTTCTGCAATCGATGTGGCCAATCTGTTCGTAACTTACGTTTGGAAACTCCACGGCTTACCTTCTAAAACTATATCCGATTGTGGCCCGCAGTTTAATTCAGCCTTCCTGAAACAACTTTATAAAAGGCTCGATATCAAACCCTCGCTCTCTACTGCTTTCAGACCACAGACGGATGGGTTAGCTGAACGACTAAACCAGGTAGTCGAGATCTATCTCCGACACTACGTAGCATACAAACAGGATGATTGGGTTGGGATACTACCCATGGCCGAATTCGCATACAATAACAGCATCAACACGTCCACCAATCAAACGCCATTCTACGCATGCTATGGTTTCCATCCTAGGTTCTCGGTAGGCCAACAAGCCGATGAGTCCGTGCCCCATGCCGATGAACAATGTCATGAGCCGCGCACATGACTTTGTCTTTATCAAGTGGCTTACATACTTTATAAGCCTACCACTTCTTTTCTTCCACTTAGTAAGGATGATTGGCGCATTAGTCACCCTTTCAGATGTGGCTTATTGAGCAGAACTATCTTTAGCACGCTCTATTCTTCTTTGGACTATTTTTAGCAACGTCTTATCTTAGACACACCTTCTTTTAGAAACACGCACTATCTTTAGCTCATGTATTCTTGGAACTGTGTGCACAGACCATGTACCCATGAGTATAAATACTCGGTGTGCAAGCTGCTCTCAGACCAGCTTGCTCTACCTCGTCGATCTCCCCTCAAGGGTGATAACTACTAAGACATACATAAGACGTGTACACTTAAGGACTCAACACTAAGACGCTCGGTCCTATTAACTTAGGTACTGAGTGATACCTTGCAAGCCACGAGTCAATCACAGTCTCTAAGTGAGACGGGTGCCTTTGAGAACTTACTCGCCAGGCGAGTCGAAGACTACAACCCCAAGACTAAGAGGCTCGACGCTGCGCATCGAGCCGTCGTCGACACATCAACCTTAGATTACGTATACGAACCGCCACAGGCGGAGGCCACGCATCAGGCTAGGGATCAGGCTAAGATCCGACGACGCTACCGTCGTATCAAGAACAGACGATAGACACCCTTAAGACGAGGGTCGTGACATTGTAGAGCAAGCTTCACACTGATCCGTGGCTATGTCTCAACGAACATCAAGAGTAACAAGGAGCCAGTCGGCGCAAGGAGTACCCCTGACTCAACCATCAGACAACCCAGACAGACCATCGATTGCGGGGTCTGAACGCATGGCATCCCTAACAGAACTAAGGGAACAAGTGCTACAAATGACAACAGAAGCCACTGAGGCTATCAACGCAAGAGTGAGCATCCCAGGGTCATATGTAGACCCTGACGCAACCATCCAGGCTGAACCCACGATCGTCGTAGGGGAAGGAGCTAATCCCAATGAATCAACAACTACAGAAGCCGATATCATCCATGGACGATCGGTACCAAGAACCACAATAGAATCAGTCACCGATTCTGATGATGCAAGATATTCGGAGGACATGGGGCACACCCCAGAACACACTGAGCTGATACAAGCCACGGCATCGGCTCAAGAAGCACAACCTCCAGCTGAGCCAACTGAAGAAGAACAGGCTAACCGATTCTGGAATGCCCGGATCAGCATTCCAAGCGAACCCATAATACGACGAAGGGTCCCCCTTGATCCAGCAGCAGGAATAGAAGACCAACTCGACCCAGTACCACCATATGCTCCACCACCCCTAGAATTAGGAATGGGTAGATATGGCCCAACAAACATACCAAGAGAAGAAAGGCACCTGTACCAAGCACACCCATTGTCAGGAGTACGATCTCGTATACCAAGTCAAGTAGAAGCACCTAGACCGATAAGACCGGCACCAACCCTAAGGCAAATTGAAGCCCCAGCACCACTTAGGATAGAACCAAGGCCAAGAAACCCTACCCCATATAGGTCCCCTTCTTCTCCGTCTTCCTCGTCCTCCTCATCTTCTTCCGCTTCTGAGAAACCAGAAAACCAAGTACCTCCGGAAGAACCAGAAGAAGATAACGCTAGAAATGAACAAGAATGGAACGAAGAAGAATATGAACGACTAATCAACGGACCAATAGAGGACCTCAGGAGGGCCGCAGCAAGGGAACCAGCTCTTGGATTCTTCTTCAGGGTCATAGATGATATTAAGGACCAAATACTTGAAGGAATAACCACTCAATTACAAACCCAAGAAGCTAGGCAGGATACTGAGGTCAAAACCCTTAACACTACGCTCCAGCAAATGACCAACTCTATTACCAAGATAGAATCGGACCTATCCAACAACTGGCAGCAAACAGAAAGCGCTGCCCAAAATGCCTGGACAGCAGCCAATAGTGCTCAATTAGGGGTCAATGAAATGGTCAAGATAGAGAAATCTATTGAAAAACTAAGCAAACAAATGAACGACATTGTCATTGCTATGGGAGCCATGGGAAAAGAAGTAGCTAAAGACCTCAATGAACAAAAGGACGCTCTCCAGAGACTCAGAGAAGACACCGAAGTCCTTCAAGAAACCCTACAAGTAATAGAAGAAAGAACTTCCTCTACTGATATCATGGATAAGGATCACCAATGGGAACCAGTAGCCGAATCCTCCCAAGCCAAGAGACCGAGGAGACAAGGACGCTTATTCCCAGGGGATAATCCACCAGGACCCCCATCGGAACCTCCATCCAGGGGTCATACACCACACCCTAGGACGCCCAAGAAACCCAAACCAACAGAAAGTGTCGAGGAGGACATTCCAAAGGGAGCACGCGCCAAGAAACCTGACGCCTTCAATGGCAAAAGAGGACAAGAAGCCGAAATCTTCCTAATGAAAATGGAGATATACTTCAACGATTATGGAACAGCCTTCCAAGACAGCCGAAAGATGGCTACTTTCCTAACTAACATGGGGGAAGGAGAAGCGTCTAAATGGGCAAAACCATTACTCAGGAAAATCCTCGACAAAGAAACCCATGAGTATTTGGCCAACTGGAATAGCCTCAAAGGCGCATTCCTCCTAGCCTTCTCAGACCCTATGAAAAAGGAAAGGGCTATTCAGAATATACACAAACTCCAACAAACCGGATCCGCCCAAAATTATGTCACGTCCTTCAGGACCCTTATGCAAGAACTTGATTGGGATGAACACGCCTTTATTGATGTATTCAAAAAGGGGCTCAAGCACAACGTACAACAAGAACTCCTCAAGGCCACTATCACGCAAGACACTTCCGCTTTTTCATTGGAAAAATGGATGGAGGTCGCTATTAGAATCGATGATCTCCTATTCACAGGAAGAAATCTCAACAGCAACCTAAACTCTAATCAAGGAAACCGTGACAACAGGTCCCAAAACAGGACAACCCAAGCTAAGGCCGGAAGAGTACCCTTAGAAATCATCAGGGAAAGGCGTAACAACGGCCAATGCCTTAAATGTGGACACAAGGGACACATGATTAAAGACTGCAAATCCAAGGAATGGTACCACGGCAAGAGAGAAGAACATATCAAAGGAAAGGAAGCCAAGATTGAAGAAGCCAAGGATGATAAGGAATCCAGCGACTCGGAGTCGGAAAACTAGAACTGCAGGCTGAGTCCATGTCAGTACCTGCCCAGATACCCTTGACCAAGAAGAAAAGAAAACGTGTACTATACTTAAAGAAATCAGAACAAAGTGCTTCTATCTTCACAATGGTCAAGGGAATCATGGACCCCATACCAACATTAGTCGACTCCGGATCATCCAAGAATTTCCTAGACTTGAAATTTGCTCAAGAACAAAACATTCCTTTAACTAAATTAGTCAACCCTAGAACCGTAATCGCCATCGATGGAAAGGAGATACCAGATAAAATCAAGCACAAGGCAACCCTAGAAGTAGAAGTCGAAGGATGGACATTTGATGTCACTTTCTTTGTCATGGACCTAGGAGACACCGATATGATACTAGGACTAGAATGGCTACAAGAGGCAGACCCAGATATCAACTGGAAAACCCTAGAAATCTCTTGGAAGGAGAAACCTATAACGGCCAAAGCAGGGAAAGAACTACCTGTGATCCCTGAAGAATTCTTAGAATTTCTGGACGTCTTCAGCGAAGAATTATTCAAAAAACTACCGGAACATAGACCCTTTGACTGTAACATTGACTTCAAGGAAGATGCCGAATTACCCAAACCAGCAAAAGTCTATCCCCTCTCACCCATTGAAAGCCGTACCATCAAGGAATTCATTGACCAGGAATTAGCCGATGGAAAAATTCGACCTAGTAAATCTCCAATAGCTTCACCATGCTTCTTTGTGAAGAAAAAGGATGGGTCACTAAGGCTAGTAACCGATTACAGGAAAATCAATGATATCACTATACCATACCAATTCCCTATGCCGCTGCAAGTGGAATTGGTAGATCAAGTCAAGAACGCAAAAGTCTATTCTAAGTTGGATCTCCGATGGGGATTCAACAACATACGCATTAAAGAAGGAGATGAATGGAAAACTGCCTTTAGGACAGCATATGGGATATACGAATACCTAGTCATGCCTTTCGGCCTCAAAAATGCACCTGCAGTATTACAGTGCATGATGAATCATATATTTAGACACCTACTTGGAGTAACGGTAGTAGTCTACATGGATGACATCCTTATCTTCTCAGAAAAGGAAGAAGAACATGCCGAACATGTCAGGGAAGTGCTCAGGATCCTTAGGGAGAATAACCTATATGCGAAGCTAGCCAAATGCGAATTCTTTGTCAAGAAAGTCATCTTTTTGGGGCTAGTAATTACCCCAGAAGGAATCTCTATGGAAGAAGAAAAGATCAAGGCTATCACTGAATGGAACGCCCCCCGAAAAATCAAAGAGGTCCAAGCTTTCTTAGGATTTGTCAACTTTTACAGGAGATTCATTGCAGAATTCAGCAAAATAGCTAGACCCTTACACGATCTCACCAAGAAGGAGACTAAATTTGAATGGTCCCAGGAATGCCAACAAGCCTTTGAAGAAATCATGAAGAGAGTATGCTAAAACCCAGTGCTTATACACCCTGACCCAGATAAACCATTTATCCTGGAAACTGATGCCTCAGGGGTAGCCATAGGAGCTATACTAAGCCAAAGAGGAGAAGACGGATATCTCCACCCTATCGCATACCTTTCAAAAAGCTATAATGACGCACAAAGGAATTACGACACGGCCAATAAAGAACTACTAGCTATAGTAGAATCCTTGAAACACTGGCGCATATACTTGGAAGGCACTATACAACCCATAACAATATTCACTGATCATCGTAATCTAGAGAGATGGAAGAACGCAGAAACCTTTAACCGAAGGCATGCTAGATGGCATATGGAATTAGCATCCTTCAACTTTGACATCCATTATCGGCCAGGAAAGATGTCCACAAAACCGGATGCACTGTCCAGAAGACACGATCATGCGGACATTCCCAACCCTGAGCAAATTATGATTGCAGCGGAGAAATTCAAAGGGTTCAAGGCAAACATCGAAATTGATATCATCTCAATGATAAGGGAAAGCCTCCTAGAAGATGAATCCTTAACCACCCTGATATCCAGTACCCGGAATAAAGAAGATCTTCCACCCTCCATCAAGAAACAATACAACAAGTATGAATGGAAGGAAGACCTTCTGTGGTACGAGGGACGAATTGTAATTCCTGAAAATAAGGAAGTAAAGCTTGCCATTCTGGAAATGCACCATGACAACCCAATAGCCGGCCATCAAGGACAGGCCAGAACCCTAGAACTCATATCAAGACGATATTATTGGCCAGCCATGAAGGCACAGGTCAATAGATTTGTGGAATCATGTGAAGTATGCCAACAGAGTAAAGGACACAAACAATTTGCACCCTTAAAGCCTTTACCAATACCCCAAAAACCATGGGAAGACATAGCATATGACTTTATTGTCAAACTCCCCGAATCACAAGGTCTAGACAGCATCCTTGTGGTAATAGATCGCTTCTCTCGGCAGGCACATTTCATCCCATGCCTGGAAAGCACCAATGCAGAAGGGGTAGCAGATCTTTTCATCCAAGAAGTATGGAAACTACATGGACTCCCAAAGACAACGGTATCCGATAGAGGCCCTACTTTCAATAGCCAATTTCTGAGGGCCCTCTATGCCAAATTAGGAATTGAGCCCAAATTCTCAACTGCATTCCACCCTGAAACAGATGGAATAACGGAGCGGACCAACCAATGGCTGGAAGGCTTCCTGAGAAGCTTCTGTAACTACAGACAAGACGATTGGGTCCGATGGCTACCAATCGCTGAATTCTGTCATAACAACCAAGTCAACTCAGCAACAGGGAAGACAGCATTTGAGACTGTATACGGCATGCATCCCAGATGGGATCTTACAGACCTAAAAGTCAATGCCCCTAACGCCGACAATATGGCAAACTCTATGCAAGAAATATGGGATGAGGTGATTGCCTCAATGGAATTCCACAGATCAAAGGAAGACACCCCAAAACGCGAATACAAAATAGGGGACAAAGTATGGCTAGTGAGCCAAAATGTCACAACAAGACGACCCTCAAAGAAGCTTGATAGCAAAAAATTGGGTCCCTTTGTCATATCAGAAAAGATCTCCTCACATGCTTATCGGCTAGACTTGCCGAAAACCATGAAGTCTTACAACGTATTCCATATCAACCTTCTGGCGCCCTTCACAGAAGACAAGGATTTTCACAGGCGCCAAGCGAGACCACCCCCAATCATAACAGAAGAAGGGGAAGAACAATATGAAGTGGACCATGTGGTCGCATGGGAACAGCGGAAGAACGGCCTATACTACCAAATCAGATGGAAGGGCTATGATCCAATAGAAGATACCATGGAAAGGGCTGAAAAAATAGCCGAGCTACCCCAAATCATGGAAGATCTACTCAAACGACACCCCAAAGCACCCCTACCAAAGAACTACAAGCAAAGTAAAAAAGGGTATAAAAGAGTGGGGGGGAAAGCCTCAAACTGCACCACCAGCTCTTCCAGCCTCAGCTTTACCAGCTCTACCACAAACCAACCCAACTCGCTCAACTCTTTAAAATCCCCCTTTTTACTACCATGGCCCCCATCCGCTCCACCAAATACGTCAAGGCCACCGGTGTCCGATACAACCCCATCCAAGAGCGGGCAACCAGCGCCCCCCCCAAGTCAGTACCAGAAATACAAAAATATACAGATAAACTCATATGGGGCTGCGGCTCAAACAGAATGTATACCTACCAAGACGCTATTAGGCGCTGCGACAGCTTTATTCGAAGCAAGGACTTCGCCAAGTCCCTCGCCCCCGACCTCACCCTTGACTACATCCCCATGGCCGAGCGGTGGAATTGCCGCTGGCTGGCCAGCCATACCCTCAAATGCCCCAAACGGGGTAACCTCTACTGGATTGGGAAGGGACCCCGACCCGACTCGGACAAGGCCATGCAGGCCACCAAGCTTTTTGTGATAGAAGAGTGGGTCGGCAATGAGGTCGAGCACTTGGTGAAAGAGGTGAAAAAGGTGAAGAGGATGAGCTGGTACAAGGACTACACGGAGACTAGGAGGACCAACGAGCGGCTGATCAAAAAGTCGTTAAACTCGTATAGTGCCCCCCACCTTATTAGGAGGCTTGAAGAATGGGAAAGGAAGGGGAAGGAGGACGCGGTGCCCAAGTGGGTAGCCAACTCGCCTGAATGGTGGTTCAGGCTAAGCGATATCGAGGCTATGAAGAAGGTCTGGGAAAGGGAGCAAAAGATCGATGTGGCTACCGCGAGGATGATGTGTGTGGTACCCATTATCGAAGAATGGTGCCAGCAGCCCGGTGTCTCCCTCACATACCAGGAGGTGCTGAAAAAGCTCACCTTCGGTGACGCACTTGAAGCCCTGGACATGGCAAAGGATGGAAGGAAGGTAGAGGAGGTCATGGACTGGTTGGATCAGAAGGCCTGGGACAAGGGCAACGACGACCTGGCGGTCGACATGGCGGATCTGCTACTCGAACCTTTGAACGAAGATGAGGAGTGGCTGAAACTGACCGAAGAAGCCTGGAGCGCCAAAGCCCCTAACGGGGATAACAACATCAAAGCTCACCTTCCTCCTGCGGACTTCTAAAAATACGGACTTTGTACGGACTCAAATGATATCTTGTAATTTTCTTTTTTTCAAATCCATCCTCCACAAACTTTTGTCTGATCGCTCGTCTCATGTCCCCTAAGACTCGCCTTAAGAGGGGGGTAATGTCATGAGCCGCGCACATGACTTTGTCTTTATCAAGTGGCTTACATACTTTATAAGCCTACCACTTCTTTTCTTCCACTTAGTAAGGATGATTGGCGCATTAGTCACCCTTTCAGATGTGGCTTATTGAGCAGAACTATCTTTAGCACGCTCTATTCTTCTTTGGACTATTTTTAGCAACGTCTTATCTTAGACACACCTTCTTTTAGAAACACGCACTATCTTTAGCTCATGTATTCTTGGAACTGTGTGCACAGACCATGTACCCATGAGTATAAATACTCGGTGTGCAAGCTGCTCTCAGACCAGCTTGCTCTACCTCGTCGATCTCCCCTCAAGGGTGATAACTACTAAGACATACATAAGACGTGTACACTTAAGGACTCAACACTAAGACGCTCGGTCCTATTAACTTAGGTACTGAGTGATACCTTGCAAGCCACGAGTCAATCACAGTCTCTAAGTGAGACGGGTGCCTTTGAGAACTTACTCGCCAGGCGAGTCGAAGACTACAACCCCAAGACTAAGAGGCTCGACGCTGCGCATCGAGCCGTCGTCGACACATCAACCTTAGATTACGTATACGAACCGCCACAGGCGGAGGCCACGCATCAGGCTAGGGATCAGGCTAAGATCCGACGACGCTACCGTCGTATCAAGAACAGACGATAGACACCCTTAAGACGAGGGTCGTGACAAACGAGCAGATCAGTTGAAACTGCGTATGGAGGAACTCCAATCATCGGTCACCTTGGCGAATGAAAAAATTAAACACTACTATGATCTCAAACACCGTTCGCCTGAAGACATAAAAGTTGGAGATAAAGTATGGCTAGACGCTCGCAATATCAAAACGGAAAGGCCAGTGGCAAAACTATCTGCTAAAAAGATTGGACCGTATAAGGTGTTGAAACGCGAAGGTACTCATGCGTTCAAACTAGATCTACCACACACCCTTCGAGTGCATCCTGTTTTCCACACTTCCCTTGTGTCCCTGAAGAAGGAGGATCCATTCGGTCGTGATCCACCCCAACCTCCTGCCGAAACTACACCTGATGGCGAGGAAGAATATGAGGTTGAAAGAATTTTGGACTCCAGGAAACGCCGCAATCAAGTGCAATACCTGGTGCACTGGAAAGGCTACAGCCCCGAATCCAATACGTGGGAACCACTCGAGCATTTAGATACCACTATGGGTGCCGTTAGAAAGTTTCATCGCAAGAATCCAAAAGCCATCCGCCACCCTGACCTTGAGGAGGGGGTAGTGTCACGAGCCAGGAGGCGTCGTTGACATTTAATATAATTTATAACATTTTCTCTGATACATTATTATATAGTTTACGTGTCATGTGACTCTTGGAACATTCTGGAATCTTTGTAATGCGCTGACGCGTTTCCATTTGATATCAAATGACCAATTGTAGTTTGCGTACATGTATTCTTGGCTGTGTTCGTTACAATATATATACAGGGTCAAGTTTGAAGGGTACAACCCAAGAACTTGACCTCCTGTCGTCGAAGTCATCAGTTCTTCCTAAGTAATTAGTAGTTGAGCGTGACATCGTTCTGGAAAGGCTCTGAGAGCTCTGAGAGCTGCCAGAGTTGCTCACCTTGTGGTGAGAGCTCCTTCAGAGATGCTCTGGAGCAGCTCAGGGCTTAAACAGGGAACGTCTGAGACCCATGATAAAATGAGACACATATGGTATCTAAGAATATGTATCAGCTTGACTAGTCCATAACTAGAATCAGACTATACTAAATTTGGAGCGCGGGTCTGCCCGGTTTGTTGTGGAACGTTCCCCCAATGGTCCGCAGACACAAGTCGGATGTGCCCGTACGGGTTAACCCATTCAAGCGTGGAGATACTAAATTGTTTTATGCAGCATTTAGTGTGTTCTATCTGCGGGAGCAATGATATTTACGGATGGATGAAAAGATAACTCCTCTTTGAAACTGGCGTTTTGGGATACATTTTGGACAGCAAGTGTGGAATAATCGAACCCTGCGTCAGTGGCTATGTCATTCCTTGAGAGCTCTGAGGAAGCAATCAATGCTGCTCATCCATAGCAGTGAACTAGTGAGAGATCATTTTTGGAAATTTATAAATGTCTCTTGCAGGTTTCAAGTGTAACATGTCCCGGATGTATGCTCTAATGTATTACAATAACGCAGTATTTTTCAACATTTGTTCCTTCAGAGGTTTATATTAACTCGTTCTCATGGGTCTTGGGCGGATCTATAACGTTTCTAGCTGCTGCTCACGCTGTTCAGGACGCTGTACAGCTTGTGAACGGCATAGCTGATTGAGCAGGGGAAACCGAGGCTAGAGGAAGAGCCCGAGTCCTCCATTGAACAGCATCTCTACGCGGTGAGACAGAGTGCTGCGCTGTCATGGATATTGACATTTCTCATATCCAGGGCATTTAATCAAGTCTAATCATGCATCGCTCCTGTCCTGAATTAATGGCCATTTTATCTGTTTTATCTCATGTATGCCTGCGCTTCCCCTGTAACTCGTGCCAATGTACGAGATCTGTATATGCGATTGAATATTACTCACGTCTGGCTCTCAGACGAGTATTTTCTCTTAATTTACAGATAAGAACTGAGCGAGTTACAGCCCTTCTAAGTTTAAGCGCTTGTGGCTTAAACTCCCCTGACTTGTTAACATCGTATCTCTATAATTTCTGCATGTAATCTTTAGGTAACACTTGCGCTAGAGAGCCCCTGGCCTGTTCTACGTGTTCGCTACGTGTCAGTTGCCTTAACTAGTCTGAGGAGACCCCAAAGACTAGTGGCTCAATAGGAGGCCTCCACATAGGCGCCACATCATCGACACCTGTCTAGTGGCTAACTATGCTTTCTACTGGCTACCTAGCGTCTGGGAAGACTCTAGCCATCCAGTAGGCATCCTCCAAGTGTCCTGTGACGTGTCAATCCATGTATTTAGTGTAGATATACGTGTCAATATATACATGAGCCAATGGTATCGCTAGCTAGCCACCAGTACATCTGCCACTCCTACTCACACTATCCTAGATATGGCTGGCAGACTATATCTAGCAGTATTCACCACTGTACTGGTTCGCACTCAGTGTACATCTGTGTACTCAGACCTGTACACCTGCAGGGTATAAAAGGGGGCGCTCTGAAGGCCTCCTCCCTCACCTCACTTTACACCCGCTAGCTTAGCTTTGTCTTTGTCTCTTATTTCTCTTATCTTTTGTGTGTCTTGTGCCTACATTTGTATCTTACATAGTACCTGTCTATTGTGGGAATATAGTACCTATTAGACGTGAGGAAATAAGGATACCTTAGGCGCATACATTGTGTGATAAGACATTAAGCTAGATTAGTGTAAATCAGTTAGTATCAGTCGGTTCTAGCAACCAGGGTTGAAACTATAAATCATATTCTATAAAGGGAACCTGAGCGAAGCACTCTTGCTCTTAAGATTATTGATTTAAGACAATCTACACTGTGAAAGGGATTTACTTCGATCTTGAGTATTGTCTATTGTGAATCTCCTCGAACTAATTCCCTAGACCAATAAGGGAGTTACTTTAAGCACTTAGGAATTTATCTTAGCGCATTTATTCTATTAAAATTCCCCTAGTCCGTAACATTGGCTCTCCCAGTTAGGAGATTCAACCAGAAAATCTATCAAGATTGAATACCTTCAAGAACCCCTTAGGAGGCGATTACTTCAAGAACTTCTTAAGGCCAAGTTAGTCATAGTACTTGACTGGCCAAGACCCAATCGATTCTATATTACTGATCGACCGATTGAGTTATATTGGAGTTTTGATTCAGAATTCCCTTCTAATTTAATTGAACCAAACGTTACCATAGTTGGTACTACTTGGACTGGATTAGTACATACCTCGTTAGCATATCACTTCTTTCACCCCAGAAGAGTATCTGAAGGAACTGAAAGAGGAACATTTCTATCAAGACAACTCGAATTTGAGCTTGAAATAACTGAACATCTTGCTCATCAAAGGACAACTTATTTTAAGTCCTATTCTTACGATTACCAGAACTGGTTTGGTGAAGATTATCTTGATCTATTACTAGACGCTATCTATACCACTATCTCTCATTATAGTATCAATCAAGTCTTTGACGATTCTGATACTATTGACCCTATAGTTGAAGAATTAGACTTTTCAGAAAGCGACCACTATAGCTCAACCAGTTGGGAGATCAGCTCCTCAGAAGAAGAAAGTTCATCAGACTACCAAACAGCTGAAGAAGCTGAAACTAGCTATTACTCTCTCAGCGATTAAACCATTTACCTCAAATCACTACTTGATTGGAGAAGAAGAGTTTCTACAATGGCAGATGAATCAATTATGCCTCAACCACCTGGAAGTTTTGGAGACACTGGAGTAAGACCTGGCACCAATCCACCAGTCACTACTGAACCAGTTGATCGACCCACTAGTTCTATAATTAGACCTGAAGATTCCCTGTCAAGAAGGAACTCCCCTAAGCCAACTGAATTCCATAGGGCGGATCAATCTGATTTTTCTATCAGGAAGTTTGAACCAGATAAAGAATGGATTGAAGAATACAAACCAATGCTTCCAGCTCAGAAGACTTACAAGACGCTGAACTCTAATGAAAATATTACTATGAGTGGCAACCCAACTCTGCCGCTCTAACCAATGGAGTCAGGCTAAATCCTTCTCTTAATGATAGAAGAAGGATATGTCGAAATTTGGGAAGGCACATTTATGGAAAACCCGCTCCTACTGTTGAATACAACTATTACCCTTCAACTGGATGTATTCAATGGGCAAAGGAATACTTGATTACCTTGGACAGTGTCTGTACCTTCCAACCAGACCTTATGGAACCAGACCTTCAAGTACCTGTTGGTACTTACTCCTATATAGAGGAACGCAAGCTTACTATTGGTCTACAAACACTCTTAGGACAAGTAAGGGAAGGATACCTAGACTTACTCCTCCTGCAAAACTCACTGTACCTCGATGGCCTACTGCTGGTAAACCCTATCTGTTTACCAAGAAGTCTTTTGAGATAGCTGCTGTTTTGTATAGAGATGAAGTAGAACGATTCCTAGCTTACATTTATAAAAGTATCTCTGAAACTAGTCTAAAGGGCAAACAGAAGGAATCAAATGAAGCATTATGGGAAAACTCTCAGTCTTCAAGAAGTACTCCTGAATATGCCCCTAGAGGAAGAGATCCTATGGACATTTCTTTTGTTCAAACTGGAGAAGCAGTTGAAATTAATCGAACCCAGTATGTCATGGACAAGGCTGAGATTGATCAGTATGAAGATGACTTAAGAAGAGATGAAGAGTTAGTTGAAGAGATGACTCGCATCAATGCTTCCCAAGACACTGAAGGAGATAATACTTTACTAGGAACTATGCACACCAGAATTTTGACTGATGATAAACCAGTTCAACTAATGAAGTCGCATATACCTACTTATACTCCTGTCAAGGAATCCAGGGAGCAGAGGATGAGTTCAGCCTTCACTCCTGGAGGAGATGCTCATCGCTCTCTGGGCAATCTTTCAACTCTCCATGAAGACTCTGAATCTACAGAAACTGTTTCTAGTCCTTCGCCTATTAGGCCTCAACCAGAAGTCTCTACTACTGGATTGTTTGGGTTCCACCCTAGTGACAGTAGAAAGGATTTATATGGATTAGCTGATACTACTAGTCAACCTTTAAGGAATACTCAACCTACAACTAGTACTCAGCCATTTCCCCCAAGAATCCGAATTCTACCAGGTAAAACTCAACAAGAAGCGGTTGGTATTTCTAACACTACCAGTGAGACAACTAATAGACCAAGTCGACATAGGAATAGCCAACTTCCTGAAACTACAGCTATTCCTTTAGTTCTACCACAAGTTGATTCTACAATTCCAGCGCCTCAGAGAGAGTCCACCCCATATGTACATCAACCTCAGCCTAAAGCTACATTTTCTTTTGGAGCTAATATACCCAGTACTCCATTAACCAAGAATAGGTTTGTAACGCATTCAGGACCTCTAGGAGGACCTAGTAATTGGAACCAAATTCCATCTACTGGCTTATTTGGAAAAGTGAACACTGCTCCAAATCCTGGAGCAGTACCTTCTAGTTCTAATCCACCTCTTGCTCAACCCACAGGAAACTTAGGAGGAACAGGACCGCCAGTACCTCCTAATAACCCAGGAAATACGCAAACTGCACCTCAAGCTCCTCCTGGAGGACAAGGAGGAATGGGTGGAGCAGCTGGAGGAGGACAAGGTCCGCCAGGACCTCCTGGGCCACCTGGTGGCGCAATATACTACCAAGGACCTCAAGGACCTAGGGGACCACCAGGCCCACCAGGCCCTCAAGGACCTGCTGCAGCAAGGCTTACCACTCCACACTTAGACCTTCGCCTTAAGTACCAAGATGTCATTCCAGAATGGGATGGTAATCCAGATACTTTAGCTAGATGGTTCAAAGACTTGGAGAAACTTGCTGCTAGAAGTCAAGATATAGCGCAAGCTATTCCTGAGGTAGTACACCTAAGGTTCACCAAGGAAGCCAAGCAATGGTGGGAATCTTTTCCTGCTAATGAACAAGTAGCATATATGCGCAACTGGCAATTATTCAAAGAACATCTGGGAAATTTCTTTTGGACTCCAGCTTGGACATCTAAAGCTAAGAGCAAAGCTCATGAAGCAAGGTACAGGGAATCTGGACATCACAAAGAGACCCCTGTGCAATATGCCCTTCGCAAGAAAGAGCTTATTGACGCTGCTTATAGATGGCCAGACAGGGATGTTATTGGAGAAATTGCTAGAGGCGCTCCTCATCAATGGAAACAGATAGTAGATCATGACTACATTGCTCTATGGTCGGCCTACTTAGCACTTCTTAAAGAAAAGGAAGATATGCTAGAAGACTGGCCTACTAGTTCAAGAAACACTCATGCAGCAGTCTCTACAAACGACATAAGGAGAGCTATCAAGGACTACAAGAAGGAAAGGAAGGATAAGAAACGCAGCAAAGCTAGAGTAAATGCTGTCAATACAAGTCCTCCCAAGACTCCTAAAAAGTATCTCTATGCCAAAGATGACAAAAACGTTTCTGCAACTGGTTCTACCCCTCTTAAGAAAGGTCTTAGAGGATGTAGGCATTGTGGAAGCAAGATGCACTTTGACAAAGAATGCAAGCAGCCTAGTCGATTCCCCAATATCAAACCTGTAACTGCTAAAGTACACTTCACTACTTCAGATGGACATGAAGTTACTGATATCGACTTCCAAGAAACTCATGGATTAGAAACAATCTATGAGGAACCAACCTATCAAACTGAAATTGAACCAGAAGTGGAATCAGAACCTGAGGAAGATTCTGACTCTGACTCTGATGATTCTGATTTTTAGGTAGTTCCCAGTCAACTCCCTCTTGTGAGGAAGTTGACTCCCAGCAAGAGGACTTGGGAACTAAAAAGGAGGCTGGGAATAAAGTCGATGCAGTTAACTTAAATACTATTACTGAAGTGAATGGTGTATCTAATAAAGCATGTTTAAAGACTGAAACAAGAATTGAGAATGAAAAAGGAATGATCAAACTCAAGAAAATTATGGATCGACCTCCTGGAACTTCTTTCTTAGGTTGTAAACCTACTACAATACTGGGAAAGATAGGAGAGGAGGAAGAAGGAATCAATGAAATCACTGTGGATTCAGGATCGGATATAACGCTTATTAGCCATAAGTGTTTAACCTCTTTACTGAATCCACCAAAGGAGAAAACCGGCCAGAAAATCAACCTTATCCAAGTGACTGGAAAGACTTCTATTACTGGATATGTCACTTTACCACTTACCTTCTATACTAAGCAGGATCCTGTCCAAATGACAGTAGAAGCTTATGTAGTTAAAGGAATGAAGGTGCCATTTATTCTGGGAAATGATTTCGCCAGTCAATACAAAATTTCTATCAGCAGAGAGAATGATCAAGGTACAATAGTAAAATTTGGCACTACTGGTCGCTATGTAGATGCCCTAGACACTGACATGGAACCCAGGACTGATGATGCTGGAAACACCTTCCAAGTATTCACCAGGCCTGACTTTAAGTCAAACTCTGAGAAGAGGGCTTTTAGGAAAAGAGTTAAGCGTCAAAAGAAGGTCTTAAACATAGCACCTCCCCAATCCACTCCTGTAAGAGTGACTAAGGATGTGAAGCTAAGACCTAAGCATTTAACTTCTGTTCCAATCGAAGTACAATTTCCAAGAGGTAAGAAGCTAGGATTCATTGAGAGGCTTATTACTTCTGGGAAAGAATCTAGAGATACCTACGCAATTTCAGACTGTATCATTGATAATGAAACAGAGAAGATTCAAATTGCTAATTTTTCCGACAGAGCCATTCATATCCCCAAAGGACATATCATTGGGTATATGCAGGATGCTGAGGAAGTATTAAACAAGGAATCGGACTTGAGTTCAGAAGATGTACAAGCTGCTGAAGCTAAAGTCCACTTGATCAACACTCTACTGAAGGAAAAGGCTGTTGAACCACCCACTGAAGAGGAACTAGAACTCTCTAGGGAACCTGAAGGCGGTCCAAAAACAGCTGAATTACCAAGTACAGATGTAACCCCTGCAAGTAAACTTCTACAGGAAATTCACTTCAATCCAGATCTTACACCTGCTCAAAAGGCTACTCTTGAAAAGATCATTCTCAAGAACATCAAGGCTTTTGGAGTAGATGGACGACTTGGGGATTATCCTGCAGAAGTTGAAATCAATCTGTACCCAGGCACCAAGGAAATTTCACAAGCACCTTATTCAGCATCTCCTGAAAAACGAGCTGTAATAGACAAACAAGTGGATGCTTGGTTAGAGCTTGATGTTATTGAGCCTTCCAAGTCGCCATGGGGTTTTCCAGTTCTGATAGTATGGAGGAATGGAAAACCTAGGCTTTGTATTGATTACAGAAAGCTGAATAAGTGCGCTATCCCTGATGAATTTCCTTTGCCTAAACAAACTGATATTCTAGATACACTTGAAGGCGCTCAATGGTTAACTACCTTAGATGCCTTAGCAGGTTTCACTCAGCTAAGAATCAAGGAAGCTGATCGCCCTAAAACTGCATTTAGATGTCACAGAGGTTTGTTTCAATTCAAAAGAATGCCTTTTGGATTCAGAAATGGACCCTCTATATTCCAGAGAGTCATGCAGAACATTCTTGCAGAATTCTTATGGATATTTACACTGGTTTATATCGATGACATTGTCATTTTCAGCAGAACATTTGAGGAACACTGTATTCATTTGGACAAAGTACTTGGAGCGATCGCTAAGTCAGGACTGACTTTATCGCCACCCAAATGCAATATGGCCTTCCAATCTCTGCTCCTTCTTGGACAGAAGGTAAGCAGGCTTGGAATGTCCACACACAAGGAAAAGGTTGACGCTATTTTACAACTTGAAATTCCTAAGAATGTGGATGATCTAAGAATGTTCCTGGGCAAAATGAACTACTTTGGTCGCTATATACCTTACCTAGCTTGGATGATAGCTCCTCTTATCGCACTTTTGAAGAAAGGAGTCTCATGGCATTGGGATAATTTACAACAAAGAGCATTTGATCTTTGTAAATTAGCCCTCACTAACGCACCTGTTTTAGCTTATCCAGTACCTGGAGGACGCTATAGACTGTATACTGATGCTTGTGACTATGGGATTTCTGGAATATTGCAACAAGTGCGCCATGAGCCTCTCAAATGGTTCAAAGGAACAAAACTATATGAGGAATGCGTCAAGGCTAAAGCTAAAGGTAAACCAGTTCCAAGTTTCTCAGCTCCTATACCTAAACCCAAGAAGAACGACATGACTGGGGGGGCTATAGGGGTATCTGAAACCAAAAATCAAACACCAGACAATACTTGGGCTGAAGAATTTGATGAAACTTTAGTAGAAGTAGAAAGAGTCATTGCTTACTGGTCTAGAACATTGAAGCCAGCAGAGCAACGCTATTCTACTACTGAAAGAGAAGCCTTAGGCTTAAAAGATTCACTAATCAAATTTCAAGTATATCTGGAAGGTGAAGAGTTTGATGCTATTACAGATCATGCCGCTCTCACTTGGGCTACTACATTCCAGAATATAAACAGAAGACTTCTCTCATGGGGAGTGGTTCTGGCTGCATATCATGGAATATCTATTGTACATAGAGCTGGAAGAGTACACTCTAATGTAGATCCACTATCTAGACTTAGAAGGAGAATACCTCGACAGTTTGGACCTTTGGCTGATGTATCAGAATCACTTAGACTTAAATCTAGCGATCCTGATCCTATCAAGGACATGTTCAGAGAGCTTGGAGATAACTTTGAAGAAGAGTTATTAAAGGTAGCTAAGGCTCACTATCTAGTGAATGAAGCGCCTCAGAACACTTCTAAGTTTTATTCTCGCAAAATTAAGCTCCAAGAAGCCAAAGCCAAGGTCTACCTATCAACTTCTACTACTAATGAGCTAGTAGTCAGTATTAGTCCTGAAGAAGTTCAGAAGTTTTCTGACGCTTACTTAGAGGATAAACACTTTAAGCAAGTACTGCAGGATCTAAATACTTACATGGATCCCAAGAATCCTCCTCACAAACAATACAGAGTCGGCGACAATGGGCTCTTATACTTTGTAAAGGAAGATAACTACAAGCTCTGTGTACCCAAGAGTTTACAAGTACAAGTAGTTCAAGAAGCACATGATCAACTCTATGAAACTGCGCATGCAGGATATCATAGGTGCTACAATGCAATAGCTTCAACCTACTATTGGCCAAGGATGGAGTCAACCATAAAGGATTATATTCGTCAATGTGATCTGTGTCAAAAGGCTAAACCCAAGAGACATGGACAAAGAGGTTTCCTGCAATCTATTCCTATACCATCGCAACCATTTGAAGTTGTTACTATGGATTTTATTACAGACCTTCCTGAAAGTAATGGTTATGATGCGATACTTACAATAGTTGACAAACTAACCAAGTATACTCATTTCATTCCTTGTAAGAAGACAATAAATGAAGTAGAAACCGCACTTTTATTCCATGATCATATATGGAGTCATTATGGTTTACCCAGACAGATTATAACTGACAGGGATTCAAGATGGACAGGATCATTTTGGGAACATCTTACTTCACTAGTAGGAATTAAGCGATCGCTTACTACTGCCTATCACCCACAAGCTGATGGACAGAGTGAGATCATGAACCAGACGCTAGAAATAGCTCTTAGAAGTTTTGTAGCTCCTTCATTAGACAATTGGGACACCATACTTCCTGGTTTTACTTTCGCTTATAACACTACAACGCATACATCCACTGGTTTCACTCCAGCTTATCTCTTAAGAGGATTTCAGCCGCTTAAACCCTCTGACCTTTTAGCCTCTACTAGTAATTCTATAGGAAGACCCACAGTTGAGAATTCAACTGCTGAAACCTTTGAAGAAAGTATGAAGGCTACTAGGGAACAAGCTTCTATTGCTCTGAAGATAGCCCAAGCACATCAAGAAGAATTCTACAATAAAGGACGCACTCATATCGAATTTGAGGAAGGAGATAAGGTCTTAATCAACCCTCATTCTTTAAGTTTACTTAGAAGTTTCAAAGGCAAAGGAAAGAAGCTTTTAATGCGATATGAAGGACCTTTTACTATCCTGGAAAAGATTTCTGATGTCACTTATAGAATTAGGATTCCATCTAGCTACAAGATACACCCAGTAATTAACATAGCGCATCTGGAACCATATCACAGTGACTCCACAGGATTAGATAGACCCAAAAAGCATTTAAATCGAGATGACTTCGACAAAAGGCCTGAATGGGATGTGGAAAAGATAGTTGATGAGCGATGGGTTACTAAAGGAAAGAAGAAGTACAAGGAATATCTTACAAGGTTTGAAGGATTCAGTTCAGACTGGGATGAATGGCTACCAAAAGCGAACCTAACTAATGCTCCCTTGATTCTCAAAGAATGGGAACTTAGTAAGAAAGCTGCCGATAAGAAGTCTTAGTCATAACTAGATCCAGGCCTTGCTGAGGTAATGTTTTTAGGCTGCATATCAACTTTTATTTACAATTGGTCCGACAACTTTTGGCTAACCACAACAAACCACTTTACTCAAGCTAAAAATGTTTTTCACGCTTGCTTTTGCTCTTACCATGGTCCAGCACCCCAAGGAGGTCTACCAGTACCTCAGGTCCACCCCTCAAGAGCTAGCTGAACTCCAGCTAGATGGCAAGTACCTGTCGCTCAAACCAGGTACTGTCGTCAAAGCTATCTACTACCAGAAGATAGCTGGGAGGACCCAACCTAAGGCATGGCACATCAAAGGTACAGTAGTGCTGTCGCTCCCTGAGCGACTCCACCTACTGGCTCCTGCTGGGGTCATTCCCCTCCACACCGACTGCCTTAGGCAAGTGGCAGTGCAGGGACCCGATGGATGGGAGGTAATCCAAAGGCGCCTAGTCAGGGATCCTTTCTCCACCAACTGGGATCAGGACACTGCCTTATCCAGGCCACCAAGAGCCCTGACTCGGAGTAAATAACCATTTTTAGCACTTTGCCACGTATACTGACCCTTATCTCTGTAGATCATACTCATTTGATGGAAGGAGAAGATATGGTTTAGAGTTACATGATGTACATCTTTTGTAATAACATGTGATTCTTGTCGCTTCCAAAAACAGAAGTAAGAGGAACGTCTGAATAAGGAAACTATGGAGCGCACTCTGTTTGGGTTGCTGTGCTTATATGCTGTTAACAAACAGGTTATAATATATGCTGGTCACCCTCTTGTCGCTCTAAACTTCACTATTCAGTTTAACCCTTCGAAACCATGTCTTCCTCCAGCTCCTACTCTGCCCCTTCGCGCTCTCCTACCCCTGAGCCTTTCTTGGACTGGTTCAGGCGCACTGATGGCAACCAGAGGCAGTGGGAGTCATCCCTACCCAATCCTGACCCTCTGTATGGCTGGGAGGAGAGGATGGAACTGGCAAGATTCCGTCTCAGGCTCTTGACAGGTGCTAATCGCACTCCTCTTCCTCCTCCTCCTCCTATCCCAGCTGATCTGGATGATCGGCGCCTTGAGGACCTTGAAGAAGGAAGACTAATTGGGCCTCCCAGTTCGTCTTCCAGCTCCAATGGTGATCCTCCAGGTGGTCCCATGCACCCAATCAGTGGAGCGTCGCTTGTGGTTCCTGGGGCTCATGATGAGTTCCAGTACTATGCAGCGCCGCCTTCCCCTGGTCTAGGGCCCACATGGTTCGATCAGGCAGTCTCTGCCTCCTGGGAGGACCTCAGAGATGAGGAATTCGGGTACCAACCGTCAGTACTAAGTTTTATTTGCAGATTTATCGCTAATTGTTACATGCAGCCATGAATATCGCTATGGGCATCATCTGATTGCCTCCACCCATCGTCCAGACCCCTCTGAGATGATTCACATCTTCTCAGACTCTGGTTCTGACGATTCCTCAAGCCTGCAGACGCCCTCTGATGATGAGATGGTAGCTGCCCAAGGATTGGTGGAGTTAAGCGAAGGATGGGGTCCAGATCGCATTGAGGAAGTACCAGAGAATGCTGGATGGGGAGCATAGTTCTGACTCAATGTATTCGTGTCAAAATGTAATAAATACGTGTCATATTCCCTCTGGAGTGTAGTAAGTTCAAAATACGTGTGAATGCGTGTCTTAAACGTGTATGCACAGCTATATGCGTGTCCTGACGTGTTTTTATGCTCAGAAACGTGTATAAACGTGTAGGATACGTTGCAGAGCATGTCTGAAAAGTATAAAAGGAGCTCTGCCTTGTCGATTGACCAGCATCCTCCAGCTACTACTCAGTCTACTCTTCCAAGCGCTCCATTTCCACTATGAACTTTGCCCACACTTCAGAAATGCGCTCAGGTATCTATATTACAGATTCTACTGAAGCCCTTCAAGAGCTTAAATCTTGTTCTTCAGCTATCATGGAGTCCGACATGGTGCGCAGGGCCTGCATAGTAGCTTACCATGCCATCTTGGAAGACCAGACCAGTCCCATTCGCCAATCTGCCAACATTCTGGAGCGGAATTTCCGTGAAGGAATCGAGTATTATAGGCAGAAGGACGAAACTGCCACCACCTGGGAGGAGATGGACACCTGGCATGTTGCCCCTGACTGCATAGTTGCCATAATCGACGCCCTTCTCCAAGTTAGGGATCAGGTAGCTAGGTATGTCAAGTATGAACCTAATCCTCAGAATTCGCATCTGGAGTATGGGCCCAATGCGATTCTGTACACCAAATTCAGGCAGGCTGGCATTATCTATCCCCTTGAGCCTAATGGCATGTTTGACAAGGACTTTTGGGCGAAAGGCTTCAGTTCTGAGCGTTTCCTCAAAGGTTATGTTACTCTGTGTCAGATCTGGGCCATTTGGATGCAGCTGTCCCTCGATTTGGTTATGAGGTATGATGGGGTAATTGACAATCGTCCTCAGCGCATGATGACTTGGTCTTGTCTTTACCATCTCATCCATGTGGCCTGGAAGGACTGGACAAAGGTTCACAATTGGATGATCACTAATCCTCTTGACCTTTGTGCCCCTGTTGCCTCAGGAGAACTTCGTTGGGATGTTATCTTGGGAGGAAGGTACAAAGTTAACTATGTGGTCTTTATGCATAACTTCTATCGCAATAGTGCTAGGAAGCCTGCAATCCAAGGCCCACCAAGTCCACCTCCCTCTGAGGTTTCAGTTAAGACAGAGGTTTCGGATAAACCTGCTGAGTCTTCTGATGATGACTATGATTCTTGTGCCTAGGCAAGTGCTCCTCATGACCAGACTGGGGGGGCTATGTCATGGATATTGACATTTCTCATATCCAGGGCATTTAATCAAGTCTAATCATGCATCGCTCCTGTCCTGAATTAATGGCCATTTTATCTGTTTTATCTCATGTATGCCTGCGCTTCCCCTGTAACTCGTGCCAATGTACGAGATCTGTATATGCGATTGAATATTACTCACGTCTGGCTCTCAGACGAGTATTTTCTCTTAATTTACAGATAAGAACTGAGCGAGTTACAGCCCTTCTAAGTTTAAGCGCTTGTGGCTTAAACTCCCCTGACTTGTTAACATCGTATCTCTATAATTTCTGCATGTAATCTTTAGGTAACACTTGCGCTAGAGAGCCCCTGGCCTGTTCTACGTGTTCGCTACGTGTCAGTTGCCTTAACTAGTCTGAGGAGACCCCAAAGACTAGTGGCTCAATAGGAGGCCTCCACATAGGCGCCACATCATCGACACCTGTCTAGTGGCTAACTATGCTTTCTACTGGCTACCTAGCGTCTGGGAAGACTCTAGCCATCCAGTAGGCATCCTCCAAGTGTCCTGTGACGTGTCAATCCATGTATTTAGTGTAGATATACGTGTCAATATATACATGAGCCAATGGTATCGCTAGCTAGCCACCAGTACATCTGCCACTCCTACTCACACTATCCTAGATATGGCTGGCAGACTATATCTAGCAGTATTCACCACTGTACTGGTTCGCACTCAGTGTACATCTGTGTACTCAGACCTGTACACCTGCAGGGTATAAAAGGGGGCGCTCTGAAGGCCTCCTCCCTCACCTCACTTTACACCCGCTAGCTTAGCTTTGTCTTTGTCTCTTATTTCTCTTATCTTTTGTGTGTCTTGTGCCTACATTTGTATCTTACATAGTACCTGTCTATTGTGGGAATATAGTACCTATTAGACGTGAGGAAATAAGGATACCTTAGGCGCATACATTGTGTGATAAGACATTAAGCTAGATTAGTGTAAATCAGTTAGTATCAGTCGGTTCTAGCAACCAGGGTTGAAACTATAAATCATATTCTATAAAGGGAACCTGAGCGAAGCACTCTTGCTCTTAAGATTATTGATTTAAGACAATCTACACTGTGAAAGGGATTTACTTCGATCTTGAGTATTGTCTATTGTGAATCTCCTCGAACTAATTCCCTAGACCAATAAGGGAGTTACTTTAAGCACTTAGGAATTTATCTTAGCGCATTTATTCTATTAAAATTCCCCTAGTCCGTAACATGCGCTGGCCATCTTGCTACACGAAGGCTCAATGAAGAATCAATCACACATGGATTAGTTTACATATTTTTCACATTTTAACAAAATTTAAATTAGATATTATGTGACATCATCTTGTCACACATTATCCCACTGCGTCGATAGCTCCTGGGACATGGGAAATTGGACATTCTGGACGTCGCGTCGGAGTGAGGTGGGACCGGGACTGACGTTCTTCTCTTGCGCCTACAGTAGTAGGGGGTCATGTGACCGGAATGTTCCTGTACCGTACCATAGCTATCGAGTATCTTCCCGCTGTCCTGAGGCGTGTTCATCGCATGTAATGACTCTGCTATATATGGCATCGTTTGTTCTATGTGTCGAACTCTGGATGGACACTGGACAAGTCAAAAAGTTGCATCGAGTTGTATGGTCCTGTGACAAGGACCAATGTTGAGTTCTGTTGCCTACAGCACCGGTTTGTGTTCTTGGTGTTTACTTTTTATATGGAAAGGTCTTATGAAAATAGCATAAAATCTCATATCTGCAGTCTCAGGAGAATGTTGGGAGGGTTGCTACAATGGGCGTTTGCGGTTGACAGGTTATACACACTCGGCTATGCTGTTGGGGACCACCCATCTGCTATTCCTTGACCGCTTCCTGCTATTAAGACACAACTGACGAACTGAGTCGGGGCTTATGTATGTAGATTGACGCTATTAAATCTCAAAAAGTAGAGATTCATTGCAGACATTAGAGAGTTTGCGATTGAATCCCTATTTCTATTTTGAGACTCATGGATTGTCTACAAGCAGACATCTGCCAGGCTTTTCGCGTGTAGATATGTACCACCTACTGCCTTCAGAAAGGCTTGAGTTCAATAAAACCTCCCTACATGAGCTTGAAGATGCTGGCAATTGGCACTCAAAATAGAAATTAACTTTACGCAGGCTACATGTGGTCTCTGGTGACGACTGAGACCCAGATCACCGCCAAGAGAGCGGTAAACAACACCCTACATGTATGCAGAATTGCGAAGCTCAGCTCACGCAGGCGTGTAAACAGTTCTGATCAACTCAAGGTACAGGATATTTAAGTTCTTTCCACTCAGCCTTGGTTGCTCCAGATCGGACATGATGATCTTAGACTCTAGTCGCTCGTTGCTCTTTTGGGGTGCGATCTTGGGGTGACACAAGGTGCGTGAGTCCTAACGAGACTACAACTTGTATTATTACATAAGGGAATTGATATGTACATAGAATGTAATAATAGTAATATGTAAATACAACTTCCGACGCCCAGCCAGGAAGGGATGGGGAACCCGGAGCGAAGCGACGGGGAGAGACCGGGGCATTGAGACGGGAGTGAACTTGTGGGTCGGGCAGCCACGGGCGAGAGTAGTCGAACGAGAAGTGATGGCGGGCGGGTACGAAAAGACGGAGGAGTGGCCGTCCGAATACGACGAGTCGTGGTCGAGGAGGAGTGAAGCGGACGGCACGTGGCCGTCTTAAAAGAGGGGATTGGCGCGCCCCTGTGTCACGGCCCCCTATGCCTAAGACTGGGCTGTAAGCCTCCGCAAGCTGCTGCATACAGCCCCAGTGTATACAGGATATATGCGCCGATCCCAGCATACGCGGCGTGCTAGGGGCTCGATCCACTGCAGGTGGGCCGACAAGTGGCCGGAACACCCAGACTACAACTGAGGGGATCGCCCTCACGGGCACATCATGGGAGGCACTGGAATCGGTTTTTGGTAAGTAGATCTACGTAGCCGCCTATACATGGACAACAACGGGTCTCTTTGATCAAATCGACACTACGATGTGACCGGGATCTATGGGAATGGTGAACGAGCGCAGCTGTCCATCTCTCGAGAATACAGTATATATATGGCTTGAGAGTTATGATCCTCCCTCCTCAAAGTCGAGCGATTCCCGCCCAAGCACCGATTTCAAGATCACAAAGGTTGTCGACAGTTTCGTATGCTAATACGCCAAACAGCCAAGCAGAACATCCGCATGAGCTCGCACCTCCTCACACCAATCGAACCATATTTATCGCTTATATTCACCGATTCTCAGGCCCCCTTAGATTCAGAATTTGAGGCGGTTATAACTAATGCGCACAAGAAGGTCGTTCACTAGTCGTCCAAGACCTCCGGCAGGGAGCGCACCGAGTACACCAACACTCAAATGCACATAGTTTAGCTTGACATCATATCGAGTCGGTTTTATACAGGTATTAGTAGCCAAGATTTACAATCAAGGTATAGGAACATGCGCTATGCAGTGTCTCACTCGCTTACACGAAAGGTTGTAGTATATCTCAAGCATGTGTAGTTCCTGTAGAAAGAGTTTGATGCCAGTGAGCGATCGCACCGTATGACTATTTCTCTTCGTGTTCATTTGACATCTTAGGGATATCTGCGACTCAGAGTCAAACTATTTACTGCCTAGAACCTCAAGAATCACAGTCTCGTCGCGACAACAGAACCACCCAACAATAGTGGGGCTTGTAGATACATTCATATTGTGACATAAATTTAAATAAATCATTTCGTCATCAAGCTATACATGAGCCACTAGATATGAAGCCGGGATATCAATTTTGAGCTATGATTATCAGCCAATTACCATATTGGGTGATCAGTATCGGATCTCTACAGTCTCAGAAGCCTCGTGAGCTCGCGAGTCTTAAGGAGTAATTCGACTGTACTTAGCACGCATCTTGGGTATCCTTGTGGGGCATTTGATACTCGGCAAGGATGTGTGAAGTAACTATGAGGCTAACATGTATAATCTACATGCTCTCAAGACTCGCAAAGTGTGGGCAAAATTATCCCAAGGTTGGTGAAGTACCGTTTCCCAGTGCCGAGACTCACGAACATCCATATGGCTTCTCCCCAAACCTGCAAGTTATGACATTGCAGCTAATTACTGCCTCTTATACAGCATATATGTACTAACCAGTACTCAGACCCTGCAGGTGCGTTGTCACTGAGCGCTTGTTGTTAGGGGGGGCTGGCTCGTTTCCTCATTTGCTGGTGAGTGCTACCAAGCACTCAAAGAGGTGGCGCCGATTTTGCAGACGCTACCCTATTTTGTAAACTCTATGACTTGAGACACACTGGATCCGTGATTCTCAGCTTTCACACACAGTTAGCTGTAAATCCGTTCTACCTGATGGCACAATATCAAGCTGATATGTAAATTATTGGTGCTACAATGGCGGGTGGAACAAAAGCGGTCCGCTTCCCGGTTGGTGATGTTACCATAGGGCACTGCCCCACAGCGACTATAATATACATGATTTTTTATGTATAAAAAAACTAGAAACTAAAATAGGTGTACATTCGAGGTGCCCTAAAACGATTGACCGAAAGTCTCCGGACCAAAAAGATCATACCGAGATCATTAAAATTTCCGGATATTACCGTATTCACCTAAACAAGCACTCAAGTTCCAGTTGTTGGAACATTCAATCGCTCCGCATCTGTAAGAGCGCTCAATTCATACGCAGAGAGGCAAGTATAATTCAAACATGTAGCCGAAGGAACTCACGAGCGAGACTTGCTAGTTCAGATCCCAATGCGGAACTTGGCAGCTGGAGCGCAGAATCGTACTCCCAAAGTTCAATGTAACAGCAAGCTACATTCAGTTACCAAAAAAGCAAGTAACTGGGGTAGAGATGTTGAGCGAGAATTTTGCCGGAAATCGGCATCCGCAACGGCATAGCCACCTGCCCTCCATACACGAGGCATCAGTTTCTCTCTCCTCATCCACTGCCAGCCAACCAGCCCTTTGGAACAACCAATATCACGAAACCACGGTGTCGCAAGTAATGCTCCCAAATAGCCAGAATGCAATACCAAAGACACACGCCCAGCGAGTCCAGATCGATCCAAAAATCGAACAGGCGCCGGGAGGTATCCGAGTCCAGCTCGAGGTCAGCCTATGTCTCTGCTATTGGCTCATATGACTTATTACCGCCTCAGGACCCCGAGGATCCACCAGGCGAAGAGATGACCAAATCGGCACGGGTATGGAAAACGTACGTGCAAGAGGCCGACCAGTTGGACAAGGAAATGGTAGAGGGCCGAAATAGGTAAGCCTCCGAGTTGCGCGAGCTGGCAGATAAATCTAAGCTCATATTGCATCAAAAAGCTCGCTGGATGTACTGCTGAGTAAGTGATTTCTGAGGAAACAACAACAGATGCTGACATACGTCTAGTTTTTGTAAGCACTACCCTGTCGAGCGTCGTGATAACTTTTCTTAACGAGACCATCCCAGGCCGCACTGTTCTCGGCTATCTCTACCGAGTGAGTCTTCGATCCCTTGAGAGTTCTAACATTCCTGTTGAATCAATGGTTGAACAGTTTCATAATCGAGAGTCTGGGCGACCTCAAGCCAGACACCGGCGAGTCCTCCGCAAGGTCCCTCTTGGCCATCTCACAGAAGCTGGATGCCATTGTCACCGACCGGCAGCCCACATTTCTCCCTGCTCAAACAGTCAGCTTGGATGACTTCTCGCCGTCTCGTTCGGCTGTCATGGTCAATATCCTTTGGCTTCTGTCTCTCAGTCTGAGTGTCGTCGTGTCTCTGATCGCAATGCTAGCCAAGGAGTGGTGCTACAAGTTCATGACGGGTCGATCAGGACCAATATACGACCAAGCGCGAAAGCGGCAGCAAAAATGGAACGGGATCGAGAGATGGAAGATGCAGGAGCTGGTGAACATTCTGCCTGGACTCATGCATGCCGCACTTCGTATGTAACAACCGTTGTCTCAGAGGCCAATTTTGACAACAATTTCTGGTAGTACTGTTTGCGGTGGGACTGTGCATATATTTATGGGATATACACACCGGAGTGGCGATTGTGGTTATAGTAGTGACTGCGGCCGCCGTGTGCATCTACATTCTAACGACCGTGCTTCCACTGTTTGATAGGTTTTGTCCATACAGCACTCCCGCCACTCTGATGCTCAACCCCTTACATCGCGTTCTGTATCTAACGGTCGAATACGCATACAATCGAGTCTTACATACTAATTGGCCAACGTCTTTGCTGAAACAGCTGACAGACATTCTCAAACCTCACCGAGGAAACCACTACAGCCAAGGAAAAGATGATATATATGCTCACATGGACACCGTGACTAGCCAGATGATAGCATGGATGATCATCAACTGCGAAGACTCTCGCTCTGTTCATATCGCGTATCAAGCGATTGCGGGCGCACGACCAATGCTTCCACTTGCACCGATTCTGGGTTGTGAAGCGGCTTATACAATCTGTCAGCATGTGAAGTCAACTGTACAATTGAGTGCTGAGTCAGGGAGATTCACCCTAAAAGACCCAAATATGTTACAGGCAGCTCTGAGGTATTGGCGTGCGACAAGCGTGTTGGTGCAAGGAGAAATGTAAGTGCTACTGTGACATAGGGCGGTATAGACTCTAATCTGAATGACCAAAAAGACATGCAGATTCAAAGTTTCTCTACGATCGTCATGAGATTGCAAACATCCACCTAAGGTACGAGCTGCTTGGCCCAGATACCCGTCGCGACCGAAGCTTATTTTACATAACTCACATGCGCCAGCCTGGTTGACGTGATAAAGGACACCGCCTCGCCCACAGAGCTAACGTCAAATGTGGCTACCTGCTTGAGGTTTGTTCGTCTCGACCGGGACACCTTATTTATAAGAGATCAGTCTTTGGAAAACATATCGCTGGAGCCATTGATAACCTGGGCAATATCCATACTCAGCAATTATTCCGGCGGCAATCCGTCCAATATCTCGGTGCCCTCCATACTCATGCTTGTGGAATCCTGTGCATACTATATGTCAAAACGCTGGTACACCCTTGAGGAGCCAGAACGGCATTCAGCAGTTATGCAGCTAGTGCACATCTACATCCAATCTGATCAAAATAATCGACCTCTTGCACAAGCCGCATCATTTGCTCTAGCAGCTGCCTCATTTGCCGTCAACACATATCCCGGTGGCGAGTTTGCACCATCGGACCCAGCAAGCAGGACAGAGCGTGCTATTCAGGTCCTTCAGGACTATCTAAGTAGTCCAGATGAATGGAATCTAGACAAAACATTCGCATTCGGATTCATCGGGCTTCTCCGCCACATAGACCAAAGGAAAATTTTCTTGCACCCATCCCTGGAATCCGGGGTCTATAGTACACTTGATCGCGCGTTTCTAGGCTCACTGCAGAGCCCGTTCACTATTCCCGTATCCTACACCTGGACAGCGCACGTCAAAGCCTCCCGTGCCATGTCTCAGCCTCAATTCATAGAAAACCTCGAGATAACTGGTGTAGAACCAGAAAGAACTGTGCTGCACGTCTTGCTTATGCAACATGGCTGTGTTAATCACAAGATGTTGGTACCTATCCTCGCTACGCTTCGCCATGCACAAAACGAAGATCTGCAAGATGTATGCATACATACTCTTTTTTCGATATCAATTGGTCGTCACTGGGCGCAGATCAAGGACACATTGAAAAACAAGCCCATGCTGGGAACATTGTTTGACCCGTTTAGCAAAACCAACAACACTGCATTCATAGTCGCCGGTTTTTTCTTTAGGCTTCTCCTTGCTAACATCATGCTTTGTAACGACTGCGACCTTGCACAACGCCAATCAACACTGGCGGATCTACTCGAATACAAGGCCGAATATATGGTTACGAAATCCACCGCCGAGAAGGTTTTGCCCAGCGAAGAACGCATTCTAGAACATGCAGCCGAGAATATAGCAGGAAATTCAGAGTCCAAATGTATGCATGATACACTACAGCTGGTGTCCGACTTCTGCGAGGCAAGCACTACCGAATGTACAGGCCCAGAATTGGAGTCAGTGGATCCGAATGAGCCGCTGCGGTGGGCGGCTAAGCTTGAGGCAATCAAGAATGCTTTCATATCAAGTGGTTCACAGATTGACGATGAGAAGTCTGTTTGGGAGCAACATTCAGCGACAACGCCCGCGGCGAACGGAGCCGAGCCTTGGGACAGGCAAGGTCGAGCACACCCAAGTGAGCAAGTGGAAGAAGCCTCCGAGAAGAAACCGAGTTGAATTAGGACTTTCTTATGTCATGCAAATTCTCTATGTGTCAATCTATTCAGTAACTAGTGTCGTTGAGGAACTACAAGCCATGTCCTTAGTACCGTTCGTGTATGAGTTAAGGATCATCAATACCTATTTCTGTTGCGATATGACTTATGTATCTTTCCATTATGCTATGCTTTGTACACACGCATTGCATATCACTTATGTGTTACAACCCAGGTAACAACAAGGTCTAATATTTCTATAAAGAGCTTCGCTCTTTGCTTTGTATCTACAATGAATTCATATCAACTTCACTCTTTACTTACGAGACTAGCAGACTCGAGCTAAGAAGCAAACATTTCTTTTATTAGACACGTTAAGCTAGGGTCTATTTGGCCCATTTGAAAATGGCCCTAACCGATTTCGAAAATGGCTCTAGACATCTTGGTCGTGTATACTGTAACGGCTGACCATGAATCTGAGTATATGCAGTCGCGGTGCAGTCTCGTCGGACTGTGTGCCGTTCCATTACTTTTCCTTCTTTTTTTGCTTTATTTCGCTTCATGCAACTGTGTCCTCAGCTGTCGCATCCTACCACACGCGCACTGAGAACGGTTTTATTGTCATTTTAGTTAGCCAGAATGTCCCCAATATACACTTGATTTGTGCATGTCTTTCAACTGCCTGATTAGTTAGTGCCTGACGCCCGTCTTACGCAGGGAGGTTTCTGGACGAGCTAGTAATGTAAATACTTAGCTCAACTACGACAGTAGAGAACTATCTATTGACTGTACCTAGTAATGTAAATACTACAGGACAGTGAGCAAAAGAAATAGACAAAATATAAGAGAAAACTATACCTTAGCTCAACTACGACAGTAGAGAACTAAGGAGAGAAAATTTGCCGTAGGGGCGGAAGAAATAAGGGAGAACGCAAACATACACAAACACATCGCATACATCTACGAACTAAGATTGTATTCCAACACGCCCACTCAATCTAGTGAGTAGAAGAAAATAAAAGGAGAAATCAAGCCATGCCCATAGCAGAAACAAAACGAGTAAATTTGAGGCAACCAAGTGGCTTGGTAAGAACATCAGCGACCTGATCATCCGTAGGAATGTACTTGAGGTCGAGTTCTCGGAGTGCGATCACCTCGCGAATAAAATGATATTTGACTCGAATATGCTTCGTATTCTGATGATTAGCAGGGTTCTTGGCTAGTGCAATCGACGATTGGTTGTCGGAAAACACAGTGGTCGGACCTTCGGGTAGAAGACCTAACTCTGATATAAATTGGCGAATCCATATAAGCTCTCGGGCAGCGCTGCTAGTAGCAACATATTCAGCTTCAGTACTGGATAAGGATATTGTTGGTTGCTTTCTAGAGGAGTAAGCTATAAGACCACCAGCGAGAAAGAAAGCCCAGCCAGTTGTAGATCGACTAGAGCTTTTGTCGCCAGCGTAGTCAGCGTCGACGTAGCCTTGGAGTTCCAGATTGTCTGAGCGGTGGTAGATAATGCCCAGATCTATAGAACTATTGAGATAGCGCAGAATTCGGTGCGCCGCATCCCAGTGTTCCTTTCCAGGATTAGCTGCGTGTTGCGCCAGTAGCCCAGTAGCATAAGCAATATCAGCACGAGTAGAAATCATTGCATACATGAGCGATCCGATGAGCTGCTGGTAGCGGGTACGATCGATAGTGGATTCGTCGAGTTTTGGAAGATTGGGCGATTCAGCCATTGGAGTAGCGCAGGTTTTGCAGCCTGTCATGCCAAATCGGGCAAGAATATCGTTAATATAACGACGTTGCGATATCTTGAGTGTGCCCGCGCTACGATTGCGCTCGATTTCGATTCCAACGAACATTTTGGCCTCACCTAGGTCAACGATTTCGAGATGTTTAGCCAAATCAGCTTTGATCATCTCCAGAAAAGAGAGAGACGTTCCAGCTAGTAGCATATCGTCGACATGTGCTAGAATAATGGCCAGTTCTTCGCCGTCGCGTCTATAGAAGACAGCGTGGTCGGTTTCGCATCGCTTGAAGCCCATTTGCTCAAGAATAGATTTGAGTCGTAGATAAAATGCTCGAGCTGCCTGTTTCAGGCCGTAGATCGCCTTCCGTAGCTCCCAGACTTGTCCTCTGCCTTCGACGAAGCCCTCAGGCTGTTCCATGTAGATTTCTTCGTCTAGTTCACCATGTAAGAAGGCAGTTTTGACGTCAATTTGAAGAAGTTCCAGTTCGAGAGCAGCGACGATGCTTAAAAGAGTTCGGAGAGAATCGGCAGCAGCGACGGGTGAAGATATTTCAGTGTAGTCGACACCAGGGCGTTGGGAGAAGCCCTTTGCGACGAGTCGGGCCTTGTAGCGTAGGATTTCGCCATCGGGACCTCGCTTGTAATCGAATACCCATCGGCATTTAACGATGTTTCTATCGGTTGGACGATTGACGCGTGTCCAAACCTTATGCTGCTCAATCGATTTCATCTCCAGTAGCATCGCAGCAAGCCATAGATTGGCGTCAGGGCGATTCATCGCTTCTTGGAACGATTGGGGTGGCGATTCCATCATAACTGTGAGTGCGTCTTCGATTCCCTCAGAGGTAGCTAGTCGTGTTGAAGCGCCCACTGGAGCTCCGTATCGTTCGGGAGGTCTCCTCTCTCGTCCAGATCGACGAGGTTGCAGCGGATCAGGATCTAGATCTAGGATTTGGTTCTGGATCTCGGGCTCTTCATCTGGATCATCGTGTGGCTCGACTTGCACATCTCCTGGCGGTTCGGGTTCCGATTCTGGATGCTCGGATGGCGTCTGGGTCTCTGGTTCATCTGGACCAAAGTCAACAGTGAGTTTATGCGTCGGTTCTGTCTCTTCGTCCTCATCTAATGGCCCAGTATCATTGTCTTCAAATACCACGCGTTGGCGATAGTCTGCGCCTGCGTCAAAGACGACATCACGCGAGGTGAGGATACGGCCGGTTGGACAATGTACGAGCACATGCGCCTTGCGATTGGGAGCATAGCCAAGATAATGGCATTCAAGTGATCGCGCTTGCAGCTTCGTGCGCATCTTGTCGGGTACGCGAGCCCATGCCTTGCAGCCAAAAGTATGTAGACCAGATAAATTTGGAATTTTGCCGCTAAAGACTTGGTTCGGAGTTCGTCCATCAAGGCGTTTCTTCAGTGTAACGTTCCATATATGCGCCGCATGGAGTATTGCGTAACCCCAGTACTGTCATGAGCCGTGCACATGACTTTGCCTTTGTCAGGTGGCTTACAAGCCACGCACTTCTTTTCTTCCGCTTATTAAGGATGATTGGCACATTAGTCACCTTATCTGAAGTAGCTTACTGATCAAAGCTATCTTTAGCGCGCTTTGACTTCTTTTGGACTATTCTTAGCAACATCTTATTTTAGATGCACCCTCTTTTAGAAACACGTACTATCTTTAACTCATGTATTTTTGGAACTGTGTGCACAGACCATGTACTCATGAGTATAAATACCCGGTGTGCAAGCTGCTCCCAGACCAGCTTGCTCTACCTCGTTGATCTCCCCTCAAGGGTGATACACATATAAGACTTACACACTTAAGACTCAACACTTAAGATACTCGGTCCTATTCACTTAGGTACTTAGTAATACACTGCAAGCCACGAGCTACACACAGCCTCTAAGTGAGGCGGGTGCATATTTCTCCAAGACACTAAGGCTTTACATCGACAGTCTCTTTGGGCCTTTAGCCCCAATCGACGTCGACGACATCCTAAGTGATTTACTACAAGAACCGACTCCAGCCACGAGTCCCTCACAGATCCCAGACGGATCGGGTGACCTTTGGAACATCCTCACGAGACACATAGAGGACTCAGACCCCAAGACCAGAAGGCTCGACGCTGCGCATCAAGGCCTCGTCGACGCATCGACCTCAGAAGACACCTACGAACCGCCACAGGCGGCTGCCACGCATCAGGCTAAGGATCAGGCTAAGATCCGACGACGCTACCGTCGCATCAAGAATAGAAGATAAACACCCTTCAGACGAGGGTCGTGACATAGACTATTGCAAACTAAATATAGAAGATGCGCGCCGGCTGTATGAGCCAAAGGTACTAAACGTGAGTCAAACGGCTGTGCTGCTGATGGGATATCATCTAAAGACACTTTTGACGTTGCAACGTTGTTAGTGATTCATGGAATTGGTTTAGAGTTTCATGTCGCAACGTCCAAGCGTTTTTCAGACATATCTTGTTAGCCAACAAGTGATTCAACTCATAATCACTGCTGCCCATCTTGCATGGCCGGCTTATATCTAAATATGTGTGTGGTGCGTCAGCGCTCACCCAGCACTGGGAGTCCTTATCATATGTTTCACTTGACTATGTAGACCGAGATACTTGCATTATAGTGACATTCCTGGTTAGTTTTGCTCTAAATTTCTTGCAATTCTCTGCAAAAACCAAAGGTGTAATAAAACGAAGGGAAAGATTACGGCGTGATGATGTGTAATGACACCCCATTACACCGTTACACCAGCATCATTCAGCCTAATGACGCCATAATCCTTCCCTTAATTATAATATATCTCATGATCCAGGATTACGCCTAATCACGCTCATTGGTTTTTGCAGAGTTGCAGCCTCCAAATGTTCCAGAGTAGTGTCTCTGGATCTTGTGAGTAAATATTGCTGTTTTTGGGTACAATGCTAACGATATCTCATTAGAAACATGAACGGTTTGCATAGGCTTATAACAGTGATTGTACAGAGGCCTCAGGACAATAAGAGGAGAAGTGTCTATCAGCTGTGCAAACACTGGAAGACCCAGACACCACGAGTCACGTGATAAAGTCCCGCGCCTTCTTTCACAAGTTACCTTGCCCTAGCAAGGTCTCTAGCGGCGAAAATGATACCCCCTAAATTCCTAAACTTTATAACTAATTTTTCCTATTTGACCGAATCTCAGACTCCAGCTAGTGTGATGAGTCGGTTTCTCCGAGAAGCCAATATGCTCAATCTGCTTGAGTTATGACTCATACATCATATGACCTTCTGGACGCGTGAGTACACGATTCTACGTGAATTGATTTACACTATAAAACTGCACACTGCAATATATCGTCCTATTTCAAGATTCGGTTCTGTTTGTCAGACGACGATGAAATCGCCGATGGGGTTTTGTCGTATGCATGTGATGCACTTATGCGTAGGCTCACGTGCACCGAGGAAATTTCCTCTCTCGACTGTTGTCTCTGATATCATGGCTGGCGGGTTGCACTCTCGAGCTCGTGCAGCACTATGTATTTGTAGGAGATTATAATAATATAGCGTTTTCTGCTTTCAAATACTCATCGAACCTTACTGGTGCATCTATTTAGCCCAAATTGAGACAACATGTGCATATCACCTTCGGATGCGTCATCGTATAAGCGGTAAAACGTTGGACAGAACTGCTTTCAAATACAGGTTAAGACGCGTTGCACGGCACCGGTATTGAGCTCATGTTATCCAATATAGCCTCAAAAGTTATCTAACGATCGTATAGGCCCTAAAACCTTCGAGCAGGTCTTAATTGAAGCACCTATGAGCTACTCTACAGCCCGATGCGCTAGTGACACTCTGTTCATGTTTGTCTGTCTCGAGGATCGGTGCACATAATACTCGTAGTATGACAGCCTCCAATGGCAAGGTATTTTTGACTTAAAGCATCTGAGACCGCGCCAAAATACCGAGGCTTCTGCCCCCTTCAGTAATGCCGTAGAGAGTTGAGTTCTTGTCATATTTTGACTGCTAGATTAGTTGAACATTTGTTCTTGTATCGGTACTATCATTTGGCATTTGTATGCGTACCAGATTCAGCATACGCAACGAGTTCGAGAAATCTGGAGGTGACTAACAACATGGTCAAGCCACCCAAGCGGTGTGGCACCACACTTAAGACGTACTTACCTTCTGGTAACTCTTTGAGGCTGAGAATAGTGGTAGTGGATCACCGATTGGAGCCATTTACATAATCCGGCTGTCCTGGCCGGACGGCAAGGTATGTGCCGCAGGGCGGCGCTACTGCATGCACTAGCGCCCAGGCGGGTCCATCCTTTTCGAACAAAGAGACCACGATGCATGGGACCTATATAGCTTGCCGCTTTAGGGGAAATACTCATAGCGTACTACAATCTCCCCTCTTTTTATCCATTCAGCTACAATACGAGCCATGCCTTATTACCTATCCACCGTCAACTATCATCTCCAGCAACTCTACGATGTTCTTACAACTCCAGTTCGCTTCTACCTTAGTCGATGTTGCGCCCTGGATAATATGGTTAGTCATGAACCTCGAACTGGAGAACACCGCTCATCGTGAATTAGACAGTTGCCATTATGCTCATGTACCGCGATGGTTGGTTCAGTTGGGGAGCTCTACATTGGCTTTACCGATTCCGTATCTTCCGCCCAATCATAGTCATAGGCTTCCTCAAGGTAAGTAAACGTTGCGGACATTCAGGGCTCTTGTATCTTATCACTTTGTAGTTGAATGCCGATGTTGCGTTGCTTTACTGTGCTCTCTACGGAGTGTTTCGCTTCATCTATTTTATGTTTCCCAAGCTTGCCTGCTTGTTTGATCGGGTTGGTCTCGTACTCTACATTGGTCTAAGTTTGGAGACTACTGCTCGAATCATGATCGACGTTATCATACTACTCATGTAACTAGGGATATGCTAATTTATCTGGCGTATGTGTTGTGTTCGTCTAGTGGTCCGATGGAGGAAACGAAGAACAGTAATTGTGAAAACAACTGACAAACGCAACTGAATTTTAAGATGCGGAAAATGCTGCGCAAACGAACGCCCCTTCGTAAGGGGGAAATTGTGTATAAACATGCGTTATATGTGGATACAGGAAAATAGTGACTAAGCGATATCCTTTCCTGAAGGGGAAAATGTTGTGCATAGATTGACTTATCTTCGGGGGGAAATCCCAAGAAAAGCCTGCAGACTCTCCCTCAGTTTCTCTTAGGGAAAACGTGCAGAACATGCTTCCAAAACTCGAACTATATGCTGACGCATCACTAACTTTCCTCGAAGGCTTTCTCAACGTTTCTCCGTTCGAAAAGGATGAGCGCTTTTCTTCTGTTCCTCTTTAGGAAAATGATAGGAAAAATATCTTGTCTTTACCTTTGTTTTCACTCTGGAGCGGGTCGGTCAAACGCAGAGGCTTTTCTTGGTTCTTCCCGAACCTTTCTTCTCGAGAAAACGCCAAGCCTATTGGATCGCTTTTCTTAGACCAAAACGACGGCATGTTCACACACTTTCTATTCTAGGAAATGTTTATAACAGAGGAGGGTAAAGCGCTGCGCGTTTGCGCTTGAGGAAACGCCGGCAAAGCGGCTGCCGATTTCACTGCTTTTTGCTAGGGCGAAATTCCCAACCCCCCCTATAGCTATGATCAATGATATAATACTAGCAAATCCGCTGAGCATCACCCAACCCTGGTGAGCGCGCCGAGCGCTCCTGAGTGAAACTTATTATGAGGGTCTGTCACAAGGGCGTGATTTCGGGCACCAATAAGCTATCCGGATAATAGGTATCGCGTACGAACACATGGTGTGCTCGTGCTTGTGGGCCGACTTGGCAGTGAACGTGCCTCACGCATCAAGATTGAGTCACATGCACAATTGTGATGCTGCGTGTTTTGTGCGCTCGGCTGAGTTCCCTCCATTGATTTTTTATCCCCTCGCCCCGCACTGGTCTTTCAATGCTCCCAGTTCACTGAACACCTGCGCAAATCCGTAGTGAGTTTGGTAGATCCAGTATATGCACATGTCAAGTGACCTTGCTCAATTTGTCACTATCTCGCAAACCCTATACCTTGTTCGCAGCATGGCCCAGTTCTCAGGCTCCCGATCTCGACTCTTGGATATTTTCCCGCCTGGGTTTGATAGCAGGGGTCCAAGCCAGAGCTCGTACCGTAGCGTACCTTATACATTTACCCCCGAGCAACTGTACTACAGACTTACCCACGATTATGGCTCTAAAGCCGAGTCTGTGCTGGTCAAGTCTGTCTGGTACGGAAAAAAAATGACAGTAATGCGCCACGAGTTTATCCTGGTTGAGGTCGAAGACACTAATGCTGGGGTCGTAAATTTTATCGTTCTTGACAGAAACAAAGAAGCAGCCGGCGCCGTCATAGGCAACGCAGTTTCAGATGCATTCAGAGTATCACACAATGGTATAGAAATGGAACTCTTAGAGCAGTGCCTACTCCTTCCTCGTCAATATGCTGAGAAACTCGAGTTTGACCGTGTTGCGGAGCCAATGTACTTGTATGAACTGGTCACGCTTGTCAACGTTCTCTCACAAACGGGCGACACCTTCAATCTAGGCTCTAGGGACTCGTATTGGTTCTCCGGGCTTCTCTGGGTGTGTCTGCGCCAAATTCGCCCTGACGGGGTCCACACCAACTATCGACCCAAACTACGAGGAAGGTTTGGACTTTTACGCCACACACCTGACAAGGGAGAAAAGGAGAAATGCTGCAATGCATTCTACGAGGACATTGTTAAGGTCGAGGAGCGGCTGAAACACAGCAGACAGGTTTGTTCGGGAAATTTAAGTTTCCTCGCACAATGCTCACTTATGCACTACATCGTATGATCTAGATGGGGTCTGCGATCAGGACACCTGGAGCTCATAGCGAACGTTTCACGCCGAAAACCCGATTCTCAATGTGCCTGAACAGTGAAGATCCACGTACCAAAAGCAGTAGGCATAGAATCTGGGACGTGGACAGCTACCTACGGTTAAACTCCAATAAGTTTGCCGCGAACAAACCGCAATCAGACGACAGATAAGCTGTGTACTTGATACATTAGTCAGCAGTGTGAGGCTTAGCTGTGAATTAACCGAGATATTATCGAAGTGAATGTAGTTGAACGTTTTGATGTAATAATTGGTATATGCACGAGCAATCGGGATCTCAACAGGCCTCGGAAGGCTGGCCATCAACATCTTTATGGCTGTTTTCATCAGTCCGTTCCAAACAAAAAAAAACGCCGAGAGCACAAACCGGTATTTCGACAAGTACTTTCCAACAAGACGCGCTATTAAAAATGTAAATACATATATGAGTTCGCCTCTCTAATGAGCGCAGTTCTATATACATAGTGTCATATTAGCCTCAGTTTCAGTCCGTCCCCGCCCCCCCCCCGCCCCCTAGAAAGGGGCATACGCCGAAGCGTGAGGCAACAAAGATACCTATCAAATCGTGACTTTGTGAGAAGTTATTATACTTTATATAGTACATTTTGGCCAGAACTCATTTTGATAGCTCACCAGTTGAGCGAAACATACCTCATACAGAGCTCCTGAGCATGGCCTTTGCCGCCAGTATCCGGGTGATATCTTGGTTTATAGGATCGCTATCAACCTAAAAACTGACTTATATGCTCTTCATACTGTTGAATAGCTCGCCACAAAGTCACGATTTGATAGGTATCTTCGTTGCCTCACGCTTCGGCGTATGCCCCTTTCTAGGGGGCGGGGGGGGGGGGGCGGGGACGGACTGAAACTGAGGCTAATATGACACTATGTATATAGAACTGCGCTCATTAGAGAGGCGAACTCATATATGTATTTACATTTTTAATAGCGCGTCTTGTTGGAAAGTACTTGTCGAAATACCGGTTTGTGCTTTCGGCATTTGCTTTTTTTTGTTTGGAACATTCGAACTGCTGGCTTACACATCACGCCTCTAGGCCCCCTGGTGCTCCAGGAGGCACCCCAGAGGCCCGTTTGCCTCCGCATGTCCCCACGCTTCAATAGCCTCTAGAGCCCATACGGACTTTCCTGATGGGGCAATGGACATGCTGCGATCTTAGACAAGATATACCACGTTTTTCCACTTATTGATGGATACACTGTCCCGTGCGTCGAGCTTACAAGGTCGTAGGACAAATGTTACATCACCGTCGAGTCGTTGACCCTGGTGACCTGGGACCGAAGTTGCTAAATGACCGGTACAATATTCGAATTTGGTATCCTTCGTGTATCCCCTTATAACCTAGACTAGGACCCGGACTCACCAGCAAATTCACGAAGCAGTCGAGCTTACGCTCAGAAATACTCTGTCTACCATATCATACCAACACACATAAAATTCAAAGTACAGAAAAAAGCAGCACAAAAAGCACAACTAGGATCCGATGACGAATTAAACCACGCCGAAAAAAGGTGGTATCTGTGTAGAGCATAGAAAGAAAAAAGACAACCGAGAAGAACAAGGAACGACAGCAACAGTATATAACAGGGGAAAAAAACTACGAAGTCGCCCAATCGCTACTCCTCCCAAACAACTCGATCGAATTGTCCGCACACCAGAAGATCTTTTCTGTTGTCGTTCGACCGGTCCAGCTCATTTGATCGCGTAGGACCATTGCCTGTGTCATCGTCAGTACGGTAAACGACCGGATGATCGAGTCTAACTCACCTGCTGCGCACCAAACGGCCTCCAATCCCGATTAAACCCATCCGGATTCTCCTCCAACGCATCAATCAACACCTGCACATCGCCCATCACACTCTGAATCGTCCGAACAGCCGCAAGAGTCAACAGCTCTTTTCGCGTCTGTCGAGACGTGGGTGGAGGAAGCGAAGTGGTGAGGATATTGGTCAGAGCGGTCCGAGTGCCGACCAAGAGCTGAACAGCGTGTGCATAGTCTCGTCGGCCGACAAAGACAATCGCACGCATGATCATCTGATGGCTCAACAACTCGGCCCGTCGACGGACAATCGTCGCGTCACTCCATCCTTGGTTAGGCGGTTGCGATCCGTGTCCTTGAGCTGGGCCTTGACCGCGAGGATAAGAGGCCACAGCCGGGGGATGAATCGCAAGCGTCAGCAGCACAGGATGAGCGAGCCTCGAGACCGTCTTGCCCGCTCCAGGATCAAAGAACGCGCCGTCGACCTCGAATACGGGTGCTTCATCGATCATCGCATCCATCATTCCCTCTCCGAGTACGGTCTCACTCAGATCCAGTGCGTCCAGGCCCATGCGTTGAACAAACGCGTCGGTCGCATCGAGCGACTGGCCAGGCGGGACGTTTTCCAGACCCGAGGGTGTCGAAGTCTGTTGAGTCCGGTTATCCAACTCGAGTTCGACCACGAGCTCGCGCCGTTCGCCGAAATGAAGCGCTCCCAGCACGACATCGACATTCATCCCGTCCCGCGCCACCACCGCGCCACTCACTCCCGCCACTTTTCGGATCCGGAAACGAGCATCATCCAAGACTTTGGCGTGCATCCGAAGGTTCATCACCCCGATACTCATCATGCCACCGACACATCCCGCCACACAGTCCCTGAGCTCGTACCAGTCTCGAACAAACGTATAACTCCCGCTCGTCGCGTTGGAAATGAGCCAGAGTGGTCCAGGATCATGCGATCGCCCAAAGCCAAACGAGTGTATAGGCAGATTGGCCGCCTCGGTTCGGGCCATGAGCAAGTCCATCTGCGGTTTCCGCGACGAATCGGACGAGTCGCACACGAGCACCATCCCACTAATCGGGTTCTTTTGTTTACGCTGGAGAACCGAATCCAAGCCATGATTGACGGCCGTGACGACATCGACAATCTCGTCCTTGCCATTCTTGACCCAAAACTCGTCTTGGCCGTCGTTGAAATTTTCCGAGCTCGCGTTGTGGGCGGCCATGGACTCGATAAACCCGCTCAGACGGGCGACACTGCCTGGTTTGGCCAGGCTGAGAAACGGTGTTTTGCGTACTCGACCGTTTTTCCCGGCCTGGAACGTGACAAATGCGAGTCGATCGCGCGAGCCTAGGCTGGCGACGAGGAAATCCAGGGTCGTGCGGATGACGCGAAGCTTGAGCTGGGCGGTCGAGGCATGCGCGTTGGGTGGGGGAAGTGACACGACCGCAATGAGATCCATGGGGGCGTGCGGTAGAGGCGGAAGCGTATTCGACGGCCCGGTCGAGACATGGGGCGATACATGGGGCGAGGGTCCGAGATAATGCTGTTGCGGTGGCTCGGGCGACCGGGCATTGAACGCGTTTCCAGACGAACTCGAGCTGACGGTGGATCGCTGACCGGAATGCAAGATCGAATCGGCGCCCAGGCTGGAGGCTGTCGTGGCTGCGCTCCGCGTCCGGCCGGCGTTGGTCGCGGATCGGCCAGGCTGGGTCTGGCCACCAAATTCGGTCAGGTCCTGGATCTCGAACCTGTCGGCGGCGTGCTGGGCGTTGACGAGCGATTGGACCATGGCGCGCCACTCTTCGAGCGAGGAGCGGTCACGGAAGATCAAGATAAACGACTCGAGGCGTTCGTCTTCCATGTCAATGGTGAGGCTGAGCTCGCCCGCGACGCTCGTGTCGAGTAGCCGCTTGATGTGGCGAATGTATATCCGGCCCTTGAGCCGCAAGACTGATTTGTTTGAATTGAAGCCAGGGGATGACGTGCCTGATGCGAGCGATGCAGCATCGAATGATGCTGCAGTGCCTGATCCTGTCGCGAGCAGGCGACCGAGCGACTTTTTCTTTTCCTCCAAGACGCAGATGATGGCTTCCTTGAACAGATAGACGTAGAACTCGCGGACGAGCGAGTCGCGCCGGACGCTGAGGATATCAAACATCTGGAGCGGACCGAGAGCGGACATGGGGTGACCTTTCCAATCGACGAGCCGGTTCTGCAGATCTTCAGCCACGCGTGCAAATCGTGGATTGACAGGCGGAGTGGCATTGTAGCTGTACGGACCCGGGACGTCGTCTGGGGTGGGGGGAGGTGGGGACGCATATCGCGCAGGGGGCTGCTGAGCAGGGGGGGAGGTGGCAATCACCGGACCGGGTACGGGTGCGCTGCCCCGCCGACTGGCAAGTTCGACAGTGATAAGACAGGTGATGCTCTGGGTGGGCTCGTGCACGCGTGTGATGGACGGAAACTCGGAGCGGACAGAGATGGCGGGGGCGACGACATAGTCGGGGTTGGCCCCGCCGCTGCCACCGGATCGGATGCTGGCGTTGGCCGAGGTGGAGGGCTCGATGGGGTCGTCGTCGGTGGGGTCGTGGGGGACGGGCGTTGGGGCTGAGCGGGGGGTGGGCGTAAACCGAGACGGGCCAGCGACGGTGCTCTCCCGGCCGGGATAAACCGCAGTCGTGGATTTGTCACCCATGCCAGTCAGCGCGGCGAGTTCTTTGGGATGGTTAGCCAGGGGGCAGTGTATAGCAACAGAAATGCTCACTGTTGGATTTGCCGCCGTCGCCGTCTCCGACGCGAATGGGCTTGCGACAGACTCCACAGACTCCGAGGTTCTTTCGTGGCAACACGCCCATCTTGGACGACGGGAGCGGGCCATAGACCGCCGTAAAGCACGCCTGCGCTCACATCAACAAAAACCCGGAGAAAAACAAACGGCACCACTGACCTCGTGGAGGGCGTGGCCGCACTCGGGCACGATGTGTGGCTTTTCGCCCGGCAGACGGAATGAAAAGCTGAGGGACTCGCCGCAGATGATGCAGTCCTCGTCGGTCTCGACGATGGGGTCGTTGCGGGAGACGACGGGGAGGGGGCCGGGGGTCATGGTGGCGGGTGGTCGCTCGCTGACGCTCCACTCGGACGTCGAGCGTGCCTGCTGGGGCGGGGGCGTGCGGGCAGAGCTTGTCGAGAACTTGGCAAAGAGCCGGTTGGCCATGGACGTCGCCCGTGCTCTGTTCAGGGCAGGGTCCCGCTCCAAGTCGCCCACTAATCAAATTCGGATCTGCCCTGAAATGCGCAACCAAATACTATCTCCCCTCGAATTATCCTCGAATTGTCCCAAATCTGGCTCGGATTGTCGTTGAATGTGCTCGAATGTCGCCCACCTATGCGCTGGCACCGACTGCATGCACACCGGCCCCGCTTCTGGTGCATGCCAAAACTTCTGGCATGGCCTTCTGCCATCGTCTTCTAGCCGTGGCGCTAACCCCTCCCGGCGATCCTTTGCCAATTCATTTCATCCCCGACCAACGCCGAGCCAATCACCGCCCGCGTTGCAAATCCCCCGGTACCGCCGGCAGTGGCACCCCTCGGATGTGGCCTGGATCGTGTCCTTTGTCACAGCCCGCCGAGCTTTACGACGGGAGCTAGGCAACTTGGACCATCATAAACCTCGATCAATTCAGTTTGCATAAAAATAGACAAGGCCCGATGTTCCGTATATCCACATTCCCCAATAGGTCTCTGATACATTTCGTTGCCAACCTGCATTGCTACAACCATATTCTCGTACCGTGACGCTCACTGTGGCGGCTTTGGACGCCCCAACATATTCTATTTCGATACCAACATCTCGTACAGTGAGCATGTGGCCGAGATGCAACCCAGAGCAGTACACAGTTTCGTCGCTCCAATCTATCGCAAAATGCCCGAGCTGCTCAAGACCCCCGAATGCAGAGTTTGAAACATCTTGTCAATCTGAATCTCATCAAAGACAAGACTCTGAACTAGATGTTTGCCAAAATCCTATATCTCAGGCCGTAGATATAGCGCCGACGATACGAATCTCGAGAAATATGTCTGATGGCGAAGCATATATGCTCGTAGTGATGCAACAGCCCTAGCGTTGACCGCCACACCTAAACTCTGACAACGAAAGGCCCTACTGCTCAGTAGTCTCGGGAGATTATAGACCGTGAACGGTTCTTCCTTGGGATCGCGGGGCAATGTCGTGTAAATAGCAACATGCGACCAGAGTAGAAATATTCCAAGTATGGTCTTGCACTACGGAGCGCGCTGTAAACTTTCCAGCGAACCAAGCGGATATGTCTCAAGGCTATTGCTCGCTCGAATCTTGCACCTCGACTGGGGTACAATGGGTTACATGGCGGAGCGAGAACTTCGAGTGGTATTCTGTCGAAAAGAATTGTAGGGGATGCAGTGTGGAGCTGGGGCCAGAACAGGAAGAATCGACCTCAGGGTCTGTGGGCGGCATCCAGATTTATCGAGAGAGGAATCGGCCCTCTTTTAGGTGCCATCAGATAGCTTCGACTCTCCGAGTTCGACACGAGGTTCTTCGCACAGTTCCAGGATTACCCAAGCCTAACGAATCGTGCTCAGTGGGTCACTAAGCCGAGATTTTGCACCCGTCTGTGCAGCAAGAGCCTCCAGACATCGGTTTAGTATGAGCTTCAGAGACCGTGATAAGTAGCTACTACTAGATTAATATTTCACTACGCTGGGTCCGGTTGGAGTCTGGTAGAAGCGGCCCGGAATCACGTGTGCCACGGCTTTAAGTTATACTCGTGAGAACTCGCCAGTTGACTTGGCCGTAAAATGTTTTGACACAAGCACATGTAAATACTACAATTAGACGAGCAGCGCGGTGGAATTGAAACGCGTTCATCTGCAACTTCAAGATATCCAGGCAGCCTATTAAAAGCGTCTGCCGTATTTAAATCTAGCCCGTTTGCTTCAAGAACACCGAACGAGGAGTTGGGGTCAAGTTGGCTCCAATATAAAGCACAAAATCATGACTGGATTGTAGGAGAGATGGGATTTAGCTTTTGGATCGCCTTTTCAAAGGGGATAACTGTTCGGCAAAGGCGAGTAACACAGTGATTAAAGTGATACCAAGGCCTTGAAACTTTGGATCTAATACAAGAATTGTCAAGATATAGAGCAGATTTACAAATGTTCATCAAAATCTCCCAAAAACAGAAACGATGTAGCAGCTGTTGGCTACTACCGATCGGCATACATGCCCAACACGCGAAGCATGAATGAGTCCCACATGATTTCATCGCCGGCCAGATCAGAGAATCCCTGAATCGCTACGAGTTTACCGTATCTCCCAGCCCATTCTCGCACATCCAGCGTGATCAACGAGTTCTCTGTACTCTGGTCCTCTCCTAAAACCACGAGGTCCAGCGAGTAGGTCACAACGATCGGGTCGAACCATCGCACAATCTTTCCTCCTTGTCCCCGGTCAATAGGGATGAAACCAAATGTTCTCATCAAAGGGAATCGTGGAACCGGATTAATATTCGTATGGCTGTCTTGTCTAAGGAACAGCGCACGAGAGATCGATGGATCGAGGTATTTTACACTGCATTTGAGGAAAAATGCGCACAGATGTGCAGCAACAGAAAAGTATGACTCGATACACTCCAAAAGAGGGACAGTGTAATGAACATCTAGAGTTAGAACCTTGACGCTTGATCGATGTATAAAGTCTTTCATAGTTTCTACGTTGTCCAGGTTGTGTATTTTGACTCGAAGGTCCAATCCCCGCTTCCCAACTTTGAGTCTAGAGAGCAAAAGGGCGCATGCAATGCATGAACAGACATGTAAAACCTCCAGACTGGGCAAGCACACTGATTGAGATACAGTAAGAGTGCTATTGGGCCCCGGGTGCAAATATTGTAAACAGAGCAAACGCAGGTTTGGATTACAGGATAGCACGGTTAAAAAGTTGTCGAGCGTAAACTGATACTGATCGCCGAAACGTAGGTACACAAGACCACGAAAGCTTCTCGCAGACGACTTGCAAAGTCCCAAATCGGCTTCGTATGCTTCACATATTGAGGGTGTAAAGGAGTCTGACTCGAATGTGATTGCTGAAACCCGAGGCAAGTATTCCTGCAAGGAGGCGACAATTGCCGAGTTGCCCTCTGCATCGGGACTAAAGCTGAAATGGAGATGAAGGGGCGTGCTAGCGGCTCTTTCCAACCTCAAGAGCGTATATTGTGAAAGCAAACAGTTCGGAGAGGTGCTACCGGCATAAGCCATGATGTCGACGTGAGACCAAAGAATAGGGATGGATAGTATAGCGGCTCTCCATCGAACGCAAACAAGCTGTAAGGTTTCTAGAGGACCTAGAACATCAAGCTCTTCTTCTTCTTCGATTGTCGAAATCTTGCATCTGGAAGATCCTAGAGTAAATGAAAAGATCCGGGCAAATATTTCGAGTGGAAAGTCATGTATCATATTTATCTGAACCGGACGCGCCGTGTGGTGTTCTTGATTCACCTCGCGGTGAGCTATTGGTCCTATATTATGGGCGATAGGTAGATAAATCAATGTATAGTAGCGTGAAAGCGACCGGAAGGATCAGAAAAACTGCCTGACAAGTGAATGCCCCAGTCGTTGGTAAGGGTTGGAGACAGGAGATTACGTCAATTAATGAGCAATAATCACCCCGGTTCCTGGATCCCTGACTTGGCAGACATAACACGGCCATTTGGTAATGGATTGCTGTGAGGGCATCAACACCAAAACGGTCCAAAATCGAATTTCAGAGTTCATATATCAGCATTTCACCGAAACATTTCCTACGAACGTAGTCTTTTAAACCTTACTGAGGGAGCGAGTACCCGAGGAAACTGTGGTAGCGGACCATACTTTACCTGCAATGTGTTGAAGTTGGTGTTGTATATAGTCACGCAATAAATGCGCGTAGCGCAGTGTGCTTAAGACGATAGAACTGGTATGGTATTAACAACGGGGATGAGTACCTACGGAGCCTGCATGCGCTCCTTATATACACGTATTTCAGTCTTTCTAGTACCTCCTAGAACATTCGGTAGGTATCTAGTACATGTATGCGAGTCATGCGATTGCTACAATATTCTAGTACATTCGATATTCCATACTGGGATTCAACACAATGAGCCGCATTTCTACATACGAGGCCGTATGATGCAGGGCGGTGGAATTTATGCTGGGTTTCGATTCAGCGAGCAAGAGATTCGGAAACTGTATGCGCTGCCCAGATATATGGGCTAGCACAATTTGCCAATCATGCATCGCCGTCTTTCAGCAGTTCTGGCTTCAAGTCTTGGTCGTCGGCCTTAGACCAAGGTATCGCGGTGATGCCTCGTACTGCGTCATTATTGTGGGCTGTGAAGGACACGTGATCGAGGGGAGGATTCTCTGGCTGCGCCGTAGCCTCTTTCCCCGAACAGTTCTCGGTGCTCTCTCCGCTTGATCACATCAAACCTCATGTTCAGAGCCCCGCCGAGCTTCTCTCGGTCTGCGCATGTCAACCGACCGATCGACCAGGACTCGGCTGCCGTAATGCGTCTGGTTTAAATACAGACCAATCATCGATGCTATATCCATATCCTTATAGCCCGATATGAGACTGTCTCATAGCTTTGCGGCTTACTTGTGCATAACAACTGGCGCGTTGGCTCGAGACTTCTGTACGGCGTCTCAGAAATGCTGGCCATCACACCAGGTTTGGTCCGGCTTCAACGCTTCGGTCGGCGGTCGTCTTGTTGCCCCTCGTCCTCCAGCCTGGCCTTGCCACGATCCCAACTATGACGAAGCAGCTTGTCAAATCGTCCAGGCCAACTGGAACAACTCATTTTGGCGCGCAAACCAAACTGGTGCTATGCAAGATCCGATTTGGGAGAGCCCAGGTTGCGGCATCAGCACGCCGCGGAATGTGAGCTGCGAACAAGGATTTGTGCCAACCTATGCAATCGCGGCAGAAAGTCCCCAGGATGTTTCAAAAGCCGTTAAATTTGCTGGAAAACATCGCCTCCGACTCGTAGTTAAGAATACCGGACACGATTAGTGAGTTTTCCTGACAAGGAATATACTCGTTCTGATTTCCTGCTCTAAGCCTCGGTCGATCTAGTGCGGAAGGGTCATTCAGCATTTGGACGCATCGATTGAAAGGAATAAATTTTACCGATTCGTTCGTCCCCGTTGGATGCTCGAAGAACGCGCGCGGCGTGTCTGCTGTAACACTCGGCGCTGCGGAACAGTGGAGAGGCGAGCAATACTCATCGGATAGACTGGATGTGATACTCATAGGACCGCAGATGTTTACCAGGCCGCTGACCAAAGGAACCTGACCATAGTCGGGGGTGCGGCAAATAGCGTTGGGGCGGCAGGAGGATGGGTTCAAGGGGGCGGCCATAGTCCTCTGGGGTCTTTGTACGGAATGGGCGTTGATAGTAAGTTTGAGACCTTTGGCGCCAGCACCATCCGTAACTCAGGTTTCACCAGACGTGCTTCAGTATGTAGTCGTGAAGGCTGATGGAGCAATTGTCACCGCCAACTCGTGCCAGAACAAGGATTTGTTTTGGGCATTACGAGGGGGTGGGGGAGGTACTTGGGGCGTAAGTCAAGTTCCTGTTCGAGACTTACGAGTATTTGATCAAAGGACTGAAGGTGACGCTGGACGTGACTTACAAGACGCATCCTGCTTTGGACCAAATTGTCGGCATGGGTATCACAATGAATTTTACCAGCTCACAGAAGTTCACAAGTATGGCCGAAAACTTTCTGGAATCGTTCCCGGACATGTCGGATCAAGGTACGCTCAAAGATATGCTAAACCGATGATGTGCTCTAATGTATCTGTAGGGATTCGTGGGTATGCCGTTTGGATAGCCCGAGTCACTTTCTCTATCGTCGTATTCCACCCAAATAGTCCTTCGGTCGAGCATACAAACCGAACATTGGCTCCAATCTGGAACTGGGTGGAAAACAACACGGACACACAAGCGTTCTCGTTCGGCAACGTTCACCCCACCTTCTTCGATATGTTCAAGTTTTGGATCGCCACAGACGTTAGTATTGGGATGCCGACCTGGATGGGAAGCCGCCTCGTATCCAGAAAAGCTATGAAAAGCCGGCCGAAAGATTTGGCGAAGCTGGTTTTGACGGACGGAAGATATATTGCTCCTAGTATGCTGTTGGGTATGTACACTACTTTTGTCCTTTTCCCGACTATGATCGGCTGAACTGTGGAGATAGTGGGAGGTGGGGCGATTAGTAAAGCGGATCCAGACTCGACTGGTCTGAACCCCCGATGGAGAGATGACGCGTTGATTAGCTGGAACTTTGGTAACAATTGGGAAGAGAATACGCCGATCGAGACAATCGAAAATATTAAGCGGATGACTACGAATTTTACTCAAGCGCTTGGAGAACTGGCTGGACTCGATCACGCAGGTTATTTCAACGAGGCAGACCCGTGAGTAGTGCTTCATCGGGGGCCTTGAAACTAACTCAAACACAATCCGATAAATATAGACAAGAACCTCGATGGAAGAAAGCTTTCTTCGGACAACACTATGATCGTCTATTGAAAATTAAAAACAAGGTCGATCCCACAGGACTTTTCACGTGCAATCGATGTGTGGGATACGAGTCTTGATTGACAGGTATTCTTTTCAGTAGTACCAAGTAAAAGGCCGAATCCTATGTGTTTATATTCACTCACAATGTCAATTTCACGTCACCCAACCTGAACTTCACCTACCATATGTGGAAGTCCGTTTCCACGTGAAATTTGTATACAGAGCTCGGGACTAAGATATCTAACGTTTCTAACAATCCTACCCCGTGAAATCCGAAAGCTGCGAGAGCATTGCGATGCAAGACTAGGTATTGGTCTGCCATGGGTCGGGCCAGCCCGGGTCCCTTGTCAACCAAGGAGGACCTCGGGCGTGACTCGAGTGTGAGGGGCTAAACCGTTATCTAAAGTCACATGAGCACTTGATAAGGACTCGGAGAGATGAGGAGCATCGTGTTAGGCAGGCCGAGGGAGGATTCACAGTCTGCTTTCACGACAATGCTCTCGGCATTTTTCGGGCGTAGGAAAAAGCATAAATACTGGGGTGATGAATGAAAAGAAGAGTTGGTACACTACATAGCTATGGCACGTCTTGTATCATTTTCATCCAGTTCAACCCATGCATACACCTGTATAGGATGTCATGGACCATTCTCCTTGCGTTTATCGGGTTCTTGGGACAAACGTCTACTTTCGACGTCGGTACTCCGTCTGACCCCTCGGTCGTACAGTCTTGAAATTGGTGAAACCGCCTTCAACTCGCGGAGAGATGGTATACCGCGAGAAAGTCCTCGTCAATACGGTAGGTTTTAGTCAACTCATCGGCAGACCAGCTGAGCTAATGCTGCGTTGGATTAGACCGCGCACTTGGTCCAAAGACCTCGGTTACCGAGTTTCACTCGCCACGGGAGATGGGTCGAAAGCCGTCAGGAGATTGGGAGATCCCGGTGTGAGTCAGAGGCATTCGATAAATAAATGCAGACCAACAGGCTCTTTGACAGGTATACCAAAGCAGAGCTGGAACAGGTTAATGTGACTCATCGGGAACCAGACTGTGTGGGTGACCGAATTGCGCTGAAGTTGGTAAGGCTTTGTCGGTACGCAGCAGTTATATATAATTGTTTTGATCTGCTCTAAATCGAACGCTATAGTTGGGGCTTTGATATGTTGTCAGGATATAAAAGCAAGCCAATTCCAGCTGGCTCGGATATGACTGTGGCTGAGCTTAGAGCCGAGGGGTATGCGATGACAGAGTCTCAGTGGTTGACGGTAAGCACTTGCGTATCAGTGCGAAGGGAAGAAGGCCTCATATCGTACAGAGGATAGTATTCCTAGAGACCATCGCTGGAGTCCCTGGTATGGTCGCAGCAACAGTGCGACATTTAAGAAGTCTTCGGTTGATGGTAGGCTTAAAGACATATTATCGCTATGAATGTATAGTTCTGAATCATTGCAGCGCAGAGACGCTGGATGGATTCACACGTTATTGGAAGAGGCCGAAAACGAACGAATGCACCTGATGACATTTATGAGCTTAAAGGTGCGAGAAGTGTCTGAGATACTATACGAGCCAAGCTGACCCATCCGATTGAAGAAACCTTCCGTCTGGTTTAGGGCGTTAATTCTCGGAGCGCAAGGAGTGTTTTACAACGCATTTTTCCTTGGCTATTTGATTTCGCCCAAGTCTGCGCACCGTTTTGTGGGTTTTTTGGAGGAAGAAGCTGTGGCGACCTAGTGAGTCTCATATTTGATGGCGGGATACCAGCAAAGCATTAATTCGCAGATGTACCAGTACCAAATGTATTGCTGAAATTGAAGGAGGCCGTCTACCCGAGTGGAAGACCAAGGCGGCGCCAAGAGTTGCGGTGGATTATTGGCGACTGCCTCAAAATGCAACTCTGCTTGACGTGGTCAAAGCTGTGCGAGCTGACGAATCGAGCCACCGGTTCGTGAATCACAGTCTTGCCAATTTGAAGCAGACTGAAGATCTGAATCCATTTGCAATCCGCGAGCCTGAAATGAGGATAAAGGGCACGCGTCCAGAGTAAGTGTTTTTTTCTGTAAAAAAGGTGCAGCAAAAGGTAATCAACTTTGTAGGTTCAGTCGTGCGGAATCGGCCAAGTTCGTCCGTGAAACCAAAAACATGGTGGGATGGGACGACTTGTAAACCAATAAGGTGCTAGTTGTTGTTGTAAATATTTGAGACGATATTACGATACTTGTATATTGAATTCGAAGAGTAAAACTCGAAGCGCATGTCTGCGTCTAGTGGAAGCAGACTAGTGACAGATCTGCGGAGGGGGCCAAATATTTGGACGACGATCGAGGTGGCTGTGCTGAAAACTGGGCTGTGATCGACGACCACATGAGCGTGCCGGGGCAGTCCGGATGAGCGCGATATTCCGGTTTGTATGCACCCCCATCATCACTAGCACCGGACTACGGCTTCACCACTCGGTCTGGCTATCTGCAAGCCACAGACTACACCGCTCTTTTGGAACCTCTGCACATCTTGGTGGGCATCCTCAATCATCCAAACTCGCCCGCACTAATATACTGTATCAAGCCCAGCCTCTCCAACAAATTCAAACGCATCCCGAATCTACCCACCCCAAGCCCTCTTGCATTCCCATCTCCAGTCCATCTTCTTTGCCATCCGTACCGCCGCGTATTTCAAGGCCGCGGCGGACGGCCTTTGTACAACCACCAGCGGTCGCAGCTGAAACGGGAACGATCAAATTCGCACCACTCGAGCTCCCAGATGATTTCGATGATCGGGTCTCTCCAGTTTCCTTCTCACCCTCATACGACGACCTCTCAAACGAGCAAAAACAAATTCTTCACAAAGTTCGCGAAGGCGAGAGTATATTTTTTACTGGTTCTGCAGGTGAGTGGTTTCATCTATTCTGTCGCATGTTGCGCCCAATTAAATCGCTTCTAAGGGACCGGTAAGTCTGTTCTGCTTCGAGCGATCATCAAGGACCTTGGTGGCCCATCGGCCTCTGTAGTCGTCACTGGCAGCACTGGAATTGCGGCCATCAACATTGGGGGGCAAACCTTGCACTCGTGGGCAGGTGAGTGAAAATGATCGTGCCAGTTGCGAGGTCTAAGAGTGTACCCAGGAGTTGGACTTGGTAACAAGCCCAGTAGGCAATTGATAAATCGGGCAAAATATGCGACCAACGTCCGGCAACGCTGGATGTCGGTGAAAACGTTGATAATAGATGAAAGTATGTTGCACATTGTTCTAAGAATGGGTGATTCACCTTTATCGCATGCAGTTTCCATGGTATCCAGTCGATGGTTTGACGTCTTGGAGGAAATCGCTCGCGTCATTCGAAACATAAACAAACCATTCGGCGGGATACAAGTGAGTAGATATTATTATTCTAGAAAAAAACACACTAAACGAGGGTTTACTAAGCTAGTTGTATGTGGAGACTTTTTCCAGTTACCGCCCGTAGCAGAGCGACCCGATGATCCCACAATGTTTGCTTTCAATGCCTGGAAGTGGGATCGATGCGTCAAGACCAAAGTCAAACTTACACAGGTTTTCCGCCAAAAGGACCCCAGTGAGTGGAAATCACGCAGTTAAAGTTGAAACTGAGCTAATACCATGATAGGATTAATCGGCATGCTCAATGATATGAGGATTGGACAAGTTTCGGACGAGTCTGCGGCACTCATCCGTAGTCTCGGAAGACAGGTCCAGTATGAAGACGGGATTGTACCAACAGAAATCGTTCCTCTTCGCTGGATGGCAGAAGACTCGAATAGGCGGCATTTAAGACGCTTACCAGGGGAGCTCATCGAGTTTGAGTCCATCGATCGCACTTATCGAGACGAGTCGAAACGGAAGATCGGACCAGCTCAAGCGGAAGCGATATTCAAGCAGATGGTTGCTCCTTCGATTGTGCAATTAAAGGCTAGTATATCCTATTGAAACTTTTCGACGCTAGCTAAAGTTCTCTACAGGTGGACGCTCAGGTCATGAGTATTCGGGTGGGCGCTATCCGTTAATATGATCACTCTTGCCAACTAATTATCTGGTACAGAACAACAGGGACGAGAGTATTGTGAACGGGTCTGTAGGTCGTGTCATTGATTTCATCACCCCTCAACAGGCCCGAGCCAAAGAAATTGCAATCATCAGTCGCTTTAATCGCAAGCCAAAATCAAAGACCGACGAGGCTAACAAGCCGAAACCAAAGCGTAAATCACCGCAGGAAAGCAAAAGAGAGAGAGAAGAGAGAGAAGTCTATGAACTTACCCGATGGCCGTTGGTTCAATACGAAAATGGCATCGAGGCGTTGATGGGCCCGGTGGAATTCACTTCGGAGACCCCTGGAGGCGACAAACAAGCTGTGCGATATCAGGTATCTCGAAGGCTTAATACCAAGCGGTTATTTCTGAACAGTGAATTCAGGTTCCACTCATATTAGCCTGGGCCTTGACGGTATGTTATATGGTACTCGTCGCAACGTCATGGAATTTTTATAATCACGCAGGTTCACAAATCGCAAGGGCAGACATTGAGCAGGGTTAAGGTCGACCTCCGGAGAACATTTGAAAAGGGGCAAGGTACGTTTCCTGCAAAGACCGCACCATTTGGTACTCAGAGGATCCCCAAGCTTACGTCGCGCTTTCTCGATGCACGTCACTTGAAGGGTTGGAGGTACGAAACTTTACAAAAGACGTGGTCTTTGCCCACCCCAGGTGAGATATACGGTCCATGCATAATCAATCGAGACGGAGAGCTGATAGACGAACAAAGAGTACAGGCATGGTCTCGGAATCTGATAACATTCCCTGTCGAGCCGGAAACTATGGGTTGGTGAGTGGCTATCACGGCAAGGAGAGGATCGGCCACCCTCCTGCCCATACACGCGAACCTTGAACCGTATCTTGTATCCATGGTAATAGAACTTATCATTCACTTTACACGCGTGGCAACATAAATCAACGTGACCTGACTGGTGGCAGTGGCAGTGCTGTCTTTTTTGCTCTCACCCACGACCCCTAGCGTATAAGTCACACTCGAACCACCCATTTACCTTGAGCTTAGGCAACATTGTTTCTTTCCGAATGTCCAGTGATCCATGGTGCGCCATTTATACCTCGAGCACTGGTTCGTTGGTATCTTTGTCCACTGATAAGATACAACGCACGGTAAGGGTCACCATGGTGTGACACCTATGAGAAACTCACGATTGTCTCTGCTTCGTTAAATACAGTTGATAGAATACCCCGACTCTGAAACAGCTTGGTTTCATTCCCCTGAAGATGGCTGGAAGTGGATTCGAGAGAAGGAGGTCTGTCGGCTAACCGGTCCGGGCAAGCAAAGGCCAGAATCTCCTAGAAAAAGTACATTCCCTGTCATGGAAAAACTGCCACTCTAATAAACTGTCTACAGACCGGATAGCTGCGAGGAGTCCCTATATGCCTAGTAGCCCCGCATCTCCCAAGTCAACCCGGCCCTTTAGGCGTGAACCGGTGCTCCAAGCATTGGGACGTACTGGATCGAATTCATCCGATCTCCAAATTCCTGGAGCATTTCCCCAAGAGTGTCGCGCGGCTGCTCTGGACGAAGATTTTGTTTCCAATTTCGGGTCTGAGGATCGGTGGGATTCGCTGCACGAAGCATGCACTACAGACACATCTTTTACCCTCTCCGACCAATCCATTACAAACAATCCCCCGAATGGCCATGCCCTTAAAGATATAATGGATAACGAATCAACAAGCTCGTATGAATCGGATTATCCTATAGAGAGTTTGCCACTAGAAGAGTTGGCCTTTTACGACGATCTACCTGAAGCGCCTTCTTCATCGCCAATCCGCTCTCAGGAATCTCCATGTCGCTCGCCAGTAATAAAACAGGCTAGAAATTCCCTTGAAACTCCGGAAGAGTTCCGAGTCTCCGCAAGTGGCTCAACGTCAAATAGTGTTCTGAATCTCGAGATACCTGAGTTAGAAAAGATCCAGCTCAGTACCGAGCAAAAGGAGATTTTGCGGAGAGTTTTGGACGGGGAGAGTCTATTTTTCACTGGATCTGCAGGTAGGCTCTGGAACCTTGGCCGCCCTAGAGAATAGTCAAGTGACACAAGGGCATTTTTCACCTCAAGGGACTGGCAAATCGATACTCTTGCAAGAAATTATTCTTGCGTTGCGGAAGAGGTTAAATTATGGTATAGAGATTACGGCGAGTACAGGGGTGGCAGCCTTGAATATCGGCGGCCGAACGCTGCACTCATTTGCTGGCGAGTACTTGTCATATCCGTTAAATTCTCTATTGACAAGGAGATCTCTAGGAGTTGGTCTCGGAAAGCAAAGCCTACCGGTTTTGATAAAGAGGATCCAGAAGAACGACGCTGTTAGAGATCGATGGCTTAACACAAGAGTTTTAATCGTAGATGAAGGCAAGGTGTTTCTCACTGACGTACAGGTCTCACGTTACCTGACCCCCGGATGTTTAGTCTCCATGATTGACGGTAAATGGTTTGATACCTTAGAGGCTATTGCAAGGGCAGTTCGAGGAGATCAAAACCCATTCGGAGGCATACAGGTAATGGTTTGGTTAACCTCATCCATCGTTCTAGATGTTTTGCTTATGCTTAATAGCTAGTCCTATGTGGTGATTTCTTTCAACTGCCCCCCGTTGACGAGCATCAAAATGTCTTCACATCCACCAAAACTGCTCAATTTGCCTTTGAAGCGAGGTCCTGGAACTCGTGTGTGCCGGCTGTCGTTACACTCACCCAAGTGTTTCGTCAAAGGGAGCCGAGTGAGCGCCATTCCTTAAAGCTCGGCGGATGTTCCTGCTTGCTTAAACACAGGAAGAGCTTATCCAGATGCTTAACGAAATGAGGTTGGGCCGTGTTTCAACGGAGACATACGAGCTATTTGCGGGGCTTTCCAGGCGTCTCATTTACGAGGATAATATCGAACCGACTGAGCTATTTCCACGGCGGTGGTCTGCCGATAGGTCGAATCAGCAGCACTTGGATATCATTCAGAGCGAACTTGTTACTTTTCCTGGAACTGATACTTACTCGTTCGATGAAAACAACGAAAGAATAACACCCGGGCGGGGGCGAGCTCTTCTTGACAAACTCGTGACGTCCTTTGTTGAATTGAAGGCAAGCACTTGCTAAGGACACGCTGGTACACAGCTCAAAGCTATTTAATAATTTAGATCGGCGCGCAAGTGATGTGTATCAGGGTAAGGGTCTTATTTCACTCGTCTATTTTCTAAAGTCAAGCTATAGAACCTCGGAGGACCTGCTCGCCTCGTCAATGGATCCGTTGGCAAAGTGGTTGACTTCATGAGCCCGACGGACGCACGCAACTCTCAAAAGTATTTGAGCGGTGAATCAACTCGAGCCAATCCGTACACCTCGATAGCTAGCGACATGGAGCCCGACCGGACACTGGTTCCTGGCAAAGAAGGTTACAAGCCTTCCGACCCTGTTTACGAGGCGACGAAATGGCCAGTAGTCGAATACGTTGACGGCCACCGAATTCTGATGGGCCCAATTAAATTCACGTCGGAGAGAATCACAGATGGTGAAGTACAGGCCACACGCCTTCAGGTAGATTGAGGTTTCATAGGGACGCGCATATACTGAAGGATCACCACACTGCCTAGATCCCGCTGATACTAGCGTGGGCATTGACGGTCAGAATGATTTCCCAATGGTTGCTACTCTTTGCGTATCTAATCCAGCCTTTAGATTCATAAATCACAGGGCCAGACACTGGGCCGGGTCAAGGTTGATTTGCGTGGTACGTTTGAGTATGGACAAGGTAAGATAGCTTTCCGATAAGCAACCTTTGAAACCCTTTTTGAACAATACTATTAGCGTATGTGGCTGTATCCCGGTGTACATCACTTGAGGGGTTAGAGGTTCACAATTTCAGTGCCCGAGCTGTCATGGTAGACCCCAAGTACGTCAAGTCATTATAGAAGCTAGTTTTGGCTCATAGAATTCGACTAGGGTCTTAGAATGGTCGGGCTTTCTAGATGATTTCGAAGGTAGTTCACAGCTGACCAGTAGTCAAGAGCTTCCAAGGCTGGAGCCGAACCGCTCCTCGAGGAGATTCAGCAGTCGATCAGCGAGTCGAATCGATCGTAGCTACTATGTCAAGCATGATAGCGAAAGTGAAGATGATGAAGAAAGCATTGCCGTGCGAATGTACCATTCACCTTAGAGCAAATTTGGTGCTGAATATGTTTGCATTCATTGCCAACACCACTGTATCTGAATCTCACGATCCGATTGACGCTCTTGTTCATTGAACAGATAGACATCCTTGATTATCAAAGAGCCATATTACCCCTCTGAATGCGCGTGAGGCCGGCATATATTAAGCTCCAGAGCAACGAAGCCTGTCGCTTCAGGTGAATACACGACTACACAAACAGAATGAATGCTTATTATATGTATGCATGAGCCAAAACTGGTAGCTACATTACTTCTTCACGTCCAAAACGAGAGGCAGGGCTATAGCTATAGCTACAAGCACCCGCCTATGGAGTCTAGTTGCCCCTAATTCTACACAATCTTATTATTCTCATATATGTCTTGTTCGCTCTCCTGGACCACTGTTACGGCAACTTCTGTTACTGGGCCGCTCAACGCAAACTTCGAGTTGAGACCGGCCGTTGATTCAGTAAAATCCTTGTCCTCGCTCGAGTCATATGCCACACCAGTCGACCCTACAGAGCCAGATACCGGAGAAGAAGCGTTCGTGTTGGTGAATGGATCGTCGTCTGGGTCCTCGGAGCCCTGAGACCGGTATTGAGCGCTTCGGTCATACGTTGAAGCAGGAACAAGCGCGTCATAGGTTGACGCCTCGAAAGACGGCAGCTCGGTATCGAAGGGGGAATTGGCTCGAGCAATCGGTTCCTCTGACATGTCAATCGCCTTTGACTCGATCTTGAGAGCCGGGGAGTTTTGGGCGGAGCCGATCCGTTCGCGAACTTTGTCAATCACCGCGTTTGGAATAGCGGCTCGCCGACGGTAAAAGAGGAGATATGCGTTGGCGTTCTGAACGCGAGTCAACCCTACAAACACGTGCTAAAACGAATTTGATAGCTCACCACCGAGTCTTCAGCAGATGACTTGCTGACGTAACTGTCGTCGAAATGATACCACTCGCCGTCGGACGGGTTCTTTGCGTACGCTCGATAGTGTCCACCTCCAAGCCCACCCATATGTTCGTCAACCGCAAACAAGTCGTAAACGTATTCGCCCTCCTTGACGTCTTCTCCGTCGGCTCCGAGCGCCCCCACACGTCGCCCTAGGTCCAGACCCTCGATCGGGAAATCCACGAGCGCGTCGATCTTGTCTCGCATGGCCCGTGCATTTGAAAAACGCTTGAGATGAACAACGAGGATATCAGGTACGGACCAGAGCTCAAACTTTTTCGTCGCCTGCTGATGTTTCTTGCATCGCGGGCAGTACCATAGATCATCCTCGCCAAGCTGTTCCTCTTTTGTAAACTCGTCTAGGCAGTCTTCAATGTCGACCGCTTGCTTGCCTGAGCGAGATTTGGTCTGTGCTGCACGAACTGCCTCGACTTCGGGATGGACAAAATTATCCCATCGGTCAAACAGGTTATCCTCCGAGGAAAAGAAGTGGTCGGCAAAAGTCGGCTGCCAATGACACACTAGTGCGTCCGTAGCCTTGACCAACGGCCTGGCTGGGATTGATCTGGAATGGCTCGAACTAGCAGCCTGGTCGTCTTCTCCTTCACTTTCCACGTCCTCGACTCTGGGTTCACGGGATGCCCAGTCCACGAACCGGTTGATGGAGGGGTTGAGGTTGAACCCGGTTTCCATCGCCGTCGCCATTCCCGAGTTGTAGATCTTGAGGTCGAATAGCTCCTCCTGCGGGCCAAGAACCTCGTAGGGATCTTCCTCGCCATCCGCGTCTTGCGAGGGCTGAACAGACTCGGAGCTGACGGTGGGAGCGATTTCGGAGGTAACGGTGGGCGCAACGTCGGATGCGAGGGTCTCGCCAGCTTCCGAATGAGGCGTATCGGCCATTTCGACGTCGGTTGATGTGGATGCCGGAACGATGGCGACGTTGGGTTCGTCGTCACCCCCTTGATCGACGCGAATTTCCGTCACGCTCTCCGCTGTTTCCTCCTGCCCAGCAGGATCGATCGTCGTAACGACCTCGTCTAGCTCGAGCTCGGGCTCAGCGTCCGGCTGGAGAATGTTCCTTGCGCCCCGGTATTTCCACAGATCTGCCTTTAGCTTTGTCCACCTCTGAACGCGATCGACTACGGCTCGGTAAATTGCCCGGCGAGAGCAAGCTTCAGCAGGGGAAAGGACCACCAAAAATGGAACGCCAAACGGCGTCCGCTGGTTCACGGCCGTATTGAATACAGGGAGGATGAATGGTGCGTCGAGGTTGGGTTTAGGGGCGGTAAGTTTGGAAAACCTGTTGTAGTGCGTTGGGATGGGCAAGGCAGCGGATCCGAGCGGCACAGGGAGCTCGAACACAATCAGGACGTCCTTTTCCGCTAGATCCGTTAGATTCATATAGTCATCATAATATTTGTAAAATTTATGCGACCAGACTTCAGCAGCGAGAAGCTACAAGTTTATGAGCAGCAGGCCATTGGATGGATTAGGCGACTCACATTTTCCGGTTCTACACCAAACCACCGGCCGAAAATCTTTTTGAGATAGCCGTAGCTCGAATCCTTTGGTACCTCGATCTGAACCGCCAGTGCTGGTTTGTGGGTATCCCAGGGTACGTAATGGACCGTATGCCGCCAGGTTTTGGTGATCGGGAGAGGGAGTGTAAGGTACATGAATGGATCGAATGTAATAGAGACCTATGGATGGATTAGCCGAGGTCCCGTTTCGAGTCGACCAACATACCTTGGCGCATTCCGGGCACACTAGTGTGCTCTTGTACATCCCCTGGAATAAATCGACGATTATACTGTCATTTCGTTTCTTGTATCCCTCCCAAGTCTCTGTAGCGAGTCTGGCCTCGACCTCTCGGCCACCACCCTCTTCCGGCCACTCTGGTTTCTCAACATAGGGCTTCTTTAAGACTCGATTCAAGTCTTCGTGAAGACCGTCGAGCAAGAATCCAAGAAACTCTTGGGTATCGTGTTGCTGGTATCCCGAAAACGCAGGCGCGAACCGGCCGAGAGTCTGTTTGAATTCGCGGGGGGCGTAGGACGAACTAGACGATCCCCCGCCAAATCCCCATGCAGAATAGCCTCGTTCCTGTTTTGGGGGAGGGGCAGTGCCGGACCCGGGGTAGAGATGGTGCAAAAGGGCGCCAAACGCGTTGGCAATTTGGCCTTGCATTCCGAGAGGATTATCGGGGTTTAACTCGTGCCGATAGAGACCAGAGAGGAAATATTCGTCTAGTTCGGGTATATGGGCTAGGCACTGGAGGGCAGAGTTCATGAAGCAAGTGTTGCCGCTGGAATTGATTAGCTGCGCGTTTGAAGGGATCCAAGACCAGGACTCACAGGTTCTGCAATCCCATCGTCCCGCGCTGTATGGCTGGCACTGGGCTCTTTCCCCTAAATGACAGTCCCGAGAATGCGCTTTTTCGGGGAGGCTGAAGCGTATCCGGGCTCCGAGTGACGTTTGAAGCATGTCGGTTCTGCATGTTGCCAATCCAGTCGTTATTACGGGGAAAGAGGGGTTCGTCGATGTCGGCGTCGGCATCTGTATCTGTGGCGAGGGTAACAGCATCGGCGTCGAGCGGCCACTGGCCCGAAACTTGGGTCTCGACCACAAGGATATCGCTGATTTTGGCGAATTGGCTGATGGGAGTTTTCGAGTCGGGTGGGATGGGGACCAGCGTGCCACGTTCAATGTCCGAGGCGCGGACGCCATTAACGGTGGTAGTCTGGGATGGAATGTTCCAGACGCGGTACGGTTGGTCGGTAGGGATTTGGAGAGAGGTTGCTGCTCGGGCAGCAAGCACAGAGAGATGCAAGAGGGAGGAGATGTCGACGCGAGAGGAGGGGACCGGGCTCGAGGCATTGTGGGTGAGGAGAGGATAGGCGCGAAAGACGGGCGGGTAGACTTCGATGCGTAGCTCGGTTTGGGTAAAGGGAATGACCTCGCGGGGGAGAGATGTGGCGGGCTTGCCGTACCTGGAGGCGCGTCAGCTTGCGAACGACTCGGACAACGAGGACGGACCATTCCGTGAATTTTTGCCACGCTGCCTCGGGGACAAGCGCATAGTCCTCGCCCAACGCGAGGTCAGGGAGGAGCTCCAGAGTGCCGGGATGGATAATCGACGAGTTGTCGACAGGGCCGATGGTCTGTTCGTTGGGCCCGGGTAAGCCTTCCCCGCCGCCGATGATGGCGGCCTCCCACAGCCGCATCCACCGCCGGTCAACGACATACCAGATTGCGCCAATCTCCAGCGGCATCTTCTCCAGATTCTTGATCATCTGAAACCGCTCCTGGGCCGTCAGAGATCCATCCGGCGTCGGCTCATCCAGCGCAGCCATCGGTGTGAGCCCAATATCCGCCTCATTTCCCTCGTCCTGGAGCTGCATGTAGTTGTCGATGTCGTCGTCGCGGTGGCCGCCGGCTCCAATGTCCTCCTCGACGACCTCCGAGTTGGCCCGTTTGGGCGACATGCTGCCGGATGCTGCGGTGTCGCTGCGGGCACGCTTGAGGCTGGGCAGTTGGGGCGATCCAGGGCTGGCCTCGACCATCGGTGTCGCTGTCGGTGACGCGTCGCGCTGTCGGGGATGGGTCCACACGTCTGTCCATCCATCACGGGTCGACAAGGGCCAGCTCATGTCAGCATTACATCATCCGCGCTTGTCTATTGCATTCAACTCTCGACATCTACATCAATCGCAAGCCGAGAACCAAGACATGGCTATCCAACACAACACTCTTTGTCCGACCACCCTAGGCACTAAGTTCATAGGCAAACGCAGTAGCAAGCTTGGCAAACTCCTGTATGGATGCAACTAATAAGCATCACGGCTTCATTCTACATGCTAGCACTAACCAGCGAGTGCGCCCAGGAAAAGCCGGTGACCGACGTGGTATCGCGAGTACTGTGGATATTTGGGTTGTCGTTTCCAAACGTGGCTACAGATACATCAGCTTGAATTTCGGTCTCGAGCAAATGCCGGTGACTTACTCTCAAAGGGGAATCCGGCTGGGTATCCCTGCTTGTTCCAGCTGGCGTGATCCGAGCAGCTGTATCCACACTGGTTCGTATGTGAGTAATCCATTCAATGATTCAATGAAGAACTCGGCCAACTCACCGTCGTCGTAACGGCTGGGATCTTGCAGTACGTGGATACCAAAGTCTTCAAGTACGAGGTCAGGCCCGAATCAGTGTTATCCGTAATGAGAGCGATGGATTCCGTCGTCCCAGGTTTCCAGCTATGGCCTGGTGTTAAGTATGTGACCAGGAATCTAACCCGCTTTAGGTACTTACTAGCCGGTCATATCAAGGTTCAAGTACGCATAGACGCTCTTGCCCGATGACTTGTAATTCGCCGCAATCGCCTGGCTTCCCAACAAACCTCCTTCTTCGCCAGAGTAGAAATGAAACTCGAGCGTACGGGTAGGCTTGAATCCAGAGGCGACGATAGCGCGGAAAACCTCGATAAGATTAACGGTCCCAGTGCCGTCGTCATCGGCACCCGGCGCGCGCCCGCTTGTAGGTGAATTAAGGTTGATGCTATCTTCGTGCGCACCGAGGATAACGGACGAGGTGGATGTACCAGCGATTTTGGCAATGATCGACTGCTGGGTCCACGAATGTGAGAACTTGGTGATTGTCACGCCAGTCTTGCCGTTTGCGATCTATATTGTGGTAAGTAATTGCTATTTTCCTTAGGGCTCAAACGACGTACAGACGTGAGAGTGTTGTAGATCGAATTACTTGCACTTAGACCGGTGCTCGCCTTGTAGTAGCGATTATTGAACGCAGTCAAAGTAGACAGGTACGAGTTCATGTTCGTAGTTGATAATGTGCCGATGATCGCGTTAACCTGGGTAGCGTGAGATGGAGCAGGGACTAATCGCTTCGGTTAGTGCGTAATATTATCGGTGATTATAAAAGCATACATGTCGCTCGTTCAACTACCGCTCGAACGTTCTTGGCTTTCATTTCCTCTTCGATGTGATAGGTTTCAGTCAAGTCAAACTGAACATGCGTTAGGCTAAGTAGGATTGGTCCTAGGATGTATGCAACTCACAAACATCTTCTTTTGCTTGCGCAAGTCTAGCTTCTCTTGCTCGGTAGCCCAAAATGGCGCAACATCGTCGCTAATCTGTATGAGACGTAATCCCTTTGCTACATTGTTGCCGAATTCAGAGACAGGAACGGCAAAAACGCCCGCAGATGCAAAGGCGGAGCCAAGGGTGAGCAAGCTGGTAAGCTTCATTTCGTCGGTGTCAAAACAGCTGGTGAGTTCGGCTGAATATAATCTACTCTTATAGCGCACAGCGAGAAAATCACCCTGGAATCTGCACATGGTCGAGACGCGGCTGCCACATTGTGACTAAACCATGACTCCTGCGGCTAGGGTTCATCCGACTTGTGGAACCTGCCTCTTGAGCACGCTTACAGGCGTATGAAATAGCGACGCGCGCGGACTCGGCCATGTTCTCTCCAATCGGAGGAATGATTGACCGTTGGAGAACTATGTTCGCCATACGCTCGTTGTCGATCCGCATGACGCTGTCCGTTTCTTTTGTCTTGGCACTTGGCATCACGTGGTTTATCTTGTGGAGACGCCTCCACTCGGACTTCTTTTGTATTCTGCATGCTGCATAGCGCTTCCCGGGACCAATCGAATACTAGAACCATTGGTTCCTCCTATGACAAAACGCAGTTTGCCGAGCTACTGTCGGGGTCTATTGTTCGCCCGTCTTTTGCCAGAGCGAAACTCTGCTTGCACGGGAACAGTCTCGGGCTGTTGATTGTGTACAGATCAAATATGAGCCTGTTCAACACCATGTCTTCGTCCTGCACTCAGTCATGGTTTGCCACTACATCAGAAGCTACGATTAATCTGTTCTTGCTCATTCAAGGAAGGAAGAAGACCAGGGGGCTCGGGGCACCGGTATTGTCTGATCCGATTATTTGGTGTGTCGTCAGAAAAGCGCCGATTTCGGCCGCAGCCAGTTGCAGCCAGCTGAAACCACTAGATTTGCCAAAACCGGGCAAAATCTTGGGCCGGTGCTACAGCCGGTTAGCAAAAGGGCAGCGGTTGCACGTGCAACTCTACCGGATCGCCGGTGCAACGGTTGCAGCTGGTTGTAGCATATGGTTTAGTATTAAACACGATACATTGTAACCCCATTTACTCCCTTTCACTTCCAACTAGTCCATTGCAATCACGAAACAATTTTATTGCAAGAATTGTAATGTACATTTTTCAAACTAGTCAACAAGAATTTGTAACCCAATACCGAGTGCTCCGGGACTGCTCCATTAGCTTTCAGAACAAACTACTCGAAACGGCTTGAATTCGAGTGCTAGAAACTGGACCGTGGGATGTAGTACGTGCATATAGCTTCCTTTTTTCTACGATACAACTTGTATGAATCCCGTGTCACACTATTTGAATGAATATATCGCTCACCATACACCGGGATACTCTTCTCTAGCCGCCGGTTTGGTCATCAAACTCGTAGTGCTCGCTGTTGGCTTTTAAATGATTTAGTAAGTTTGCTCTAGGGCTAGTCATAGAAACACTTACGGGTAAACCCATGGTCGGCCAGACCAGCAAACCACAAGTTCCACTCGGATCGTGTAGGTCCCGACAAAATGTGAGATTGTATCAAATAGATATAAGGCTGGTGGAAATATGGCTTACAACGTCAAGCGCGGATTCGGGGTAATTGTTGTGCAACACGAGGCATCGTGTTCTAACATCAGCCTCTTCACAGTGCTCCCTATTGAGTAGTTAGCATGCGTCACAAGTAGCACGCGCGATACTAAATCTACTCGCCGCAATAAACTGATAAGTGCCAATGGCGTGTAATTAGCAACCGGCTACACCACACATACACTGCCTGACAAAGTTAAACCTGAAGAAAGCTAGGGGTTAGCATAATCTAGCTCGTAAACGCACTAGAGCGATGCGAGTACAAGAAAGAAGCTATCACGGTAGCTGACGGCTAGTTGGGGGATTGGGGTAGGGTGTGCGTGGTGGTTGAGGTGAAGATCGATGCCATCGCTCACACGGGATTTGTAGGCCGAGCCCGGTCCGAAATCCGAACACCTGACCGGATCACCAGTTGCAAGCCTCCTCAAAGGCTAGCTACCGGCCCTAAGCAGCCCACAGAGTGTATCCCCCAACTTTTGGAGGGATTCCGTTCAATTTTATAGCTTCAAGTGCATGATTAACAGTCCTCAACACGCCTTACATGCTTTTCATAGCTCGAGAACGCATATATTGACTATTCCAAACTGGGACGTTGCTTCAGCCGGATACAGCCGACCGGTCCGGTGCTAACTTAAAATCTTGCCAAAACCGTGTACATCCCAAATCCGGCTGCAGCCACGGTATCTTTTTTCTGACGGTTGCTGTGCTTTATCATCGTACCGATGATGATCTAGAATGTTTACCAGTTGCTGGTCGGCTGCGTAAACTTCACCGACTCAAAATCTCGATACATGCACCTATTTTGTGCATAGGCGGACAAGCAGTACTAGCCGATTTTTGAGCTCCTAAAAGGTTACACTCCACGAGGACCTGACATGTATATTTCTAAGCGGCAAGACTGAATTTGCCTTTACTGGGTCCGCTCAAAGACAATTCGACGCACAGGAAGTCGTAGGGAGGGATTATTTAAAGATATTTAAATAATCGTCGGCGATCTGGTCCAGAATCCCCGAAATCTTTGCCGTTCTGGCCTATTATTGATGAGTCATCCAGATTCCGGTATATGAACAGAAATATGTGAACGCAAAGCATTCCATTCGATTAAAAGGGCTTACCTAATTACCCAGAGGCTCTCAACTGGCCCAAGTCAACTTGTACTCGACCTCCACCATCCGTACGCCACCAACTAGCCACAACCTCTCTCTTGCTCCACGCAACTCAAGCTCACTCGTAAGCTTGATTATAACGCACTACAAATGCAGAAGCAACCCACATGAGGGAGAATAATGAGTGAGACAAAGTCCTGTGAGTGAGTACTGGCAGTGCTGAACTATGTTGAGACGTTAAAGCTAACTTTCAGAAATATCGGAATACATACGCTACAGTACTAGGCCTACCTAAAGTTTGGAATCACGTGGTTTCCCTCCTGTCCGATCGACCGTGAATGCGCTCCTCCGAGCCCAACGCTTCGACTATTGGTCCAAGTTCTGTTATTGGTGCTATCTATAACATCGGTCATGCATTATAGGCGTACTATCGAAGCATGCAGGCTTTTGTATAGTTGTGAATATGGCGTACTTGCTAACTCAATACTGATTCGTTTCTTTGATTGTAAGAAAGCTGTAAGCCGCTCCCACTGTTGTCTGCCAGTCGGAATAGATTCTTATCTGAGTCAGAAATATACTGGAACACGATTTGAGCAGAAAAGTGGGCTTTATACAGTGTGGGACAAAACTGTCCAAGTGTTTTGATCTCTCGCTTTGAAACAGCTGTAACTTCTCACCGCGGCCACGCGGCATAGTGTAAATAGTATCAATCAATAGCATATCATCGTAGCTACATGGCAAGCCTAAAATCGAAACAGTCGGACAAGAAATGACGGAGTTGTGAATGAAACACTACATCAGAAACACTTGGACAGTTTTGTCCCCGAGCAGACATTCGGCATGGACTAACAGAGTTAATATGAAATAGACCTGCCACGAGCCTCTAGCACTAAAGCAATACGCTCAGGCATACTCTTTATGAGTTTCTGACAATATTCCTCGCCAAAGCTATTCCAAACGTCCTGAACCTGGTCCCACAATTCCAGGATGCCATTTGGGGGCTCTTCATACTCCCCTAGACGTCTTTTAAGTTCTGCCCAGAGGTTTTCAATGGGGTTAAGATCTGGAGAGAGAGCTGGCCATTCGAGCAACTCGATTCCATGATCATCGAACCACTGAAGACATATCTTTGCCTTGTGTTTAGGTTAGGTTAGGTTAGGTTAGGTTAGGTTAGGTTAGGTTAGGTTAGGTTAGGTTAGGTTAGGTTAG